>NC_061169.1:38781282-38834606 GCF_022113875.1 Hydra vulgaris
AGAAGTCTTTCACTAAATAAAACACTTAAAAAATTAAAATTTTGAAAAATAGTCGGTTAAAAATAACGTTTGAAGAAAGATCCTTAACACACACACAACAAGCTTCGGAAATCTACAAATGGTAACTGAACACAACTTCACGGTTTTTCTTGTCAAAACATGCAAAATAAAATGTTGCTAGCAACAAAATAGTGTTGCCTTCACAATAATTTGTAATAATATCGTAAATAATTATGAAAAATTATGAGTTTTACGTTTGAAAGGTGAACTAATGCTGACAATATAACAAAAAACGTGATGGCCCTATTTCAATGGCCACCCACTGTAAATTTTTGATTACTATTGTATATTTAGTTGCTGTAGAATGTTCTGCGAATTTATTTCCACATCGGAAATAAATTTATGTCGGGAAACAATTTTATGCGTAAGCCGCGTAATATTATTTACTTAGTAACCAAAACTTGCGCCACGGAAATAAATTTATGCGGGAAATAAATTTGTACGACACACCCAATGTGTGCTCACAAGTCATGTATAATCGGAAAATCTTTGTTTTTCATTTGCAATAATTGCTGCTAGCCGATTTGAAACTCCATTAGTTAAAAATATTCATGTAATAAAACAATATAAGTTTTAATTCTTATTGTATAACCATAAATTGGGAACACTGTTTTGTTTTTTCACTGTATTTTTTAATTGTATTTACTTTCTATTGCTTAAAATGTTACAATGACTTGATCCAAAAGTTTGATGATATTGATAAAAGTATATTTCAGCTATGACTCCTTTAAAAAAAAGGGGCGGGGTTTAAAATATTATTGGAATACACTTAAATAGGACCTTTAATTTTAGCTTTTATTATTGCGAGTCAACTTACCCCTTGAGTATAAGCAACTTACTCCAGGGTGGGATAAGTTAGCGCAATTTTTTTTTTTTTTTTTTGAGGGCCTAGAAAGGCCCCAAAATATTTTTTTTGAAAATGAGTGCAATTTTTATAAGTTACTCAAATTCATACTCTTTGAAACTACACTTTTATATTTTCAAAAAAATGTTCCGTTAGGACTGCAGAGCTCATAGAGTAAAAACCGAGTCAACTAGCCCCGGTCTCCCCTACTTAGATTTCAAAAATCGTAGAATATTTATAATATTGTTTTAAGGAGATAATTTTTGTTATGTAAAATTAATATTTTTAAAATTTGTTAAAATTTATTAAATACTAATTTTACTTTTTATGTCAAAAATAATAATTGTAAATTATAACTTTTGTTAAAGTTATTTATAAGATAAAGTATTTTATTTATATTATACCTTATTATTCTCTAATTTAGTGGAACAGTAATGGCTACGATGTAGCAAAAATGTTTCCAAAGGTCACTCATATATCTCCTGTTTGGTTGCAAATCAAAACTTCTTCTCCTGGTAAATATTTTATTACAGGGGCACATGATATAGATAATAATTGGATTAAAGATATAAAAAGATTAAGTGGAGGTCTGTCAAAAGTATTACCAAGAATATTATTTGAAAAGTGGTCAGTCTCAGATCTTCAAGCATTGTTTAGCAAAGAAAAAAGTCTTCTTTTGCTTGTTACAAAAATTGTTGATTTTATTGAGCTTCATGACTTTGATGGAATTGTGCTGGAAATATGGAGCCAATTTGCTCACAATAAGAAGTAAGTATTTATCTCATTAACTATCTTCTATCTCATCAAATATATTTTATCTCACTCACTTTTATATCATACTTTATCTTGTTTCTCATAATTTTTTTAACTAGTTAAGTCAAGTTCTAAGGCAACCTTACAATAATTTTATTTTGTATCTGAGTTAAATAGTTTTGTAGGACAAAAAATTTTCAATCTGTATTCGCAAGGTTTGCAGGTTGTTATACTTAAAGTTTGACGCTTTTATATTATGCTATTTTTGGTTATTATATTGTTATTATTATGGTGATTTCCTTGCAAAAAAGAAAAATCTGAAAAGATGTAAAGTAGTGTAAATATAGTGTAAATATGGAAGTAACAACAATATATTGCGATAATTATTACTAGTAACCAACAGAGGTTTATTTGTGTTCATATTCATTAAGGTTCGTATTTTGGTGGTAAAGAGTTAAGAGAGGGGGTTAAAGCAACTAAAGTGGCCTCCTCGGCCTCCTTGGGGAGGCTGCAGTCGATAAGGTTTCTTCAAATTTTTGAAATTTATTTTATAAAAATAAAATAAACCTTTCTGCAACACTTTTTAACAAAAACTATTTTTTTAATTTATTGCCTGCCCAAACCGAAAACTTTAGTTGATGTATGAACACACCCTGCATATTCTACCTATTTAGTCAGTCAATGTATGTACATTTCCTGCATGTTCTACCTATTTAGTCAGTGGATGTGTGTACACTTCCTGCCTGTTTTACATGTTTAAGTTGTTCTATATGTGCCCTGACACTCTGACACTTCCGAATTTTAAGTTAGTAATAACTTAGTTGTAACTTTTAATTGTTTTTAGTATATAACGGTAGATAATAGAATCAAAAACCTGATTTTTAAAGTTTTGTCTAAATTAATGACCCGATAATAAATTATTCTTTCATTATAATTGCGCATCGTAAAACACGAAGTATATAATAAAAATTTACATCGACATAGATATGTTCAGTGTAGTCGTATGGCTTAAATTTTGCCTTGTCGCCTGGCGATTAGAGATCGATTTCTCTTAAGCGCTTATTTTTGTGTGCACTTTTGTTATATTTAAGTTATTTTAGTATTTAATTCTAGTTTTATGCGCAATGTCTATGACTGTTGTTAACAAAAAGTTATATTTTTTATAATAAATATCTTAGTCAAATAATACTCTATAGCAAGATATAGAATTTTCTTAGAACTAAAGTTCTACACTTCTTTATAACAAATATCTTAGTCAAATATTACTCTATAGCAAGATATAAAATTTTCTAATTACTAAAAATCTACACTTCTTTTAGACTAGTTCATTAAAACAAAATCTTTAAAAGAAAACAAAAATGGATATTTGTCCAAACCAAATCCCTTGTCGCTCCATGCTCAAAAACCATAAGTTACAAAAGCCGTTATATAATGATATCACTAAACCACGTGACCTAAATTGTATTGACTTCCAATATAATCGCAGGTGCATTTACCATGATCCAAGAAAGATATAGAAAGTTTTAAGTTTTAATATTATGCACTTTTTCTACGCTATTTCAAGAAAACAAAAAAATACCTTAAAATCAAAACGACAATAAAAACCTGTCTAAACCAAACCCTCAATCGCTGCATGTTCATAAACCTTTAATAACAACAAGTATTATCGATTTGATATCACAAGACCACGTGACAAACTTATGATAAACGACCAGTTTTACCGCCTAAAGAGTTTTTTAGCTAGGCAAGACTCACTCTGAAAAAATAATTGTTCTAATCAAAATACCTTAAAGACAAGAAACAAAATATTCAAAGAAAAAAAATTCTATACTTCTTTTCGGCGAATTCATTTAAACAAAATCTTTAAACCAAATCTAAAATGGAGACCAGCACCAACAAAACCCTCAGTCGCTTCATGTTTAGAATTAATAAATATCTTAATCAAATATTACTCTAAAGCAAGATATAGAATTTTCTAAGAACTTAAATTCAACACTTCTTTTAGGCTATAGCCAAAAAGATGTTTAAAGATTTTGTTTTAATAAACTATAGTTTATTAAAACAAAATCTTTAAACAAAAACTAAAATTGAGACCTGCCCAAACCAAACCCTCAGTTGCTAAATGTTTAGAATGAATAAATATCTTAGGCAAAAATTACTCTAAGGCAAGATATAGATTTTTCTATAAAATTAAATTCTACACTTCTTGAAGACTTATTCATTAAAACAAAATCTTTAAACAAAAACTAAAACGGAGACCAGACCACTAGCCCCTTTAAGACTAGTTCATTAAAACAAAATCTTTGAAATAAAATAAAAATGGAGATATGTCCAAACCAAATCCCTTGTCGCTGCATGCTCAAAAACCATTAGTTACAAAAGCCGTTATATAATCATATCACTAAACCACGTGACCTAAATTGTATTGATTTCCAATAAAATCGCTGATGCATTTACCATGATCCAAGAAAAATATAGAAAGTTTTAAGTGTTAGTATTATGTAATTTTTCTACGCTATTTAAAGAAAACAAAAAAATATCTTAAAATCTAAACGACAGTAAAAACTTGCCTAAACCAAACCCTCAATCGCTGCATGTTCTTAAACTTTTAATAACAACAAGTATTATCGATTTGACATCACAAGACCACGTGACAAACTTATGATAAACGACCAGTTTTACCGCCTAAAGAGTTTTTTTATCTAGGCAAGACTCATTCTGAAAAATAATTGTTCTAATCAAAATACCTTTAAGGCAAGATACAAAATATTCAAAGAAAATTCTACACTTCTTTTAGGCTAGTTCATTTAAACAAAATCTTTAAACAAAATCTTAAATGGAGACCAGCCCAAACAAAAAACCCTCAGTCGCTACATGTTTAGAATTAATAAATAGTCAAATATTACTCTGAGACAATATATAGAACTATCTTAGAATTAAAATTCTACACTTCTTCTAGGCTAGTTAATTTCAACAAAATTATGAAACGAAAATTAAAAATGAGACCTGCTAAATAAAAAAGGGTTTGGTTTTGGCAGGATTTCGTTTTAGTTTTCGTTAATAGATTTTGTTTTATCAAACTAGCCTAAAATAAGTGAAGAATTTTAGTTAAAAAATTCTATATCTTGCCTTAGAGTTATATTTGACTGAGATATTATTAATTCTAAACATGTAGCGACTGAGAGTTTGGTTTAGGCAGTTCTTTATTTTAGTTTTCGTTTAAAGATTTTGTTTTAATTAATTTGCCTCAAAGAAGTGTAGAATTTTAGTTCTTAGAAAATTCAATATCTCGTCTTAATTTAATTTTTGACTAAGATATTTATTGATTCTAAAAATGCAGCGAATAAGGGACTTGTTTGGATAGGTCTTCATTTTAGTTTTTGTTTTCTTGAAATAGCGTAGAATAAGTGCATAATATTATTACATAAAACTTTTTATATCTTTTCTGGATTTTGGCAATTGTGCATGCGATTATGTTTAAAAAATTTTTTTTAATTAACTAGCCTAACAGTCGTGTAGAATTATCTTTCTTTTAAAATTTTGTATCTTACCTTAAAGGTTTTTCGATTAAAATATTTATTAATTTAGAGTGAGTCTTGCTTAGATAAAAAACTCTTTATTCAAAGAAGTCTTTGAAAATCTATAAGCTATACGTCACGTGATTTAGAGATGTCTTTCTAAAGCGGATTTTGTGTCTATAGGTTTTAGAACATGCAGACACTGAGAGTTTGGTTTTGGCAGGTCTCCATTTTAGTTTTCGTTTAATAAATTTAGTTTAAGTAAATAAGCCTATAAGAATTGTAGAACTTTATTTCTTGGAAAAAATTTATTTCTCCGTAGAGTAATGTTTGACTAAGATATTTATAATTTCGAAACATGTAGCGACTGAGGGTTTGATTTGGGCAGTTCTCCATTTTAGTTTTTGTTTAAAGATATGTTTTAATGATCTTGCCTTAAAGAAATATGGAATTTTAGTTCTTAGAAAACTCTTTATCTTGCCTTAGAGTGATAAGTGACTAAGATATTTATTGATTCTAATTATGTAGCAACTAAGGGTTTGATTTGGGCAAGTCTCTTATTTAGTTTTCTTTTAAAGATTTTCTTTTAATAAACTAGCCCTAAAGAAGTGTCAAAACTTAGTTCCTAAAAAATTCTATATCTTGTCTTAGAGTAATTTTTGACATTATTTGACATTAATTGATTTTAGTCATGTAGCGACTGAGGGTTTGGTTTGGGCAGGTCTCCATTTTTATTTTTTGTTTAAAAATTTTGTTTTAGTGAACTAGCCTGAAAGAAGTGTAGAATTTTCTTTCTGTGAATATTTTGTATCTTTACTGAAAGGTACTTCAATAGGAAGATTTATTACTTCAGAGTGAGTCTTGTATTGTCAAATCGATAATACTTGTTGTTATTAAAGGTTTTAGAACATGCGGCAACTGAGGGTTTGGTTTGGACAGGTCTCTATTGTCGTTTTGATTTAAAGACAATATTTTGTTTTCTTGAAATAGCGTTGAATAAGTGCATGCGATTATGTTAAAAATTTATAAGCTATAGGTCACGTGATTTAGAGATAACATTCTATTGCGGAATTTGTGGCTACATGTTTTAGAGCATGCAACAACTAGGGGTTATGTTTGGGCAGGTCACCATTTTAGTTTTCGTTTGAAGATTTTGTTTTAGTGAACTAGCCTAAAAGAAGTGTATAAATTGAATTCTTTGAAAATTTTGTATCTAGCCTTTGAGTAATATTTGACTAAGATATTTATATCTTCTAAACAGTTACGTTTTCGTTAGAAGTTTTGTTTTTACAAACTAGCCTATAAGAAGTGTAAAATTTTTGTTTTTAGAAAATTCTATATCTTGCCTTAGAGTAATATTTGACTAAGATTTTTATTAATTCAAAACATGTAGCGACTAAGGGTTTGGTTTAGGCAGGTCTCCATTTTATTTTTGTTAAAGATTTTGCTTTAATGAACTAGCCTTATATTAGTGTAAAAATTTAGTTCTTAGAAAATTCTATATCTTGCCTTAGTTTAATATTTGACTAAGAAATTTATAATATCTAAACATGTGATGATACGTATAGACAATAATTTTTTTAAAAAAAAAAAAATAAGAAGAAAAGTGTTTCTCTTCTTATAAAAATTAAAAAAGGGGGGGGTGGTGGTATAAAAAATAAAAAAAAGAGGGGGGGGATTTTTCAAAAAATAAAAAAATAAAACTTTGGGTTAGAGGGTTAGGGAAAGAAACTTGGGTTAGAGAGTTAGGAGGGTTAGGGTGTAGGTAGGTGTCAGGGTGGAAGGCAGGGGTGTAGGGTGGAAAAATATAAAAACATAAATCAAGTGATAAGCAGGTAGGTTAAAAAATCAATGTTATTGGGTGTAATCAGTGCGTGTGAAAATAGGCGTAATCAGGTGGATAAGCAGGTGCGTAATCAGTGTGTGTGAAAATAGGTGTAATCAGGGGGGTTAGGAGGCAGGGGCGAAAATAACACAAATAAAACAATTTTTTTTAAAAACAAACAAAACGCACGCGCAAACAAAACGATAAATATTAATGATGTGAATATTTCAATAAAAAATTACATTGAATAATATTTTGGAAAAATATATTTAAAAAAAAAATCAAAATACCATTTCTTAAAAATAACGTTTGTTGGAACGCTATATTTAAAAATAAAATCTGGGCATATAAAAAATTTATTTTCTATATAGAAAATGCAACGTGTTATGAAAACCATAAGTTTTTTAAGATTAATTATAAAATTTGGATCTGGTTTAATCGCCAAATCTTGTTGATACTTGTTGTTTAACCAATGATAAATTAACCAATCTTGTTGAATGAGAGTTTCATATGACTTAATTAATTCACCACATAAAAATTGCATTTCATAAAAGTCATGTTCGCGTAAACTTTTAATAAAATCAACATAAGCAGATAAACGAAATAATGCGCAAATGTTATTAGAATGTTGATCAATAAAATAGCCACAAAAAGGTGTTGCAACGTGTTGATGATAGTAGTCCATGGCTAGTTTAGTTTTGATAATTTCTTGCAAAGTTTTCATTTTTTCTAATTATTTTTTTTGTAATACTATTCTAAATTAAAAAAAAAAGGTTTAAATAATCCAAAAAAATTCAACAAAAAAATTTTTTTAATTTGTAACCGCGAAATTTATAACAAATTAACGACTCTATAGGTATTTAAGAATATATAATATTTAAAAAAAAATTATTTTAAAAAAAATTAAACTTCTTCTTGTTCAAATTTTTTTTCTTTACTTCTTTTAGTGTTTTTTTTGTAACTCTTTGCGATACCAAGCTGAATAATAATCATCTTCATATTTACGCCAATTATATTCATCTTCATACCATTCATAAACATGTTCATTTCGATATAAAGTTTCTCCTTTACCTCGCACTCGATATTTCTCTATTTCTTTTTTTAATTGTGCAGTAAGAATGTGTTTAAAACTATGTTCATCCATTTTTTTCTAACTTCTATTCAAAATAAAAAAAGGTTTAACTAAGCCAAATAAAATTCGACAAAAAAATCTGAATATATATAAAAAAGTTTAATAAAAAAATATATTTTTCAATTAAATTGCAAATACATATAATGTTTTTTTTTTATTTTTTAAAAAAAAGAGTAAACATTTTTTTTATGATATCAATTTACATTTTTTTAAAAAAATCAAAATACAATTTTTTAAAAAAACAAACAAATCACATATTTGTAATTTAATACGTTTTTTTCACATTTGTAATTTAATGCGTTTTTTATAATCATTTTCTTCAGGCGTAGGTTTAATTAAATTTGAATAAAAACTTTTTACAGCTGAATGTATATTAATATATTTTTAAAAAGTTTGAAAAAAAGACGGCTGAGCAATAATGTATACACTCTTGCGTGTTTGCGCTCTCGACAAAGCTACATAAAACAAATGCCACGTAAATTGATTTCTCGTTAAATGAATAACTACATTAGAAAGAGTGAGACCTTGCACTTTGTGAATAGTGAGCGCATAGGCTAACACAAGCGGCATTCCTTTGCATTCGGCTATTACATTTCTTTTACAGTCGTACAGCATTTCTGTTTGAGGTGTGATTACAATTCGTTGTTCGTCTACCATAATGACGACTCGCTCTAGGTTCACTGACTTTACAACGCCTTGCGTGCCGTTGACAATACCAAGCTCGGATATATTGCGAACACAAATAACTGGTACTCCTTTTTTTAAAGTTACATTTTGAGGCGTTTTAAATGGCCATTTTTCGTTGATTTTAAAATTGTTAAATGTTTTTATTTCGCTGTCAAATATAAAATAGGGTGAATTTGTTTTTTTTAAATATTCCTCGTTGTGTGCAATTCGATCCTTGTTAAACATAAACAACCTTGTGTAACTCGGATCTAAATGTTTATCGGCAGGTTCTAGCCTTTTCCTAAAAAAAGCCAAAGTGGATTCGCAAAAGATGCCCTCACGCACGTTGTTCAAATGCGTTTGAAAGATGAGGTCTTTGTTTTGTCTAAAGTTTTTCACAAGTTCTACATTAACAAATTCGCATTCGTTCCAGAAAGGGTCTTCGAATAACAATGTTTCTTCGCCAACAGGCGTCAGCTGGTAAAAATCTCCGGCAACGAGCAATACGCATCCTCCAAATAGACGATGTGATTTTTTAATGTTTTTTAAAATCATATTTAATGTTTTTAGCACGTGTACTGGTAACATTGATATTTCGTCTATAACCAAAATTTGAACATTTTTTAAACGTTCTATTACGACGTCTGTCATATTTTTCAAAATGGTTTCTACGGATTCTAGACGATAGCCGAGGCCAGCAAACGAGTGAACAGTGCTTGCATCGGAATACATTTGCGCAGCGATAGCCGTACTTGCCGTTATACATATGTTTTTTTTTGATTTTATAAAACGTTCGTAGATGATATTGATTGTAAATGATTTTCCTGTGCCAGCCTTTCCTGTTAGAAAAACATTTTGGTTGTTTAACAGTGCAACATAAGCTTTTTCTTGATCTTCGTTCATTTTTTACCCCCTTTGTTTTTTTTTTTTAAATTGTGTTGTTTTTATACGAACCAATGACGTAAATACTTAAGAAGGCGAGCAAATAAAAAAATGTTTAAGAAAACACAAGCCGCAACAATTTTCGCTTTCATGTTTACTTTTGCAAGTTAAATAAAAATGTTTACATAAGCAAAAGTCACTGTTGTGAGAAAAAAAAATTGGCAAACATTTTACATTTTTAAAATATGGATGTCGTAAAGATGAAAGTAGAAAAAAATAAATGATAGTCATCTGACGACTGTGTGATAATATTTTTGTAGAGAAAAAAACGGCGAGATTAATAAGAATTATGAAAATGAAAGTCAAGTGTTGAGACTATTATTTCGAAATAAAAATAGTCAAAAATAGTCAACTGACGCAAAATAGTCAACTGACATAGGAGTTATGTTACAAAATGAATTAATTTTTTTAAAAAACTACTGAGAGATAATATTGTTTTAAAAAAAGTACGGTGAGATAAAAAAATTGATGTTGACAAAAATTGGCGTTATTGATTTAAAAAAAAACCTATAAAAAGGGTCACTTTTGGCAATAAAAAATCATAAAAACATTTGAAGCAAAAAACTCAGAGGTGTTCAAAAAAAAATGGAAAACGAAAAAATACAAGGCTTTGAGCTGACTGGAAAGACAGCGAAATTTATTACAAGCGATTGCTATGCTCCTGGTATTTATCAGTTTTCAGATGTCGACTTTAAGAACATGTCCACTTATTTTTTAGCAACAGTGCGTCTTGTATGTCAGTATGACCAGATGAAAAAGACATGGATATTTTGTGATAACAGCGACTTCAACAAGCGCATATTGGTTAATCCTAGTCAAGTTAAACTGATAAACAATTCACTGGTGGGACAGTTTTTTTTACGCGCACATTATCCTAACGTGACTCGTGTTAATAAAAAAGGAGAAACGGTTTTTGTAGTAAGAGATCAATTTTTCCGCATGGATTTGAAAAAAAAAGTAAATGCTAAAAACATTAGTTTATTTTTGCCCGAATTGCGCAAATACCAAAATGAAGTTTATGGTGAATACTTTGTACTAAAAGGTGTACAATTGAAAACAAGCGATGAGTATTTAAATATAGAGGTAGGAAGTCTTGAGCAGATGCATTTCTATCATTTTGAGTATGAAACAGCCAACTCGACTGAGATGGAGTGTGTCATTATTGACGAAAAACTAAAAAATGCAAATGCAGTAATGAATCAAATCGCGGTTTCGTTAAACGAAGAGCCTCCAACAAAAAAACCAAGAAAACAAAAAATTGTATCCGATGACGAAGATAATTAGTGTAACTGTTTTTTATTAGAAAAAATATTTTTTTTAAAAAGTTTATTTGTTTTTTTTATTAAATAAAAAAAAGTTTTTTAATATTATTTTTTTAATTTTTGTTTGTTTGTTTTGAATAATAAAGCGTTTTTTTTAAAAAAAGCCTTGAAAAAACAGCAAGTTTTTTTTTTATTTGCTAATCTTTTTTGTTATAGCCAATATATATTATTGTTTCTCTTAAAAAAATTAGGTTTAAATAATTTTTAAGTATTGCAAATATTATTTTGTTTTATAAAAGATTTTATATTGAATTGTCGACACGATACGGATATTCATGATATACGCGATATTCATGAAGACTGGATTTACGTAAAACAATTGATAACTTGCGAACGAAATGCAGAGATGGAAGAACACATGGAATACTATGTTCAATATATATCACTAGCTTTGTTAAAACAATGTCGTATTTTGAAGTATTTTTTGTACGGTAAAATGAGTTATGAAGATGTTGAACAGTTAGATTGCAGTTTGGAAAAAGTGAGAGCACCGAGTCCGTATTTTACTTTAACTAATTTATTTGCGCCCACTTGGGAATCCTTAAACCATTCGATTTTTACAAAATTACAAAAAGCTTCTACTGCGTTTTCGCATCGAAAAGCATTTTATGTGCGTCCAACAGCGTATTACAAATATGAAAAGTTATGGTTGATATTTCGTTACATTTATCTGCAGCAAATTTATTTAAAAAAAAGTCCCATTATGAGTTATTAACAACTAGTTTCTTGTCGCCTACTGATTTGGAAGAAGAGCGCTTTCATTATGATATGATTGAATTATTTAATAATTTTTTAGTGCGTGCTAATTGTTACCTTGATGATTGTCAAATAGAAGATACAAAACATCATAACAAACATTGTAGATTACGAAGCTATAAAGATATATCTTTGACTGATATTTTAAATATGCCTAATCTACGTTACATGTATTTGCAATTTAATTGAAAAAAATATTTTTTTATTAAATTTTTTTTTTGTATATATCAAATATAACTTTTTTTAACAAAAAAAACCATAATAAAATATAACTTTTTTTATTAATTTTTTAAAAAAACTTTTTTTTTATAGAAAAAAAAACTAAAAAAATGTTTATGTCATTGAAAGGGTCGGCGAAAATGCCAATACGAGCTACACAAGGTAGCGCTGGTTTTGACATTTTTGCTATGGAAGACGTGTATTTATTAAAGCGAGCAACTGTTAAAGTGCCTACTGGTATTCGAATGCAAATTCCTGTCGGGTATTATGGACAATTGTTATCGAGATCATCATTAGCTGCTCAAAATATAACAGTAGAAGGTGGCGTTATTGATAGCGATTATTGCGGAGAAATTTGTGTTTTGTTAAAGAACAATAACGACCGTGAGTTTGTAATTAAAACAGATTTAGCTATAGCTCAATTAGTATTTTTGCAATGTTTTTCGCCACAACTTTTCATTGTTGTTCCAGAAGAGGAGTTAACAAGCACAGGAAGAGGAATTGGTGGATTCGGTTCAACTGACTGTATGCAAAGAATATAATTGTATAAAAAACAATAAAAATACATTGTAAAAAAAGTTTATTACAGAAGAAAAAAACGTGTAAGAATTTTTAAAAAAATTTTTTTTTATAATGATTATTAAGATTGAAATAAATTGGTTTACTTAGTGAAAAAAATAAGTTTTTATTTTTATATATATATATATTTGTTCAATAAAAAAATTTTTTTTATAGTAAAAAATGAAATTTAAAAAAGAAATCAGCGAAGAAAAATACAATAATGATGTGTATTATAAAAAAATTTTATGGACATCGAAACGTTATTCGGATGAAAGCGGCCTCGATGATTTAATTGTTTCTGATCAAATGACGTGGGACGACGTCCGTGTGTTTATCGAAAACAAAACAAGAAATGTTATTTTAAAAGAAATGAGCAGAACTAAGAGACAGATGCCAGAAAGTCGGAATTTTTTAGTTGGTTTTGTGTCAGTGGTCATGTTTTATCGGTCACAACCGGACGGATATCGTCTTGTAAAACCAATATTTAGATCTCCAGTGCATTATGTTCGAACAATGGAAATTTCTAAAAAAATTGAAGAACTAGTGCATGTTAATGTAGAAGGGAGCCGTCATGTTTCTCATATAGACAGCGGATTTGTTTTATATAATTTATCTCAATTTCAAGCGCAAATCATCGGTGGAATGAGTACTGAACGATTTGTCTTGTTAAGAAATTCCATTATTGGCGCACGCGATACCCTTTGGCATAAAATAAAAAAGTATGATTATCGAAACAAGGCTTTGTGTGACAATCCGTTATCAAAACGTAATTTAAAAATGGTTCAACAATATCTCAAACGAATACAATATGATCCGTTAAGTCGACAAAAACAATACGAAGATGATCCGTTAAGTCGACGATCGCTTGTCTTTGTAAGTCGTTTTCTAAAAAAGAAAAATCAAGCAGAATTGTTTCGTTTTTGTCCGTCGTACATTAATAAATTTGAATTGAGAAACACATGTATCGACTATTCGTATATGGTAGAAAAAGGTAGTTGTTTCTATATGAGTTTTTTAGTATCGTTGGTGCAAATTAAGAAGCAATGGTTTTCCCCTAACGATTGGCAGGAAAGTTTAGATGAAGAACGACTTATAGAATATGCAACAAACGATTGCCTAGACATAAAAGAACAACTGAAATGGTTAAAAATAAGAAGTTTTAATATAAGTTATGAAGGTTTACCTATTCTTTTAGATGAAATAAGTGAACGGTCGGTTTTAAACAAATTTAACTTGGTCATTTTCAAGTGGTTACCTAAACCGGTGAGGGTTCATTTAAAATTTGAGAAAAGAAATCGTTTTCAACGTGTAGCCTATAAACGCTTTACAAAACTTTATGAAAGTAAAAAAATCTTTCGCGATGATCATAATCCACATCGTGTGTTTGCAAACGAAATAGAGCGAGTAGAAAGTAACGAAAATTTAAAACGACAAAATACTATTCAATTAATGTTGCTAGATAACAAAAAAGGCACGCATTGCGTTTCCTTACTAACTAAACGCTTTCAATATCGATTTGAAAATGCCTTGCAGGGTAATGTATGTGATTTTTGTCAAAATTGTTATGATAATCATAGAGCGCATCGAACATGTGCAGGATTTTATAAAGACAACAAACTTGTTTATCCGCTAAAAAAGCGTTTTTACGAACCTCAACAAGTTCTTTTCCATCAATCTCGCAACTGTTTTCCTTTGTATATCACGTTTGATTGTGAAACTGAAACACGCGACGGACAATTATTTTATTATTGTCACAGTGTGACTCTTTTTTGTACGAATGAAAAGTTGAGCGCTGAAATTTTTGGTTACGATACTCAAGGCAACGTTTTGAGAGAATCAAGCATGTTTTTTTTAAATACAAAAGAGAGTTTGGAATTTTTGTTTCAAAAGTTGCCTTGGTCTTTTCGACAACACGTAAATCCGTTATTAGAGGTAGTTCGTTTAAAACGTTGGCAAAGAGTTGAAGATGTGTCGGACTTGGAGAGTTTACGTGTTTTTGATCTTTTCGCTATATGTTATGTCGTTATTTCTTTAATGCAAGAAAAGTTAAAAGCAAATCAATTGCTTCGTATTTCGCGGAACGAAAGACAACAACTGTTTGATGAAGAGCTTCCGAAATGTACCATATGTAAATTGAGTGTGGACAAACGCGTTTATGAAAAAACCATTTTGTCAAGCAATCATAACGTGTACCAATGCGAAGATGCTTATCATGCTCCTGTCGTTTACATTTTGTTCGGTAATATTAGCAAAATGAATCATTTCACTCTTAGTCGTTTTAGTTCAAACTATTTGCAAGTAACAAGCAAGGAGAATATCGAAAAGCATTTGCTATATCTTTTTCGCATTTTTGTATGTTTTTATTTGTTTGAAAGTCGCGTTTTGTGTCGTGTTCAAAATGGAAGTTTGTGTGAATATTTGATGGTCAGCAATGATACACTATTAGCAATAGTCAATACAGTTCGAAGAAGATTTGAATTAGAGGAAGAAACGTTTGAAGACATGTTATCCGATTCGTATTTTTTTTATAATGAAATTTTGTTTCTAGTAGGCAAAATCAATTGTTTCTATACAGACTATTCAGTCGTTTTAAAATATTTTGATTTTACGAGTAGCGTTAGTAAATTGGGACAAGTATGGGACCATTGTCTAGCGGCAGGAAGTTTAAGTATGTCTGAAGAAACTCCAACCGAATATGTCAACAATAATAAAGCAACCCTGGAAACATATTTGCAATCTCTCGTGTTTCGCTATATCGATCATGCAGTTATCGATCACGACCATTGGACTGGTTCCGTATTGGGGTTGGCGCATTCGTATTGCAATGTACAATATGGCAGAGTTGAAAAGCCACGCGTAGACATTTTTTCGCACAATGCTCCTTTCGATCACAGCGTAATGATTAATAAGCACTTTGAAGAATTTTGCAGCTTTCCGTGGTCACATAAAGACGATCCTGATCTAGGCGATTTTGATAACATCGTCAAACGACTGTTGTTAGAACATTCTTTTTTTATTACTGACAACATGAGCAAAATTAAATCGTTATCGTTTGGGGATTTTTGTGTGTTTAAAGACAGTTATCGTATTACAAACACGTCGCTAGCAGATGCTACTCGTAATTTAGACACAAAAACTAAAGAACAAGTACGTTTGTCGGTTATACATTATTTGATTAAAATAAAAATCGTTTCGCATCAACAAGGAGCTGACTTGATTAGCAATGTCGAAGGAACTCAGTTTTTTTAGTTATGAAAGTTTGGAAGAGCCGCTCGTCGACGTTGACGGTAACCCGTGTTGCCCGCCTATCGAAGATTTTTTACACAACAAATTGAGTCGAAGTAAAAACGAAGAAGATGAACGAGTCGCGCTAAAGGAACCTTATGAAAACGTGTTAGCCATGTGGAAAATGTTAGATTTGAAAAAATACTCTACTTTGTTGGAAATTTATAATGTCATTGACACGATCGCTTTGGCATTTGTTTTATTTGATTTTGACAATAAAATTTACAACGAACTTCATTTTCATGCCATCTCGCAACTTTCTTCTTTTTCCTTTTCAAGTAAAATGAATTCGTATATTGGCAATATCGCTATTCAACATCCTCCTTCTAAAGAACATCATCGTATAATTGAAGAATGCATGAAAGGAGGCATGTCTACAAACGGCACACAGAGCGTCGCCTTAGACACTTCGTATTTTGAAAATGTTTTAAATGAACAACCTAATGTGTCGAATAAAATTTTGATAATGGATGAAAATGGTCAGTATGCTGGCGCCCAAGAACTGCTTCTACCGTTTGCTATGCGTAGTTTTATCGAATATCATTATCAAACGTTGCAAGAAGTAGTTGATGTTTATGGAGGCGAAAGTGATGGTTCGTTTGTTAAAAGTGCACTTGTAAGATGCGTTATCAAAATTGACGATCGTTATCACTGGCTCACTGGCGGTATTTCGCCTTGTATTAAACGCGACAGCATTTCGATATGCGATCTGTCGCCGAGCGAAATTTTAGACAAACGAAAATGGGACACTCGCTCCAATTCTTTTCAAATAGCGCTCGATAAAGGCGAAAGACTCGTGTACAAATTAGACGAGCACGAAACTGTCGAATCTTTGGATCGTCTTCTATGGATGACTAAACATGAACATGTTATTATAGTTAAAATACTAGCCGTTGTAGGCGTTGTTCGTTATAATTTAGCAAAAGAATTTGTGAGCAGTTTATCGAAAAAGAGAGCTGAAGCAAACGCTGTCGGTGATAAAGTAAAAGACGGATCTTTTAAATTGATGATTAACGGGCATTATGGCTGGACAGCGAGAAAGAGCGAAACTTATAAGAATTGCAAATTTATAGTGAACAAGCAAAAGTGTCTGAGAAAAAGTTTGCAAATTATAATCGAATCAGTAAATTATTTAAAAGAAAACGGTATATTCGAAATTGAAACCTATTTGCCTGCCAGTTTAACAACTCTTTTAGACGTGCACGATGTAGAGCAAGTATGCATTGATTTAAGTGATAAACGAATTCGTCGCGATGGAATTGATTCTTATTCAAGTATTTATAAGCATTTAATATTGACTGAAATATTTCATTTTGATACAAAAAGTGTGTATTCACCTGATAAAACAATAAACGAGTTTGAGGCAATGTCAATCGCTCTGAGAAACGAAAAAATAAACGAAGCATTCTGTTTGATCACCACAAAAAGAAATGTTTTAAACGATAGCTTGCGCTTAGTAGCTTGTGGCATTTTAGGACACGCTAAAAAAAGTGTTACTGTTTTTGCAAGCGTTATTAAAAGAGCTCTGCTGAAAGAGAACATTTTTTGTCAGCTTGTTGCAACAGATACGGATTCTCTATTTTTTAGTATATACTGAGATCACTGTGAAGATTTTGATATAAAAGTTGAAAACGCATTAGCTAACGACAAGGATTTTGAAAGCATGATGGATTACTCGAATTATCCTAAACATCACCCGCTTTATTCTACTCGTTATCAAAAAATGACCCATCGCTTTCAAAACGAATCACCTCATAAACTTATCACTTTTGTGATAGCTCTTGCAGCTAAATGTTATAAAGTGACGTTTGTAGACGACTCGCACAAATTTAGAGCTAAAGGTTTTCCTCAACAGCATTTGTTATCGTCGCATTATGTCAACGGACTTTCTTTGTTTGTTTTGGAAAACTATTTTGACAGCACCAGATCCTGCTTGAACAGATCGAGCACTTTATTTAAACAAAATCGACTCCAGTTTTCAACTAATGGCATCGCATTGTGCGAGAAAAAATTAAATTTTATGAATAAAGTCAACTCAAAGCTGTACGTATGCAATAACGGGTTGGGACTGATTCGTGGCGATATTCGATTGCGTGCTTTGAGAAAATTAAACCAAACAGTCGAGAACGACATGGCAAAATTGTGCAGCGACGAGCACTTACGCCAATTGTTTGAATTAGAAAAACAAATGATAAACGCTTGTCCTGATTTACAAAAAAGAGACGTCTTCATGAGACGCTTTGCGTTGCCTATTTTAAAATCGATACAAGAAAATACTGAATAAATTTTTTTTTTGTAATTTTTTTTCTTTTTTCATAACCATGAAAATAAAAATGGAAAACGCTTACGAGGCGCTGTGTCAAAAAAGAGGATTTCCTTTGCCGCTCAATAAATCTAGCGAAATTGGCGACAAAGAACTGCCTTCTGAAAAGTATGACATTTTCAAGGAACAAGTCGACGTTTATCAGGGCAATGTGCTTATCGTAGGTCCTGTAAATTCAGGCAAAAGCAAATTGACTCGCTCCATTGTAATGAACGGAAAGTTCGAAGCCAAACACTATCACTTGATTAATAAACGCGAGCTGGCTAAGGAGCAAAAACAAGAATGGCAACGCGTGTGTCGAAGCGACTATTCGAAAATAAAAAGCGTTTATTTTCACGAGCTCGACGGAAAGAAGTCTTTGGACGACATTATTGCTAGCCTTTTGCAAATTCAACAGGAAGCCTACGAAACACAAGATAGCAACAATAGAAAAACGAAAACAGTGTTTATTTTTGACGATATCCAAGATGACTGTTTAAAAAGTTCACAGTATAGCAATTTGATTACAAGCGGTTCTCATTTGCAAATAGGCACTATAAGTTGTTTTCATGCTCTTCCTTTTAAACAAAATACCAAATGGAACACTTTAGTTGGTAATTATAAATTGATAGTTGCATTTAACGAGTCGCCTGAAATCAATCGCATCCTCGCAGAAGAATTTCCGTCGAGTAATCGTAATCGAAATTCAGCGGTGCATCTATTAAAAGAAATCACAGCTGATCGAACAAAACACGATCATTTAGCATTGTTCCGAGAACATACAGCAAAGTTACGAAGTCAAATCGACAATGTCGACGTGCAAATTGTTTACGTACCGATCGCTAGCAACGGCGAAGCTGACTATGAGTATACGCAAACAAAAATTGAAAACAAACCGTGGACTTGATTTTGTAACTAAAAAACTTAAAAAAAGACGCTTTTCAAGTTCAGCAGAGAGCAGTAGTTGCAGCAGTAGCGAGAGTAACAACGACAGTGATGTTTAAGACCATTGAAGATCTTGATATTTGGCTTGCTAGCGAACTTCAAAGCGACGAGTCGCAGGTCAAGAAAGAAATTACACGATTAAACGAACTTGAAAAAAAATCTTTAGTCGATCTTGAACCGCATAGCAAAGAGGAAAGAAAAGAAGAACTTGATCGTGTCATTACTTACGAGTATAGAGAAGAAGAAGAAGAACTTGATCGTGTCGTTACCTACGAGTATAAAGAGACGGAACTTCAATGCAAAATAGACAAGAAAAAAGCCATGCGAAGAATAAGTTTGGCTGCGCGAAGTAATCTTTTTATTCCTGATTTAAAAAAAAGAAAAATCCTAACCGAAAACGATATCATCGTTTACATGGGTCATTTTGTACAGAAACTCAATCCGTCGTTTATGCTGTCCTGTGATTTTTTTACGAACGACGAACGAAACGATATCATCAAAGCGTTCCAAGACTATGTTGATCCGTGCATCAAGTTGTTTTTGGGAGAAATGCTATTTCCGTACTCGACAGAAGACGAATCGGGCAAGTTAAAAAGAAAAACATTTAAAAAACAAGAAAGAAATAATTTAATAATAGACTATGTTAGCGTTCACAAAGATACGCTTTTACGTTATTTCAATTCGCTGGACTTTCGCAAATTTATCAACATGGTCAATATGTACTTTTCTAAAATTTATGCTTTTAAAAGCAGCGCTCCGTCTGACATTATTATATGTCACGCGCGCACTTACTTTTATAATACTTATGGAATAAATAAAAAATTATAAAAAAAAAAATTAGTTTTTTTTTTGTTTTGAAAAAAGAAATGAAACGAGTTTATAATCCTCCTACTGTTGACGAACTTTATAATGGCATTATAAAAAAACTAAAAGATAACCGAAAAGAATTGACTAAATTGGATTATTTAAAAGAGGCTGCAAAAATAGAAAAAAGCAATGAAGTTATGATTAACGGCAATAAACTTGATTCAAATAAAAATTATACTATTGAGCCGGAACTATTAACTTTACCACAGTTTGGTCAATATGCTGAAAATCAATGGACCGATCGTGGTCAGTATGAAATAGCAGCCGAACAACAACTTGAATTTAATCGCTCATTACAAGAGCAATACCCTTATATGACTTTGCTTGCTGTTGATGCTCCTAACGTAATAACAGACCCAAACGTGTGGAATGCGTTTCAAAGTGTCAATCAAGATATTCCTGTTTTTGTTAATTTGCTTAAGAAAGATAAAATTGAAGAATTTAATGCGAGAAATAGCACGCGACAATTAGTTGAATTTAATCGAACACAAAGACAAACAAAAAATTCGCAAACGTTGCGAAGTGAAGCACTAAAAGACTTTTATAAACCTCCAACCAAACCTGCGCGACATGTGCATGTTCCGTTAGAATCTCACGAATTTAATGCTCTCTACCGTGACGTAAACGAAATTGAAAAAACGCAATTGCTAAACGATAGCAGACTTTCAAGCGAAAAACTTATCAAAGATTGGATAGGTAGGGCATTGAAAGGACACAGCGGAAGTCTTCAACAAAATGCCTATAAATTATCGTTTGCTGTTTTGAAAACGGACAGCAATGTGCCAAACAACGTTCGCCTTTTTTTAACGTACAAAAGTAAAGTTTTTGATACAAATGAAACTTTAGAGATGATCATATCCAATATGACAAATAAACAACTACCTCCTCTTTCTGACGAGCGACTCGTTTATCAGGAAGCCAACAACATTTTTACTTTAATCAACTCTCACGTCAGTGAAGAACCCAAATATGTATTATACGATAAGTACGATTTGGTGTATTTGCCTTTTTCAAAACTATTGAAAGCTGCCACAAAAGGTCAAGTTCCATTTCGTGATACAAAGAAATGGGACAGTGTTTCTTTGGACAAAACACAACAAAAAGATTTTAAATGGGTTTCTTTAAATAGCAGTTTTGCCACAGCGAATCTTCTCGACGATACTTCTCTTTTCAACAGAATCGTTGAACAACTCATTGGCAGTCTTGAAGATGTAGTCAACAGATGGATCATGGATCTTTTGGCCTACTATCGCATGTCCGGACAACAGTTTATCGATGACATGATGGACATTGTAAAAGATTCTCAAAAGTTTATCGAACCTGAACGACTAAACAAATTAGATTATTTGACAAAAAAATTTTATAAAGCTGACGATATGGATTCTGCTCTTTTGTTTTTTTATATATTATCCTATCGGTTTTTTCATCAGCGATTTATCGCATTAAGAAAACAAGCGTTTAGTGCAGGCATTTATGCGGCTATCATGAACATTATGGAAAAGGAAAAAGAATTTATGGCAAACGTTATCGACAACTTGCCTAACTTGTTCAATACAAACAGCAACGTTTCTGTTCAAGCCAAAATTGAAACGATCATGGTGATCAGCACGCTTTACAGTAACAACGCAAGTTCTTCGCATTTTCTTGTTAGCGAATATGCAGCGCTCGGTCCCGAAGGTAATCCTAAAAAGGTGAAAGATTTTTGTTTAAAATACGCTTCTTTTATAAAATTTGATCAAAACACGCCACTGAACGTCATCACTAAAAAGATTCACACTATGCAACTGAGAAGCGACGCAAAAAAAAGTCAAAAAACATCTGAAACGTTTCGTCAGCGACTTGAGTTTTTTGACAAACCCGAAAGCAGTTTTAACACGGACACAAGTCAGAATTTTTCCACGTCCACTCCTCTCAAAAATAAAGATTATGTAGATCCTAAAGACGTAAGAAACCCTATAAAGGTCGACGAGGAAACATATTCGCCGGATACACGAAAGCAAATTGACGATTTAAAGGCAGAAATTGCTAAAAAATCAGCAGCTTTCAGTTTATCAAAAAATGGATCAGATTGATGATCTTGTGAGTTCGGCGTTGACGACCATTCAAAGTTCGCTTTTTGGATTGAACTTGATTGCCAAAATCAAAAAAAACTTGTTAGTCTTGCAAAACGGCAGCAAAAGTGCCCAAGATCAAAAACTGTTCGATAACATTAGAAAATTTCGAGAAGAAAACGAACCCTATAACAAATTAATAAAAAGATGGAGCGAAATGTCGTTATTGTTTAAAGTGACCAACGTGTTGAGCAAGTTAGAAGAGCCACGAACACCGTACAGTTATCGCACGCATAAAAAAAGTTATAATTTGCCAGGACAATATTTTCATTGCGATTTGGCCGACATGAGTGTTTTTAATACGGATAAAAAAGTATATCGTCGCAACTATTGCGTTGTTCTCGTTGACGGTGTCAGCGGGTTTGTTCGTTTCAAAGCCAGCATCGGTAAGTCAGCAAGAGAAATACTTGTTGCTCTAAAAAGCTTGTTCGAACACATGAACAGACAAGAAGAAGTCTTTTTGCAGACCGACAGAGGTGGCGAATTTTATAACAAACAGTTTGAAGCGTGGTGTAATGAAAATAAAATTACGCATTTCTCATCGAAAAATCTGCAAAAGGCTTATCTTGCTGAAAACGCTATTCGGCGCCTCAAAGATATATATCAAAAATTAAGAATCGCTAAAAAATTGACAGACAAGACAGATTGGACCAGTTTTTTGCCGCTAGTAAAAGAAAAGTTAAACAAATCAAAACGCACAGTGTCTGGCATCACGCCTGAACAATTGAATTTAGATACAAAACAAGGTGAAGCTTTGCGCATGCTTGATAGTTTTCAAGATCAAAAGAAAGCTCGTTTGACGTTTAAAAGTCAAAATTTGTATCGAGTAGAAAACGAAACGTTGAAAAAAAAACTACCCATTTTAAAACCTTTGCTAGTCGGTATGAAAGTGTACAAAAGAAATTTCAATACGGATCCGCGACTTAAATTTGCAAAAGCGAGCACCAATGTAGTTTCAAAGTGGGATTTGAAGAACATTTATAATATTGTAAAAGTTATTCGCAATAACGATGTTGCAAACAATTTTTATAGTCCGCCTGATTTGTATAAAGTAGCGAACGCTCTCGACGAAAAAGAAGTGTACTATTTAAAACGCGTTGACATTACTCCCTATATAAGAGACAGAAAAAAAGACTATTACTCTAACTTGAACGAATACGAAACCAAATTTTTTGATAAATTAAATTTGTAAAAAACAAAAATGAGTTTGTATTTAGAAGAGTTATATGAAGGAAAATATAAGACTCATGATTATTTTTTTTCAAAAATTAATTCAGGCGACTCGTTATTTAATGATACAACAGAGCATTGGAATAGCATCAACGAATTTAAAATTCCGCTCTCCTTGCCTAGCGAACCGGCTTTAACATTTAAAGAGGACACTATTATACACATCAAGGAAATGGAACTACCTGCAAACATTATAGTTTTAACAGAAGATCAGTACGAATTAAAAAAATTAGTGAACGATTACATGCGACGCATGATAAGTACAGAACTCGTGCCTGTATTTGAAAAAGGCGGAATGGACTCTATCCTCAATACCGAAATAAAAAATGGTTTTTATTTAAGAAGCATACAGTATTACATGGATTTTGGAAACGAAGCCGGCGCCTACACTGAATCGTTGAATTTAGCAACAGATTTGGTCACTCAAAAACTTAGCGGTGTTTCTTCGACACGCACTCTTCTTTATGCGTTACAAAAACTGCAACCAGGCGTGGACGTGTTCTCAAAATGGTTTAAAGTGCCGTTGACTCATCGCAAACTAAATTCAACAAAACAAGTGGTGAAACGCAGCGACTTATATTACGATGTAAACTCTTTTTATGTCAATAATCAATTTAAAAATAACGCGCTTTTGTTACCTTTGCAACTTTTAGGTACCTATCAAACTGCACTCGGAAACGATTTATTTGGTATTGAATTTGTTAAAGATGCCAACGGTAATGCAACTCCTGAATTACAATACACTTGGTCAAAAGCCGCAGCGCCTGATTTTTATTTACATTACGGACGAACAAAATTCAGTTATGAAGACACAAGCGGCTGGGACAAAACAAATCCTTGGTTTCCAATGGAGATTAACTCAAAGCGACAACTCGCATTACCTGATCTAATGATTTATTCGCACTCGAGCGATCGCGATCCTGATACGCCCGTTGCGTTTGATTTTGGTCCTTGGTCAAACATTACACGAGACACGCAAGGTCCAACTCCTTATGAAACATTATTTAATTAAGCGCGAACATTTTATCAATTTTTCGGACTAGATCCAACAGATCCTTCAGTACACGTTTGGCAGAATAAATCTCAAGCTGAAATTGCAGCTTTACCGTTTTTAGTATTTGTTGAACATTATAAGAATACTACAAATGTAGAAGTATTAGATCTCATCGATCCTACGCGTCCTCGTTACAATATGACTAAAACAAGCAACAAGAGAAACGTTTACCGCATTACGCCTGTTCGTTACAACATATTGGACTCGTTCTATTATGTTAGCGAAGTAAAGATGGATTTGTATTTGGCTAATATGATAAAGAGTACCGGACCGACGCCTAGCACTCCTGAACTCAAAGAATTGCAAGCGTTTTTTTATAAACAATTTTTACCATGGAATGTTGCTCAATGCATTAAACATGTAGTGAACGATCCGCTTGTCAAAAAAACAGCCATTCAATATAATGATAAGACTCAAAGCATGTCGCCTTGGTACGATTTAGACTATGTCCCTCTTGTCGATACAATTTATCGCACATGCGTAGATTCGATACCGATTGCGTTCACGCCTGACAAAAATTCTCCAGACATACTTAAGTTTTTGCTAGGAAATATGGTAGGAACGTACATGTACAAGAATAATGTTATTTCGAACAATCTTCCATTCGACGATAAAACAGTTGTTCCTCAATTTCCTCCTCATCATTTCATGTTCTTGCAGCAACAACTTTTTTTTCCTGCTGATTTCACTAAAGATCATTATGTTACTTACAAATTCACTTTAGAAAATGTTCAATTTAATGACATGCCCATGCCCTATTTGGCAAGCAACGAATTGGTATGGAAAGAATTTCAATGGCAAACTCCTCAATTTTTTCCTAATTCATTAGGAGGCAGCGAGCCTCTTCTATGCAATAAACCGTACGGCTTGAAAGAATTAGAAGTTCCGTACGATTACACTAACATTAGTGTAGGCACAGGCAATGAATCATTTTGGATTTTGCCGTCATTTACAAACATTTTTAACAACGAGCACAGCGTAAGGACAGCGCGAAGGTTTTTTGTGCCTACGCTGGCAATAAAAACAAAGACACCGTCTACTATAACCGAAGATGTGTTTATGTTAATGAAAAATGTCGACATATTAAATATTGATCCGACAGCTGACTATGGCAAATACTTAGAAGTTTTATTTTATATAGACGAGGCCGAGCCTATATTCAGTAACAGCCTTAAAGTCAGCTTAAATTCGACAGCGTTTATCGAGAGAAAAATTGCTCCGAGCGACAATAAGTATTTTAAGTTTAGTAACAGTTCCAAATCGTATTTAGAACAGTTGTCGTTGAAACAATTGACAGTGCGAGGTGTCTCAAATACAGGCGGAATAATATTGCAAGTAGCAGACGACGGTTCGATCATTGAAGACTGGAAAACAAGTTTGCCTACTCAGTGCCTCAAGATGTCTCTCTACGAGCCAATGTATAAAATCGAAAAAAGAATAACTGTGCTTTTAGAGCGCGATAGATCACTGGTCGGAGTAGAAAAAAATCCGTATTCTTTTAAAATGTCTGCAGCTAACGTTCGCGAACTGTCAACGCTTCTTAACGGAAAAAGAAAGTTTATCTGCACGCTAGCTAATATTTTAAACATATCTAATCGTGTATTGAATTTTAAACCTAGCGACAAAAACGTTTGGATTACTATGGATGGCGTAGAGCAAACTCCGACGTTTGTTAATAACACAGTTTTAGACAACGTCATTATGTCATTTGACATGGCTCCCTATCTCGCTATTCAAGATAGCGTAGTTCAAATTAGTTTTGAAAACACAATTAGACCGCAATTTGAAGGATTCTACAAAACATTTGTCATTAACGATGCTGACGATTTTAAAAATTTAAAAATAACCTTCGTCAATTCAGATCTGGCACCTCTTCAATTCGATGAAACTGCGACATTCAATAACCCTAATTTTACGTTTTATATTCAGCCTTTCAATTGAAAATCTTTTATTATAAACACCTTCTAACAAATAAAATAAAAAAACCATCAGAAAAAAATGTTTCACAATAAAAGAAACAGATGTTTTGTTAAAAAAAATTCAAGGCACTTGTTAAATCCGCTCGGACGAGTTGTCGATCGAAGCAAATATGATTTAGAAGATGAAAATGTAAAATTAAAAAATGGATTTATTAACTTAAACGATCAACTTCAACTGTTACAACAGCAACTCGAAAAAGAAAAACAGGAACAACATCACCAATTTTTAAAATTTAAAGATGATCTAGCAAAACAAAAGAGTCCAAAACAAGTCGAGTCGCCAGTTGAAAAAATCACAGACGTTCCTGTTGCTGTAGAAAAAACACCTATTTTCGAAAGACCTACGATTAGAGATACCTATGAAAAACCTGCCATTCAAGTCGAAAAAACTCGTTATCTCTGTGCAATGTGTCAAAATGCAGTAAATGCAGTAGATATTATACATGGATATTGCAAAGACTGCAATAGAAGAGAGTCGTTGTTTGTAAAAAAAACACCGCCAGTTGACAAGAAAGTAATAAAGAAAAAGTATATGACGAAGGGATACAAAAAAGCACTAAAAGAAGTAAAGAAAAAATTTGAACAAGAAGAGGACTTTTTTTTCTTTTTTAATATTTTTTTTAAATATTATATATTCTTAAATACCTATAGAGTCGTTAATTTGTTATAAATTTCGCGGTTACAAATTAAAAAAAGAGAAGAGCACATCAATTCGCTTTTTTACAACGCTTGCATTCAAAAAAAAATGTAATAATAAAAAAAGCATTACTTAAAGTTTTTTTTTTTTGTTATTACAAAAAAAAAATGGATGAAGAGAGCTTGCCTTCGCTTACTGCGAAATTAACAAAAGAAGAAATAGAGGGATATCAAGATCGTTGGCAAGGTTTTGATGTACCCGTACAACAAGGAGAGGTTTTAACCGATTATGACGTTGAATATTATCCAGACACTAACACTGATATGACAAAAAAAATTCAATTTACAATTCAACCAGGTGAAAACCTAATTTATCGCACCATGGCGCTCAATTTTACACTGAATCTTTACAAATCAATACTAAACAATGTGCTCACTCCATTCACTGCTGCTGACGCTGCGTTTATAAGTAAAATCGCTATGAGAGCTAATTTTTGCCTGAATTTGATCAAAGGCATAAAAGTGTATCCAAATTTTGAATGGAATAATCAAACAACAGCAAATAACAGTTTAAATACAAACGAAAAAAATGAACAACGTGCTTACATTCAACGCTTTAAATATCCGACATCTTATCTCGAAAAAATTTACTTAGCTCAAACTGCAAACTATCGAGTTGATAGCTCTGGCCCTACACCTAACCTTGGTTTAAGTGTTAGCAGGGCAGCAACTTTAGCACATATGACAGATCCAAATACTCCTATTATTGCTGATACTACAACTGGACCGACAAATTATCAAGCTCTAAATAATGCGCAATTTGTCATTCCGGCATGCTCACCAACAGGATGCCAATTCAGCATTCCCCTCTATCATTTAGATGATATTTTTGAATTAGAAGAATATTTTGGAAAAAATTTAAAATTGGTAATTATTTTAGAAATCGAAACAAATCTCGCTCAATTATTCGAAAATATGCCTACAACCAGCGCAGCTGATATGACAGCAATGAATGCAATGGCTTTTCGACTTAATAACCCGACCATCACGGCAAACGAAGTTAAAGTGACCGACACGTATGCATTTGAAAGAAATAAATTTATTGACGCGTTTCCTAACACACAATATGTAGCAATGCATAAAAACTATTGGGAAGTGCGATCAATCGACGTACCTCCTCAAACAAAAACTATGGTCATACCATTTAATACTTTTAAACAAGATAGCTTGACTCCGCATGTAGTATGCGTGTCTCTGTTTTGTAAAGATCAAGCCGAACACAGCAACTTTAGATGCAGAGCACCTAGAAATATGGCTCAAGAATTAATAGCATCAGTGACATTTAACAACGTGCGTATCAACTTTCTACAAGGAGGCGGTAGTACTTTTACTTACGACTTATCGTTACCTAAAACAAGAAAGCAACTTTATCGAGAATATTTATCATTTATTAATGACGGCACAAATTCTGAAAACAATATGCGAAATCAAATATTACGTTATTCTACAGATTATGCAGGCGAATTTGCGGCAACTGAAAATGACTATTGGCTCAATTCGTATAACGAGGTATTAGCTTTTGATCTTACTGCAGATAAAAACAGAGTTACAGATATGGACTCACCTAACGTGTTAGGTTCATCTAATGCGTCGATGACTCTTAAATTTACTACATCTATAAATAATGCAGTTGTACGCATTGATATGCTTCACAAAAGTCAATTTGTGATGACCGGAAAAGGATTTAATGAAAATCTAGCCTTGATGCCTAAATCACTAAGCAACACTTAAATCATTCGTTTTTAAAAAACAGGACAGTCGCTTTTAATTTATTTAACTGTCGCTAAAATACTAAAAAAATAATTGCAAAGTATTTATATAGCGAAGCTCATTATGTGTTTTTTTCTTATTTCAAATAATATTTTTTTACGTGCATGATCTGACATGAAACGACGCGATAGACGAGGCAGATTTGTTAAAACAAAAAAATCAAAAAAGCATCGAGGAAAAGGACCTAAATTTGAAGCCGTCAAACGTTTTGCAAAAAGAATCATAAACGCAGGTCTCAAATCGAGCATTGGCAAAGAAGGTGTTTAGCGATTAGTCAATTATCAAAATTCGTTATAAAAAAGAAAAAAAATGGCTCGCAAACGAGGAGGAAACCGAGTTTTATTACCCTCTATGGTCATTCGAGTACCAAAACAAGTAGGAAACGGACGAAAAATAAAACAAAAAAAATGGAAAAAACAACGTGGTGGTTTTTTTCCGCTCCTGTTGGCACCGATTATTGCTGCTTTTGGAGCTAAAGCTGCTGCTGCAGCAGCTATTGCAGGTCCTACAGCTCTAGCTGTTGGAAAAGCCGCTGCACTTGGAGCAGTAGGAGGAGCAACCGGATTAGCAGTACAAAGTGCAATAAAAAAAGCCATGTAAAAAACGATATTGTACTTTTTTATATAATAATAAAAAAAAAAAAAATTTTAATACGTTTTTTATTTTTTTACTAAAAAAAAGACAAAGGCTAACAATATTTTTTTAATATATTTATATAAATTACATTTTTTTATAAAAAAATTTGATTAAGCGTTTGTCATCATTGACGCAGCGAGTCCACAAACTGACAAGGAAGAACTCATTAGAGCATAGTCTCGAATGATTTGAATAACTTCAGGCACAACATATGTGTTGATTGGTTCAGGAAGAGGAGCAATAAGAGTTGCATCTGCGCCTGCGCCCAAAGCGTTTCGGTAAGCGTTAATAGCCAAATTCAGATCTACAAAATTACCAACAAGTCCTTCTCCGATAAGAGCGTTATTAATAGCTAAAAGTCTTGCAGTTACATTATTTTGCCAAGTTGTATGCAATATTCCAAAAAGACGTTCTTGTTCATCTTTTTTCACAAATTCAGCTTCGATGACTTTTAAAAATCGCGTTTGCAAATTGTTAATTTGTTGAGTCATTTTTTTATTAAAAATCTTTTTTTTTTTATAAAAAAAAAATATCTTTTTTATTAACAGCTTTTTTTTTTTTAATCAAAACTTTTTATAAAAAATGTCTTACTTTATTTCTATTAGAAAAAAAAGTTGATATATTAAACATGCGATAATTTATCTTTTTGCAAGTATCATTTTGCTCTATCGGGCCTAGTCCATGTTTTTTTACTTTTTTCATTTGTTTTTTTTTAATGCATTTTTTAAATAAAAAATGCATTCTGTTATTTGAAAAAACAGCTCTTTTTTATAAATTAAACATTAGTATTTACATGTTTAATCCATTTTTTTTTGAATTTAATTTTTTGTCTTGTCTCTTTGCATTCATGCTTGTGACATTAAGTGAAAGCAACGTTAAGGTTTTTTTTCAAAAAATTATTAAGAAATTCATTTGAAAAAAAAAGAAGTTATTAAAAAAATGGAAGAAAACAAAATGACAAAAACAACTTGTAAATTCTGCTTGTTTGTAGAACTATGGAAAACACGCAATATCGAAAATTTCGAATTAAAAATAAAAAATGACGCAAAGATGCACGTTTTACAACGACTAATTAAAGCCGAACCAAAAGAACTTAAAAAGAAAACGTTTTGGTACGAAGTGAGTCATGAAATCAATAGTCTTGATATTTCAAAAGAAAGCATGTGCGACAGACATCAATTAAAATTTAATCAGACAACATTATACCAAAATGAAAATACACTCGACATGAAAAAAGAATTGAAATTTTTAAACATCACCTACGGGTCAGCGTTGACATCTATGCTTAGTCTATCAAATGGATTTTCATTAGAAGAGTTACAAAATGAAGACAATGTTGACGGTATCGCTGACATTATTACCCTCTCTATGCCTGTTATAAAAAAAATTTTCAAAGCACTCGAAGTGATGATTTCAAACGGGTTTACAAAGCGACTCTTGTCTGGCGAAATAAAAATAGAAAACACTGTTTTGTTTTATAAAGAAATTGTCAATGCCGTATACAGTCTACTAATTCACAATCTCGCAGAAAAAAAAGATGACCACTGATCTTAGTTTGGAAAAATATTGCAAAAAGAACTTTAAAAATTTTAAAGGTGTTTTTCCCTTTGACCAAGTCAACAACGTATTTAAACAGAATTTTCAAGTCGGTGATTTTTTTATCTACAACAGTGACTCGTCTAAAAAAAATGGAACGCATTAGCGCATGATGCTCAAATTAAACAATAATAGCTTGTTTTGCTTTGACTGTTTAGGTAAGGAAAGTTTTTTTCAACAAATTCCGATTGCAGTTCAAAACAATCCTGACCTCTTGGAATATGCCGAAACAAACTCGCTATCGACTGCGCTAAGTCAAATGACTCTAAACTTTAACGACCATCTTTATACTAGACGTAAAAAACATTTTCCGCTTCGCGACACGCAAGACGAATGGTTTACAAAGTTTTGTTTTTATTATTCGCAAAAACACGACATTCAAAACGTGAACATTGTTTTTAATGATTTGGCATATCAACTAGGCGATTCGTCGCTTTGCGGACCGTGGATCCTCTATTTTCTCCATTTACTAAGGCAGCAATGGTTTAATTCTAGCGATATCGAAATTGATACCATAAACAGTATTCTTAATCAATATTTTACTTTTGCAGGAGATAACAGAACAAAGAACGAATGCGTTTCAAATTTGTCAGATTTTTTTTATTTTGTCAAAACCTCGTTTTGGTTATATGCAGACAAAACAGCGCAAAAGTTATACGAAAAAGATTTTCAAATTTTTGATCGTTTAAATGTCAAAGAAACAACAGCCGGCGCATTGTATCGTCGAAGACCGACTCCTTATTCAGGCATAAACAAAGACGTTTACAAAAATGATATAAAAAAAAACAATACGTTGACTACTTTTTTATTGCAAAACAACTTGTTGTTAGTAAAGGATCCAGCTACACCGTTTTTAACAGACGACGACTTGAAAAATTTGCCTGCCATTTTAAAATCAAACCTTATGCAAACTTATTTGGACGATGATCAACAAAGACACACCTATAACAGCTATCAAAAACTAAAAAACATTGCTCAATTTTATTCAATTCCAGTTGAACAACGCAACGAACTTAGCGAATTGAAAAAAATGCTACAAAAATATGAACTGTAAAAAAAATTATTTAATAAACAAAAAAAAATTTATATATACATAGTTTTTTTTTATTATTTACATATTTTAAAAAAATGTTATTATTTACATACTTTAAAAGTTTTATTAAAAGTTTCGTCTTCCGACTCCCAATCAGAAAAATCATTGTTCCACTCATATACATCATCCACTATGTCGTTATTATCATAAAATACGCTATTTGGATTTATATAACGGTTTTCATAAGATAATGTTTTTTTTTCATTACCATCTTCTTTTTTCATTCGCGTTTCCCAACGGGCTTTAACTACTGTGCAGATTTCTTTAAAATCATCTTTTTTCATGCGCGTTCGCCACGTTTGCCAACGGACTTTAGATGTAGATGCTGTACTATTTTCATCGACATCTTCATTTTTCATGCGTGTTACCCAACGGACGTTAGCTGCTGTACAATTTAATTCATTCATTTTTCTAAAAAAACTAAAAAAATAAAAAAATTTTACCTGAAAAAAAAAAGCGAATGAAATTAAAAAATAAATTATTTTTCATAGTTTTAATTTTTTATTAATTCATGAATACAAAATATTTCTTTTTTAAAAAAATAAAATTAATTATAACAAATTATATCTTCTTTTTAAATTTGTGTCATTAAAGTAACCAGTGTCAATTAGTTTCTTAATAAAAAAATAACATTCGGAATTAGGGCAATGCATTTTTAAGTTATTACCGTGATGTCCGCAACCAAACTTTTTATTAATAGATAAGTATTCGATGTCCTTATTCACTGACGGAATCGTATGCAAACTGTTAATGTCAAACGAAACGCAACCAATATACTCGATTAAGTTTTTTTCCATAGCGCCTTTATGATAAATAACACTCTTTTCTTTGCAAAGTACTTTCAGCAACTCTTTAACGTCATCACAACGGTAAATACTAAATACAAAAATGTCAAGGTTATTGATATTACGTTTGACATATTCAGCTCTTTGTTGATAAAATTCTTTCATTTGTTCTTTTGTTTTACATACTTGCAAATGATAATTAATACAAGTCAAATGTCGATTCACAATGCTTATTTCACGAATGCAAAAGTTTCCCCATTCATGCTTTACTCCGCAATCAATAGCTTCAATATCCATTACAAAATCAAACATTTTTTTTCTTATGAACCTGTTTTTTTTTTTAAAAGAAAAAAAAATTTTAAAAAATTTTTTAAGAACATATCATTCTTAAAAATATATCATTCTTAAAAAATATATAAGTTTTTTAATGTTTTTTAATATCTTATTTTTAAAGAAAAAGAAAAAAATTGTTATAATAACTTTTTTTATTTAAAAAAAATTTAACAAAAAAATCATTAAACAATAAGGCGTCCAAAAAAGTAATGATTTTTGACTTTTTCCCAGAAATCATCTTTGTCATCTTCCTCATACAACGAAACTATCGCATTGTTAGCTTCAAGAACATAATTAAATTTAGTACGATGACTATCGCTGATAAAATATTCGCTTTGCTTTTTAAAATACGTCAAAAATGCTTGCATCTGATGTCGATCCACTTGAATATCATTAAACGTCTGATTTTCATAACGCTCAATTTGATCAGACGTCCAAAAATCATATTCATCAAAATGATTTTTCATGCTCGGTGAATTTTTCCAACATTCAAGAATCAAGGCCAAATAGTGCACTTTAAGTAATTTAATAACAAGAGGAACCTTGTTGAATCTAGTAGCAAAAATATCGATTGCATCTTCAGAAATAAAAAAATCAATCAACTGATCCATGTGACAATCCCATTTTGTGTACGGTTTAATTAATATCGAAATAAAATTATAAACAGAATTATACAAAAAATATTCATCATCATTCATATTGTAACGTAATTTAAGACAAAACTCGATGCGTTCTATAAATTCATCTTCTGTCATTGTTTCCATATCCATTTTGTAATTATCATATTCTCTACACACAACCTGATAAACCTCTCTCCATTTGCTGTCGATCATTACATTGTGATCTGAAAAAAAATATTATATAATAAATTATAAATAAACATCATGTTGTGATCTGAAAAAAAAAGGACAAACTGTTTTTTACCTCTCCACGAATCGAATAATTTCAAATTTTTTCGATAAACTACCAAACTTTGTCCAGAATTTCTTTTTCTTTTAACGCCTTGATAAACATTTTTTAAAAAATGATCTTCTAAAATCACTATGACTTCTTGCAATTCATTCAATGTCAAAAGTAACTCGAACATATTTTGAGGTTCAAATTTGTTTTTTGAAAATTTCAAAAACAATCGCTCAGGATACTTGCTTAAATGAGCAACGATCAGCTTTAAAAAACCCATTATTTTTTTACTATCGCTAAAAAATGTAAGTATCGCAATATAATAAAAAAAACATTTTTTATTCATATTTTTTAATGCAAAAAGTTATAACAAATAGTTTTTTAATATAATAAAAATGTTTTTTATCTATTTTTTTAAATTTTTTAAAAAAATAAAAAATGTTTTTTTTTTCAAAAAACTATATAAAAAAAATAAAAAAAAGATAATTTTTAAAAAAAAAATAAAAAAAGATAATCTTAACTTAATCAAATAAAAAAATAAAAAAAACAAACAAACATACTTTTTAAATGAGTTATAAGAAAAAACCATTATTTTTCATAACATATTTTTTTTAAAGAAATAAAATAAATACAATTTTTTAAAAATAAAAAAAGATCTCGAATCAATAAAGTAAGCAATTCAAAAAGAAAAAAATATAGTTAATATGTATAATATGTATAATATGTACAATTAATATGTATAGTCTGTTATTGACTGCGGAAAAAAATAATCATCACTTTCAGTTCCGACCATTAACGCTATTTTTTGTTCATTAACACTACTTTTCGCTTGTAAAAAGCTCACAATGTCGTGACGACCGATTTGTTCAAATATTGAAATCACCATTTTCAAATCACCATTTTCAATAACATAATTTATAAATTCAAAACCATCTTGAATAGTTTCTTTTTTTCCAAGTGGTACTTTTTAACATATATAACAATTTCTTGACGTTGTCTTTAGTCAAATGTTCACCGACTACTAACCAATCATCTCGAGTTACTCTATTCATTTTTTTATTTAATAAGAGAAATTCTATAAAAAAATAATTCGTCTATTTTCACCAATAATCATCCAACTTATTAGGAGAGTAAGTAGGCATTCTTCTGACCGAATTAAGAGAACATCCGCTTATATAGATTTCGATCAATGATGACTTAATCAACTATTGTATTGATTTATTTTTTCGATTTTTTATACGTTTTTGTATATACTCATTTTGATATTTGCACGATAAAGTAAAACTTGGAAAAATGGCAAATTTATTTAATTATTCGTATCTCGCTATTTAATATATAGTCACTTAATAAAAAAAGTACTTCCTTTTGATATTTGCGTAAACTTCATTTTTGATATTTAGCAAACTTCATTTTGATATTTGCGTAGTTCCGGCAAAAAATAAACTGATGTTTTTAGCATTTCCTTTTTTTTTAATCCATACGAAAAAATTGATATCTCACGATTCTTGGTTTTTTTTGGTTGAAGTGTGTTTACCTGATTCCCACAGCAAAAAAAAAAACATTAAAATGCAATAATCTAAATCCTACTCCTGTTGGTATACGCGTATCATCACGATTCAAACTGAAATGCTATATGACTTAAAAAGAAACGTTTCAACATTGAATATTAGCAGCCATAGAGTGTTTTACTTTCATAAGTTTAATAAATCTTTAACTACTGGAACACCATTGCAATCAAAATCAGGGAAACATGTTAAAAAAAAGTTACTAGAAGAGTCTAAACAAGTTGTACGAGACTTTGTGTATTAATTAAATTTAAAAAATGTTGTTGGCAATATTCTAAAGCCCACACCTGATCTAAAAGAAGGTGAATGACGTCAAGTGTTCGAACAGTCGATTCTTGGAAATTAACAAGTAGATAAAGAAGTTTAAAAAAAATTATAATTTATAAAAAAAAAAAAACTTAAAGTTAAAAACTTAAAGTTAATATCAAGAGAAAATATTATTATTTATGTTTAATGCAATATTCAATAAAAGCATTAAAAATTAGAGTTATATAAATAAGAGTTATATTATTTAGAAGGCGAAGAGTGCAGCGATTTTAATTTACATCAAGACAACAATTATTCAAACGAAGTTTATTGAGATTTACAATGCCAAATATCAAAAAAATTACAAGAGGAAAAGAACGATCTCACTCATTGTTAGTTTAATAAATCATTTCCTAATTGAATAAGTCCATTATTTAACGAATGAGATTAAAAAAATTAAAACAAATAGGTCGTAACGATATTGTTAGCTTTTTAAAAGCGAAAAAATAGTGTTAATGAGCAAAAAATAGCGTTAATGGTCGTAAAAAAATTATAGTTATAGTCATTGTTAGTTTTTAAAAAAAAGTCATTTCCAACTTGAATAAATAAGTCCATCATTTAACGAATAAGATTAAGAAAAATATAAATTTTTTAAAAAAACATTTTTTAATTAAAAAAAAAAAGAAAGACATTTTTATAAGAAATTGAGGAAGTACTAGGAGTGAAAACTGTTTGTAGAGATGCAAAGAAAATGTTATTCTCAACGAGCTTGCATAAAAAAATGTTCAGAAATAAAATTTTTTTTGTAATAAACATCATTATTGTATTTTTTTTTTCACTGAATTCTTTTTTTTTTAAATTTCCATTAATCAAACATAATGCACTGGATATTTAAATATTGATTTTTACAAGACGACAAGACTTTAAGTTTTTTTTATATCTGTCCACTTCTGAGCGATAAAAAACATGAACACTGACACAAAACCAACTAAATATTTGAACATTTTTATCAGAAACAATTTGATCATTAACGCTTTCATCCGAATAACGTTTCGATGTCCATAAAATTTTCTTGTAATAAACATCATTATTGCAAAGAAAGTAAAAATCAAACTAGTTTCATTCTAAGTACATATAAAAGTTAATAGCAATAAAAAACGAGAATGGTTTGGTTGCGATGTAAATGAATATACTTGTCGTATATTGATAAATACTACACATGTTAATTTGACAAATAGTTCTTTTATTAGGAATATAATCGACGTTTATTGATAGGTGACAACAAATTTTGCTTTACTTGTTGTTGTTTTTTAGGTGAATTAATCGCAATTGATGGAATATCTTTAAAATGCTGAGGTCATTAAAATAATTTTGACTATGCCAAAAGCTTGTGTAGACGACATTTATTACAGAAGTTCATTCCGAAAAGTTGGCAAAAAAAAAGGAGATGATCTAAGTGACTATATAAGATTTGAAAGATGATTCTTATTTTATTATTACTGTTCGTCTAATAGCGCAATATGATGACAGTTCTTTTTATAAGAAAAAATACAAACTGTCGAATTTTCTAGTAAAACTACAAAGAGATAAATAAAAATCAGAAATAAAAAATTTCTTGTAATAAACATCATTATTGTATTTTTTTCTTCACTGAGCTATAGCTAAATCTGTTTTAATTACAAACTCACGGTCGTTATTGTTCTTTAAAAAAACAGCGATAGCGATAGTTTCTTTTGAAAATTCAAAATTCCTTTATCAATAAAGGCAAATCAATTAATAAAAATCTTTATTGTAATTCTTTATTTAAATTTTACACATGTTTGTCGTTTATCTTGTAAAAGTATGCTTCATAATTTTCCTACCTACATTAAATCACAAACAAATCGCAAATCGTCTAATAGTGAAATAAAAACATTTAATAATTTTAAAATTAACAATTTGCCACCTGGTATTTACCAGTTGTTTGGATGAAGAAACCATTTAAATCATACGCTTTACACGAACTCTTTGGTCTTGAAGTACCAAAAATTTTGGATGAAAATCTTATTTTATTATTACTGTTCGTCTAATAGCGCAATATAATGACATCAGTAAAAAATGGTTATATACAATACAAGTGACCATATTAGTTAGCGATAGTTTCTTTTTGAAATATACCACAATATACCATAGTGACAGTTAAACAATTGAAAAAAACTAAAGTTGATAACAAACATTTATCTGAAAATGATATAAACTACTATAAATTTTTATTTATAAGATTTATTTTGGCTCTTATAAATTGTTTTGATCAGTATATACCATAATATACCATAGAGCTTAGTAAAAGTATTGGAGTAGATTGGAGAACTCTAGATCTTTTTTTTATTAAAGACATTTATAAATGGATTCGTTGTTCAAACATTAAAAAAGTTATTGAAAAAAGAACATTTAAAAAAATGTGCAAATTTTGTTTATAGACTAAAAAAGTTTTTTTCACTTACAATTCTTTTTTAGCAGTCTTTAAAATATCCAAGGCATTTTTGCATAAGTCGATGTTTGCGTTTTAAATTTAAAATTCTAACTCTGTTTAAAGATTTCTCACAGGCTGAAGTTCGGTCGCTAATATAAGCATCTTGTAGTATTTGCATCGTGTGAAAAACATCATTTTTCCATTTAACAAATCGATTATGTAAACATTTTAGTTGTTCATTTGCGCTAGAATATCGCATCTGCAATAAATAATGTTTTAACAGAGCATACATTTTCGCTTCATCATTGTAATGTGTTTTCCTTATGTTATACTTTGTGTTTACAGGTAACATTAAGAAATCTGCAAATTCTTTCCAACAATACGACAAATGTTTCACTAGTTTATAAACTACACCTTTTAATTCAATATTGTTATTACCAAGCGTTGCCATTACTCTGGTTTTTTTTATAAAAAAGCTCGTCTTTTTATACCCTTAATTTATTTACACTACAAACAAAGCGTGCAAATAAAAAACTGACTTGTAAAAACATCATATGATGTTTTTTTTGCTTCACCTTCAAAAACGTATTAAAGGTTACGCAAATATTCTGACTTGAAAAAACATCATATGATATTTTTTTTTGCTTCATCCTCAAAACGTATTAAAGGTTATGCAAATAAAAAAACACACTCAAATAACATCTTATGATGAAGCGCTATCAAAATAGCGCTTTCTTCAAAGAAACTTTATTATCATATGATTTTTTAAAACCTTCCCACGATGTTATAAAACTGTTTTATTTATTTAATAACTAGAAAATCAAGTTTTTTAATCAAAGCTTATAAAAAAAAGTTTATTATAATTTTTTTTAAAAAGAAAAGAATAAAATATGGACGCAGATACGAAAAAAGAAAATTTATCAAATTTAGAAACAGATAAGGAAAAATTATTAAAAATACAAATTAAATTAGCAAAAACAATTCAAGAAGAAGCTACCAACCTTTTAATTAATTTTCGTTGCGATCTTGAATCTTACTATGTCATTACGTAAGTGCTTTTTTTAATTTCCCATAAAACAAATTATCATATTTTTTAAAATGGTTTCTACAGATTCTACACGATAGCCTAGGCCAGCAATTTTTTTTTCAATCTTTTACAACGTCAGTCATATTTTTTTCTTAAAAATATGACTGACGTTGTAAAAGAACGTTTAAAAACTTTTAAAAAAACTTTAAAATTCAAGAAGAAGCTACCAACCTTTTGATTAATTTTCGTTGCGATCTTGAGTCTTACTATGTCATTACGTAAGTGCTTTTTTTAATTTACCATAAAACAAATTATTTACTTGTATAGTTTTTTTTTAATTTTTTTAATTTTTTTAGTACTGAACGAAATCCAGATAATATAATGAGTCGACTTTCTGAAAACACAAGCGCACTATTACAAATTAATAAACTTTTGACCAAACTTAAAAATAACCAAATTCAAATCAGAGTCTTTAAAAAAAGTTATCAACAACAACTAAGAAAAGCGTCATGGGCACATGAAAGAAAAAAAAGAGTCAATTACGAAAAAAACATGGAAATATTCGATGAAATTAAAAACAAAATGAAAAAAAAACCATTTTGCGATAATAACGATCCAATGCAAGAACCATTTTGTATTAAACAAGAAAGAATATCAGAAGACTCGATCAAACAAGAAGAATTGTCAGATGACGATTTAAATTTTAAATAATTTGTATGCTTTTTTTATTATTTATAAAAAAAATAATTTTTTTGTTACAAATTTTTATAATAAGCTTGTCTTTCTTCGTATGACATTTGTGAAAGATCAGTAGGCAACGTTTTTATTAGCGTTTCTTGCGTTTTTACAGGCGTTTCTTTCTTTTTTCCTTTAATTTTATTATAAAGCGAATTAGCTAAAGTGCCTAAAACGTCAGCATTTTGAATTGCAAATTTTCCAATCATTTTTGCATTGTCCACTGTTATTAACGAAGCCAATCCTTTTCCTCGTTTTACCTTTTTTCGAGTTTTTCGCTTGGTTTTTTTGTAATGCGTATTTCTTTTTTGTCTTTTTTTCATCTAAATATATAAAATAAAATAAGTTATTTTCTTACTTTTTTTAGATAAATAAAAAATATGAATTTCGATAAAATCAATTTCACAAACGAGTTATGCTGTATGACTATGGGGATGCTGCAAACATTACTAGAATATGATTTAGAATTACGAAAAATGTCACCCAATGATCAGCAAATAGAAGTCTACGAATATCTTGTGAAGAAATTTGAAAAAACCTTTTAAAATTATTTTGCGCTCTTATCGAGTGATCAAAAACAAGCAATAATAGACACTAAAATACTTGAACATTATTTCGATGTTTTTAATTTTACAATGTAAATTATTTAATTATAAAATTCTTTTTTTTAAAAACAATATCATAATAACAACTTTTTCAATTTTTTTACCTTTTTGTTAATACCCATTTATGTACTATATCTCCTACCACGCCGTTTTTAATATTATTTTTTGTATTTTTATATTTTTGTTTTGTTGCGCGTTTTTTGTACCAAACCGTTTTGCAATCCATCTTTTTTACTGCTCGATTTGCAATTTCTTTACTATCCATTTTGTTTACTACAACTTGAGGCTGTCGACCTAATTGACGCCATTGATTTGCAATTTTTCCACCGTGCCGAGAGTATATTCTGTTTAATTCTTTTAACTCACTTTTTGATATTTTTTTTGTACGTGTTATTTTTTTTGTACGCGCCATAATGCAATTTAATATTTTTTTATTGTTAACTTATTTAAAATTATTTTCATTAACTAAACATATAATATACCTTAAACTTTTCTTTGTCAATACCCATTTATATACACTCTTTCCAACTCGTCCACTCTTTCTATTTTGTTTGTTATCTTTATATTTTTGTTTTGTTTTTCTTTTGCACATTAACCCTGATCGAGTATGAGGTGAATCGCTACCTCTTTCCACAACAAAGTCCACGTCCGAGTTATTTTGTTGAGCTAGGTTGGCGCTTGGTTGTTTTATACGACGAAAGAAATCGGCAAAGTATCTTTTGTTTTCCTCTTGTTCTTTTATATATTGTACAGAATGTGGCACAGATTTTTTGTCTCGAACTATTTTGTCTCCAACTTTTATATATTGTACAGAATGAGGCACAGATTTTTTGTCTCGAACCATTTTTTTAAAAATATTTAAAAACACACGTGAAATATATAAAGTATTTTTTTATTTTTTATTTAACATATTTTAACCGTTTATATATATATTTTTTAACACATTCGCTTACCTCCTTAACGCCTCTTAACACCTGATAACGCCTATTTTTACACGCACTGATTACACCCTATTTTTACACACACACTGATTAAACCAATAACATTGATTTTTAACCTACCTGCTTAATTTATGTTTTTTTTTTTGCTCCCCTCTCCCACCCGCCCCTATTTTCACACACACTGATTACGCACCTGCTTATCCACCTGATTACGCCTATTTTCACACGCACTGATTACACCCAATAACATTGATTTTTTAACCTACCTGCTTATCACTTGATTTATGTTTTTATATTTTTCCACCCTACACCCCTGCCTTCCACCCTGACACCTACCTACACCCTAACCCTCCTAACTCTCTAACCCAAGTTTCTTTCCCTAACCCTCTAACCCAAAGTTTTATTTTTTTATTTTTTGAAAAATCCCCCCCCCTCTTTTTTTTATTTTTTATACCACCACCCCCCCCTTTTTTAATTTTTATAAGAAGAGAAACACTTTTCTTCTTATTTTTTTTTTTTTAAAAAAATTATTGTCTATACGTATCATCAAACATGTAGCGAATAATGGCTAGATTTGAATAGGTCTCTTTTTTAGGTTTCATTTAACGATTTTGTTTTAATTAACTACCTTAAAAGAAGTGTAGAATTTTAGTTCTTAGAAAGTTCTATATCTTGCCTTAGTGTAATTTTTGACTAAGATAATTATTGATTTTAACTATGTAGCGACTGAGGGTTTGGTTTAGGCAGGTCTCCATTTTATTTTTCGTTTAAAGACTTTGTTTTAATGAACTAGCTTAAAAGTAGTGTAGAATTTTCTTTCTTTGAATATTTTGTATCTTATCTTGAAGGTATTTCGATTGGAATTATTATTACTTCAGAGTGAGTTTTGCTTAAATAAAGGACTCTTTTGTCGGTAAAACTGTTCGTTTATCATAAACTTGTCACGTGGTCTTGAAATGTCAAAACGATAATACTTATTGTTAATTAAGGTTTTTGAATATGCGGCGACTAAATATTATAGTTTAGGCAGGCAAAAAAGGTGTAGAATTTATGTTCCTAATAAAGTCCATATCCTGCCATAGATCAATATTAGACTAAGATGTTTATTTTTTGTTAACATTTAGCAACTTTGGGTGTGGTTTGGGCAAGTCGTCATTTTGTTTTGGCTTAAAGATTTTGTTTTAATAAATTAGCCTATAAGAAGTGCAGAACTTTCTTTCTTTGAATTATTTTATATTTTGCCTTAAAGGTAATTTAAATGGAATAATTATTTTTTTAGAGTGAGTCTTGCCTATATAAAAAACTCTTTAGGCTGTAAAACTGGTCGTTTATCATAATTTGCAACGTGGTCTTGTGATGTCAAATCAATAATACTTTGTTGTTATTAAAGGTTTTAGAACATAAGGCAATTGAGGGTTTGGTTTAGACAGGACTCTATTGTCGTTTTGATTTTAAGTTATTTTTTAATTTTCTTGAAATAGCGTAGAAAACGTGCATTATAATAATACTTATAACTTTCTATATCTTTCTATTTACAAGGCAAATGCACCTGCAATTGTATTGGAATTAATACAATTTAGTTTACGTGGTTTAGTAATGTCATTTTTTAACGGCTTTTGTAACTAATGGTTATAGAACATGCAGCGAATGGGGCTTTGGTTTAGGCAGATCTCCATTTTTGTTTTCCTTTGAAGATTTTTTAAAATGAACTAGTCTGAAAGAAGTGTAGATATTTAGTTCTTCGAAATTTTATATTTAAAATCAATAAATATCTTATTCAATTACTACTCTAAGGCAAGATATAAAATTTTCTAAGAACTAAAACTCCACACTTCTTTTAGGTAAGATCATTAAAACAAAATCATTAAACAAAAACTAAAATGTAGAACTGCCTAAATCAAATCCTCAGTCACTACATGTTAAGAAATAATAAATATCTTAGTCAAATATTACTATAAAGCAAGATATAGAATATTTTAAGAACTTAAGTTTGACACTTCTTTTAGGTTTATTCATTTAAGCCAAAATTATTAAACAAAAACTAAAATGGAGATCTGACAAAAACAAACTCTCAATCTCTGCATGTTTAGAAATAATAAATATCTTAGTCAAAAACTACTCTAAAGCAAGATATAGAATTTTCTAAGAACTATAATTATACACTTTTTTTAAGTTAATTCATAAAAACAAACTCTTTAAACGGAAACAAAAATGGAGACCTGCCTAAACGTAACCCCATAGTTACCTCATGCTCTAAAATCTGTAGACACAAAGTCCGCTATAGAAACACATCTCTAAATCACGTGACGTATAGCTTATAGATTTTCAAAGAGTTCTTTGAATAAAGAGTTTTTTATCTAAGCAAGACTCATTCTGAATTAAAAAATTCCAATCGAAATACCATTAAGGCAAGATACAAAATTTTCAAAGAAAGAAAATTCTAAACTTCTTTAAGGCTAGTTCACTAAAACAAAATCTCCAAACGAAAACCAAAATGGAGACCGGGATTTAGAGATGTCATTCTATAGCGGATTTTGTGACTACTGGTTTTTGAGCATGCGGCAACTAGGGGTTACGTTTGGGCAGGTCTCTATTTTAGTTTTCGATTGAAGATTATGTTTTAGTAAGCTAGCCTAAAAGAACTGAAAAATTGAATTTCTTTGAATATTTTGTATCTTGCTTTAGAGTTACATTTGACTAAGATATTTATTATTTTTAAACATGTAGCGTCTAAGAGTTTGGTTTAGGAAGGTCTTCATTTTAGTTTTTGTTTAAAGATTTTATTTTAATGAATTAGCCTATAAGTAGCGTAGAATTTTAGTTCAAAGAAAATTCTATATCTTGTCTCAGAGTAATATTTGACTAAGATATTTATTCTTTCTAAATATGCAGCGACTGAGTGGTTTAAGCAGGTCTCTATTTTAGTTTTCGTTTAAAGATTTTATTTTAATGGATTAGCATAAAGAAGTGTAAAATATTAGTTTATAGAAAAATCTTTATCTTGCTTTAGAGTATTTTTTGCCTAAGTTGTTTATTGATTCTAAACATGTAGCGACTGAGGGTTTGCTTCGGGCAGGTCTCCAATTTAGTTTTTGTCTGGAATTTCGTTTTAAGATGGCACCCTAACTGAAAACAAGTTTTTTTGTAAATAATCAAAATTTTGATGTTTTTTTAAATGACACTTAATTTATATTAAAATAAAATAAAAAACAGATATTTTTTAATTACTTTTATTATCCATAATAGCCAAAAATGTGCTGTAAAACATGTGTTTTTAATAAATCTTTAAAACCTAATAACTTAATTTTGTCTTAACAACTGAAACTAATATTTTGAACATAGCTTCCTAATCATATTTCATCCTGCTTGACCGTGGGAATATTTATGATTTAAATTATTTCATGAAACATTGCATTTCTAACAAAATCACCTAATATATAATAAACATCAATATTTCACTTTCTATAAATTTTTATGAAAATTCTGAGGGTTAAAATGAATTTCTTTATCATAATATATACATACTAGCTGGGCGGACCCGTAAAATACGGGTCTTTACCGAACCGACCATTTTTATACTTATCTGATCATTTCTATAGCTATCAGGACGTAAAATAAGGGTCTTAGTAAATCTATTCCACACCGACCTTTTCTATACTTATTCCTTACCTCAATATTTTTTTAAAACCGTTTTAAAAACTATGTACATATAAAAAACTATACTTACTTTTTGATATGACAAAAAAAATTTCATTATATAACGTTATAATGTTCTTTAAAAAACTTTAAACGCTTTTAATATTATGCCGATTATAAAGATTTTAATAAGAAAAAACGTAAAAAAGACTACGAACTTTGAAAAATGCTAAAACATTCAGCACGTGATGCCGTTAGAGTACGCCTTAGTTAACGTTCATAACATATACACATCTAATTAGATTTTTTTTAAATTCAGTTGTTCCAAACTTGGTTTTGAATTTTTAATTACACTTCTTATGCGTCATAAATTATCTCAAATTCTAAATAGAGAATACGTTTATGGGCTAATTGGTAGCCGCGCAACACTTAGACAGATATAGTCATCTCACCCCGGGAGTTCATATTCCAGTGACTTTTTTTTTCATCCCAACTTACAACAAAAATAATTAAAAATAAATGTTATTATTGAAACAGTTTTAAACATTTCTTCCAATTTTTCTTTGAACTTAATTTTATTCACGGTAAATATACTTTTGGTGTTTGTAAGCGTTTTTTTACGTTTAGTATTGGTAGGAATTATTTGCACGCACGTATTTTAAACAATTATTTTTACTGTTTCATCTAAAAATCATATGTAATTTAGTTTTATAATTTTTTAAATATAATATATATAATTTAAAATATTTTATTAACCCTATTTAAATAAGTATCAAAACTCTTTTCTTTAATTTAAAAGAATGCCTGCCCAAACCTAAACGCTCAGTTGATGTATCTCCGCTTTGCTTTTATTTGTTAACCGTTAGAAAAACATTACAAAAAGAAACATAATAGAGTCCATTAGTTTATAGCATCCGAGTAGACTCTTCCAATATTAAACAGAGTATCTTACAATTTTATTGGTTTTCTAAATTCTGTCATAGTTGCGCACTCGGTTTAGAATATTTAACGGGGGCGTAAATAAGTAACTGTAAAATTCTAAATATTTTTATTATTTTAAATTAAATAGTTTTAACGTTTTATTATTTTGAAAAATAATAAGTTCAATAAAATAATTTATTTTAAAAATAAATTTAAGATTTTTAAAGTTTTTTTAAATAAGAATGTTTTTTTTTAAAACCCCCTCACTGTTTTAAAAAAATTCAAGGTCGCCGCGTGGCAAGTTCAAATCATCAGCTTGCTTTTTTTAATAAAATTATTGTTATTTAAAATGCAAAACAAAACAACTTTATAGTTCTAAATATTTACATGTTATATACCCAATTTCTTTGCGCTAATACGACTTAAAATAACATGACAAATAACAAATTTAAAATTATATTAAATAAAAGTTTACGTAAGGCTAACCACGACATTTTGACGAAAATTTCAAAAATATATAATAAATAAAAGACTTTGTAAATCGATCAAAATTAAAGAGACGTTGCCGCAATGCTGTTTTTAAGTGAAAGTAAAACTGTAAAACTTGACATGTTTTTGTATGTTTTAACATTTCATATTTTGAAGTTTACGTAAGTTAGATATTTGCATACACTTTTGTTTACGTTTATTTATCAAAAAGTGCTGAGACTCTTCCTCGCCATTACTTTGGTTGCAATAGTTGCCATGGGTTTGTCAAACACGCTCGAAAGAGCGCTACTAACACTATTAAGTTCGGCAATAATATATAGAGAAGATAGCTTTTAGTAAATGGTATGAATATACATTTGATAAAGTATTTTTGATAATGTATGAATAGACGTATTACTAATGGTATTAGTAATACGTCTTTAGAAAAAGTAAACGCTTTTAAAAAATGATTAACGATTAACAATTTTTAAACCAGTTATAACAGGAAATCTACCTATAAAATGAAGAAAAATATTGTTATATAAAACACTGAATACACATATAAAAGTTGTTTAAAGTTATTTAAAAGTTGTCTAAATGTTGAAAAATTACATAATAAGATGTAAAAAAATATATAAAAGGTGACGAAACTTAGTCAATTATCAAACACTAAATAAGAAACTTACTTTGTGAGATCGCTTTTGTGGAAGTCTCTAGTATTTGATTGGAAGGCTGGAAACACTCTTTATTTAAAAAGCTATTTTATCAACAATGCTAAAGATAAAAAGTCACAGTGAGATAAAAAAATTAGGCATTTATTCAAAAAAATATTTCTTGGCTTTTAGTGAATGATTAGAAGGAGTAGTTTCAGTAATGAAGCTAGCTAATAATCATTTTTAACGATAGACACCAGCGTGAAGGTAAGCCAAGCTGTCTATCAACACAAAACATCACAACAGAAACATTACACAATGACAAACAAAAACACCAGTGGTGTAGACAGGACTTTTGTTGTTTTATAAGAAATTTAAAACCTGTTAATGAATAAGATTATTATTATATGCTTAAAAAAAATACTTTTTTAACTAATTGGCAGCTAAATTCAAGGGAGGAAAGCAAACCTTTTTAAAACATATTTGTTTTCAAGCCCCAACCACATCCATATTTTACAAATTATTTGAATTTGACAAACATGAACACAATTAAGTTTAGTTGAAAGAGTCTGAAAGTAATGAAAGAGTTTGAAAGTAAATAGTCTGAAAGTAATGAAATAGTCTGAAAGTAATGAAAGTAATAAAAGAGTCTGAAAGTAATGAAAGAGTTTGAAAGTAATTAAAGAGTCTGAAAGTAATAAAAGTAATAAAAGAGTCTGAAAGTAATGAAAGAGTCTGAAAGTAATGAAAAAGTCTGAAAATAAAAGTAAAACCTTGAAGCATCAAAAAATCCTGCCTACGCTACTGAATAATACACAACATATGACATTTGTAAGTACACATTACACAATGTATTCAGATATTATGTGTTTCCAAAATAATTAAAAAAGCTAGACAACACAACCTAGTTCAACACTTGTAACACCGCTTGGCACTAAACGCTGCCAAGTAACACCACAATTTAGTAACACCGCTTGGCATTAAGTGCCAAGTAACACCACTAATTAGTAACACCACTTGGCTGGCAAGGATCACAATCTTGCACTACACGTTGCCAAGTAACACCACTTTTCAAACATGGAAACAACATAATATAAACTTAAACACATATAAACAAACATATACAAACACAAACATCTATATATAAGTAAAAACATATATTCACATATATAAACATATATAGCAAAGAAAAAAAACATAAACAAACTTGTCAAAATTATAAATTAAGAACATTTGTAAACACAACTTTATTTGTGTAATATTTGTTAAATGACATACCTTGTAATGCATGTTTATCAACTTTAAAAAACAAACTATTAAAAGATTTTGTTCTTGAACATGCAACATATAATTGGCCGTGTAAAAAGCAAGGCTTTTTGAGATAAACACCAACTTTATCAAATGTTTGACCTTGACTTTTATTTATGGTCATTGAGTATGCTAACCTAACTGGAAATTGACGACGTTTAAGTGTAAAAGGTAAATTTGAATCTGATGGAGCTAATTGAACTCGAGGAACAAATACCCTGTTACCAGCTGATACACCTGTTAGAACCTCACCATCAATGTAATTGTTGTGTAGTGCACGCACCATCAAACGTGTTCCATTACAAAGTCCACCTTTGAGATCTAAATTTCTAAGTAGCATTATAACAGCACCAATTTTCAACTTTAGGCAATGAACAGGCATACCTGATGGAGTTAAAGTATTTAAAAACTCAACTGGAAAATTATAAATTTCATTATGATCATCAGTTTCAATGCTATCTGAACTTAAATAAGTTTTAACATCACCCGGTAATCGATGAAGGACTTCTTCATTTATTGCCAATGAATCAACATTTGTTGGTGTTAAAATAGCACGTTTTACATAATCAGCTTCTTCTGCACCACCAAAAATCTTTTCCACAATAGATTCATTATCATTGAGAAAACACTGCTCAGGTATTTCAATACACCCTTGCAAAGGATCTTCAGGCTTGACAGGTAATGTTCCACTTCCAAGCTTTAAAAGCCATTGAGAAAATTCCTCTTCTCCTATCTGAACCCTCATATTTTCAGTTAATGAAAACCTTTGCACATATTGCCAATGTTCAGAACACTTTATACATGATTCTACAACATCTGCTGGTCGACCTCTCTTCACAACTGGAAGTATTTGTCGAAAATCTCCACCCATAAGAATAACTTTACCACCAAAAGGAAACTTATTATTACAAATATCTTGTAATAACTTATCAATGGCACTCAAAGCATGTTTGGGTATCATAGATGCTTCATCGAGTAAATATAAACTAACTTGTCTCATACCATGAATGGAGTTTGGAGTTACATTACATGTGCTAGTTTCCAAAATTGGAACAGGAAGTTTGAATAAGCCGTGCAATGTGCATCCATTCTTAAGAAGAGTTGCAGCTATTCCTGTCCATGCAGCTGTTGCAGTTCTAATATGCCTGCTGCGTGTTTCAGCAATTAAATAATTGTAAGTAAATGTTTTACCACAACCGGCAGGCCCATCCATAAAGAAAAATCTTGAATGCTTATTTTCATTATTAGGTTCTTCACTAAGTGCAGCAAGGATTGCATCAGCTACATTACGCTGATTATCGTTTAATAATGGTCTAACTCGATTTGCTTCATCAATAAATACCTGAATATCTCCATCATCATTTTCTAGGACATTATCTAATAACTGATCTAATGTAGGCAAATTATAATCAGTTAAAGTTTTACCACTCTGATTAATTATAGATTCAATTTGACGAAGAGCAGTCTGTTCAGCAAGTACAACTGGCATTGAATGGTGTATGTAATCCTCAATCATATAATCTTTAAATGTATTCCAAAGGTGTAAAGGATCATCAGGTTCACATAAAGTCAATATAATGGAAAACAGTTGCCTAATTTGTTTAGGCATTCGAGTTGCTACAGCTTCAGTTAATGTATTTCTCCATTCAATGTCATCTTGCAATAGACCTAATCGATAACATGCTTCACGAAATGTATTAAAAACAGTGCCATGAATAGTACGCAAATCCTCAAAAGACATTGCACCTTTTACATGCAAAAGCAACAATCTAAGAAAAAATACTTCACTGGTTAGATTGACTTTATACATTCGCACAATCACCTTATCACTGCCTCTTTGTCTTACTTTCCACTTGCAATTTTTACCATCAAAAACAAAGTGATATGGAAATTCAACATAAGAATACTGACGTGCTTCATTTATCTCAGCATTTAATTTAAACCAAGCGGTTAGGTGAGTGTCACGCTGTGCAGCACGATCTATAGCTACTCGTTCTTCTCCTTCGTTAAAATATACCCTCTGCTTATCAGGAAGGTGGACTTGAAGGCGGATAATAGTATGTGACATATCACTTATGGAATACTCAAATATTCGCCAAAGAGCCTCTGGTGCAGAAACAAAGCGACAATCTAAATATGTGTTAATTTCATCATGGTCAAGACTTTCATTAATTAACACATGAGCACAATCATGCCCCTTATAGACATATTTATATAAATACTTAACTGACTTAATAGACATGCAAGCTTCAACATTAATATGTGCTTGGTATTTTTTAGATAACCAAGGGTTGTAGGGTACAACCCATCGATTATCAACTTGGTTACCTTTTATAACGACTACTCTACCATTATCTAAACGCCTGTAGTGAGGATAGCCATTGAAAGTTGCAACAGTGTGAGGATTAAATTCTTTAGGAAACTTTTTTGTGCAAATCCCATCTTTCATGCAAGAAGAATTGGGATTCAAAATTCCACATGGTCCGTGAATCATACATGTTTTTATAATTTCAAAAAGTTCAGGATCAACAGTTTGATCTGGAATTTCAGCTGATATTAGACTATCAATATCCTCTGCTGTTTCTAGCTTATCATCATTTACAAAGTGCAATAAAATATGTACATGTGGCAAACCACGTTTTTGAAACTCAATAACCTGTACATGACTTATAACTTTACCTAAGACTCCGTGTTTAAAAATATCATCTAGGAAGCATTTAAGTTTCATCTTAAATACACGACAAACTAAATCAGGTCTGTCAGATGGGCTCTCACCTGGATTTAAATTTTCTGTAATTTCTTTCCATTTTGGATTGCAGGTAAAAGTAATAAAAAGATCTGGTTTGCCATATCTCTTTATAATTACCATTGCATCTTCAAAATTTTCTTTTAAAGCTCTTGGACTTCCAACATATGAGGATGGTAGTATAGCAACACGACCTGGTCTTACATTAAGGTTATTTGCAGTGTTATTTACATGTTCATATAATGTATCATATTGTTCACTTCTAAGTCTGTTTTGGTTATTTCTAATAAAAGCAAGGCGCTGACCTTCAATCTTGACATATGCATCAACAGCATACTGTTGAAAAAGCTTCTTACCATAAAATATAGGATTAAAGGTTTCTCTAACAGAAAGCCTGTAATTGTAGTACTGAGACAAAGTAACCCGATTTCTAACACGTGTAGCTCGGTCAGGATGATGCTCTAGTTGCTCATGCCATCCAGCATCACCTCTTGGAAAAAATATTGGATATATCATTGGATCTAGATTTGCAGACATACTTGAAATTGTTTTTAAGGCCTGACCTCGAGGGTATATAACTACTTCCCTAGATGGAGGTGGAGCACCATCATCCCCAACAAAAACAATGGCAACTTCCTCATGTGAAGGAAGATTGTATCGACGTCTATCACCACCTTCAAGCAATGACATTTTAACAATCGAAGTTGGTCGACCTTCTAAAGCTGCTTGACGTACTTCTTCATCTTCAATTTCAGCCATGTTTTTAAATGCAAGAGCAAATGGGTTCTCTTGACTAATTATAGTCTGCAAAAATTCCATCAACTCACGTATGCAACAATCATTTTGCTCCATTCGAAAATTTAAAGCAGTATTAGGATCATAAACATATAACTGACAATATGCAGGCAGAACATTTTGATCAGGTCTCAGATTACCAACACGATGCACAATTTGTCCGCAAATCCTAAAACAGGGTGGCCCATGATCAGACGGAGGGGCTATTCTTGCTGTGAATGAAGCAAAAGATAAACAGGCATTATAACTTCGAATATGCTTGAAGAAATTTTGATTCATAGCACGATCAACATGGTTGCCTGTCATTAAATTGTGCATGAGCAGTGGATAAGGCGAAAGTGGAGCTAACGCAACTTTTCCAGAATGGCAGCACAGAAAATGTGTTTCATTTAAAAATCTTTTGGCACCACAATATTGACAAATATGGTTCATTTCTCCAAGGTAATTACTCACTATAAAAACATTATTTCTTGCTATGCAATGCATTCCACGTCTATGTAATACTCTCCTAGCCTGATTTCTTTCATTTTGGCGACGATTAATTTCTTCTCGCCTAGCCTGATTTCTTTCATTTTGGCGAAGATTAATTTCTTCTCGCCTTGCCTCATTTCTTTCATTTTGGCGAAGATTAATTTCTTCTCGCCTTGCCTTATTTCTCTCATTCCGACGATTTCTTCTTATTTCAGCTCTCAAGTTATTTGACATAACTAAGAAACTATGTTTGATAAAAGTTGATTTGATTAATTTTTTGTTATACTAATCTAAAATGGAAAAACATAATATGTGCATTTCTAATTATCAATATAAACTCCATAAGACTATTTATATATTTTCTAACAAAAATTATTGACCTAAAGTCTTAACTTAACTGGTTTAAAACAGAGAAAAACCTAAAAGTTAAACATAAGTTGAACCACTAAGTATTACATTTAAAGTAATAAAACAAAATATTTTAGAAATAAATTAAAATAAAATTATAACAATTTTAACAATTTTTTAATGCTAATAATAACTAAATTAAATAGTAAAATTATTTACAAATTATT
>NC_061169.1:38835606-38870707 GCF_022113875.1 Hydra vulgaris
GCTGTTCAAAAGGGCTCTAAAACAGTATGTCAAAGTGAACTAATGAACAATTTTCTTTTCATTTTGTCTGCAAAATTGACCTTTTAGACAAGTCAGTCTATATTTACGGACTGACTGGTCTAAAAGGTCAATTTTGCCAATAAAATGAACAATTTTTAAAAAAACTGTAAATGGCATCTAAAATTCTTAATAGGGCCGGTCAATTTTACCTCAACTTTGCCCCAATCGTGACCCTTAGCATTTTTATTTAGTTTTAACATTGCTCTTTTCTATTTTTAAATAAATTTGTAAAATATCATGAATAAAAGAGTGTTTATTTCAGCCTTAGCCTATTTATTTTAACATTCAGCAAATTTGACTTTGGCCCTTCTATTAACCCTTTTGCTCCATTTGTGACTCTTTAAATTTTTTTTTGGATTGTTTCCAAACAAACTTAAATAAAACAGGTTTTATTTGAGTGTCACGACATAAAAACGCGGCGGTATATCAGCGTTCTTTGTGTCTCACAGCGTGCACATTGTTTCATAAAACGGTCCAATAAACATTAAAATTAAGCTAAATTCAAAAAATAACAAACTTAAAATGTTAATTTAACTTTTATGCTAGAATGTTTATAAAACTCTTAAAACATAATTAAACAACATATTTATAATACTGCATATAATTATCTGTAATATCTTTCCTAAAAAACATATTTCTTTTAAAAATATATATAATCATATCAATAAATATGATTTAATAAAGTTCTTTTTTCAAACATTTCTAAGACGTACAAACAAGAAGCAGAGGTACAAACAAGAAAGAAGGAAAATTTACCAACCTGAAATTGTGCCAGGTATATTTTAGAATAATAACTTATGTAACAGGGTGAAACTATTAAACAAAAGTAGATAGACAGGTTGTTATTAGTATTTATAGTAATAGTTGTTAATTATAAATGCATAAAATGAAAATACTTTTGTTAAGTTTTTAATGTATTACATTGTTAAACAAAACATTTATGTGTAAATTTTTTAACTGGCATATGTTATAGCTGATTTATTTTGACTGCAAAACAAATTTCAGAAAGAAAATATCATAAATGGGTTTTGAATGAGGAGACACAACTAATACAACACTTTCAAAGTTATATTAATAAAAAGTTATATTAACGAACGAAAGAACTAAAATTCTGAACAATAAAAATCGTCGTTTGAAAGATTTAAACATGATAGAGTAGAGCCCGTTCAATTATTTGTAACATGACAAAAATAGATCCGTCAAACAGAACTTTTTTTAGAACATATTTCTGTATATTTCAATAATAAAACCTTTGATATATATTTGATATATCTTTGATCTATAGTTATGATATGATCTATTATTTTCTTTATAGCAATAAGGTTATCAATTTTAGTAAGTTCTATAGTTGTCTCTAATTAAAATAGCAATCTCTGGGTTTTCATAAACACTTAGCAATAAATCAAAAATATCACTATAAATAAAAACTTAATGGTTTCAAGACCTTCTCTCCTATCAGTTGTCACTCAAGTTTCAGAGTATTTCCTATCAAAAATAGAAATTGAAAAAATTATTATATTAACATTAAAACGAGATGGGTTCATAGAAGGAGAGGGGGAAATAGACCAAGTTTACCCTTTTCTTATAAATTTTAAATTTTATTTTTGAAAATCTATAAGTATATCTATAATTATATCTTATAAAGTAAATCTATAAGTATATCTATAAATCTATAACACAGCACGGTATATTAGAGAGGCTCTTTTATTATGGTAATAGTTTTAATCAAAGTTTTATATTTATTCATATTAAAAGTATAAATACTTCAGAACGCACCTATAAACCTAATATGTTATATTACTAATAGGTTTTTATCATTTATTATTATATAATTAATAGACTGCACTTATAACTGTATACATAGATCATCCTAATCATATTTTAAAAATAATGAAATATCCACAAAAAAATCCGGAATTTGTTTTCCTTTATCTTCTTTTTAATATACCTTTTAGCTAAGTTGTTTTTGAATTTTTTTGACACTTTTCATAACTTTTTGCGCCTTACAGCGCTTTTATAACATTCTTTAAGTGATCAATGAGAAAGCCTAAAAATCAAATATATTACAAAAATATATACCTTAACTTGCATGTATTGAAAATATATATATATATATATTTAATTTTTTAAATATATTGCAATCAGGGGCGATTTTACGGGGAAGGGAATTGTGTGGGGCGATTTTACGGGGTGTAAAACCCCCCTCCTCCTATGATGGTGATTTTCAAGTTTCAGTCGGTTTTTTTACGAATTCAGTCGGGTAGTCGGTTAAATTCTCGTGTTGAGGACCTTTTTTTTTTTTTCTTTTTTTTCTTTTTTTTTTTTTGCAGCTAGTCGGCATATTTTTAGAATTCACCATCCCCCCCTCCCCCTCATTTTATTTGAAAAATCGCCTCTGACTGCAATCATTTTTACAAACTAAGAATATGCAGATTTGCTTGCCGTTTAAACGACGATATTCTATTTAAGTTATTTAATTTTTGATTTTTCAAGTTTTTCCATATTTTGGGACCCTGTGAAGTAATTGAAAATTCAGAACCCCGGGTTTTAGTTTTTTTAATGTAATAGTTATGGAAACTATTTGATTGCAGATTATAACTTTGAGAAAATGATGGCGAAAATATGTCTAAAAAATAGTTGGGTAGCATATTATTTTTACATTTGAGCATAAAGATTAGAATCTGGTATAAAATAAGTTTTTTTAAGTTTAAGACTTTCATATTTGTCATTGCATTAGTAGGATTGTACATTCTACCTAGATAATGAATTGCTTTACAACCATGGTTTCGTAAGCCTTGTAGTTTGATTAATTTTGTTTTGTGTGTATAAGCACACACAATATTAGCATATGTGAGATGACTGTTAATTAGAAAAAAAGTAAAGTTTTTTTAGACGTTTATCCAATATTTTCGCTTTTCTAACTACTTTTTTTAAAAAGTGCAACTACCAACAAAACTCTAACTTTTTTTAATTAATGCATTTTAGTTAATCAGAAATAGCTCATCTGTTTTAAAATGTCAAACTTGATCTTGAGCGCTTTTTAATAAGAACTTATTATTAATAAAACGTCAAAAATTATATTTTTGTAAAAAAGTGATATGTAGTTAGCAAGAATGAAAACTGCAAAGTGAAACGATTTTTCTAGATGTTGTAGGTAAAACTGTAGATCATATATAGATCGAACTATAGATTACTTGTGGTCTCTATTCCCTACACTTAGTTTTCACTATTATTTTAAGTATTCAAATTTCTCATTTTTTTCAGAAATTTTATTTCACTTACAATTTTGTTTTGATATTTTTCTGTGATTAACTTTTATTTTCCATGTAAAGATTTCGCTTGAGTTTATTGATCATAAAATGAAATGGTTTTATTTATTTATAAACTTTTTAGAGTTTTTTGGTGTTATGAAAAGTAACACCAAAAAACTCTAAAGTACTTGGCTTTTAAACAATACGTTAAATGTCCATCTATTAAGGTGGAAAGGATGCAAATAATGATCAAAAAAAAAATTTTGTGAAATTTTTTTTTATGGTGGATTTTCACCCTTTGATATGTCTATTTTCATGCAACTAACATTGGGAACAATAAAAAATATTTCTTGGTCCATATTTACACTTTAAAACACTGTGAGGTAACATCAGAGTCCATAGCAACGTACCTAGTTACCGTAAACAGAAGTTTATTCTTTATTTTCCTATCATAATATGCGCCTTATTTTACTCAGTACATTTACAAGGATGTATCTGCAATCTTTAGCGGTCTAAGTATCATATTTTGAAGTCACAAACGTTACTCAGACATATAAATAAGCTGATTGAACATTTTATACTTTATATTATTTACAAAAATTTGCTCTTTAGAGAACCGTATGTCTTTGAATATAGATTGTTTTAATAATTAATACAATGGAATTTCATGAAGATAGTAGTAAAAATAAGAATATAAGAAAGGTTCACTTGAATATGATTTATGGAAAATTGATCACCATTGTCAAATAAATCATGAAAAATCCTCTGGTGCGATGGAGTCATCTGGTGCTGTTGATATATTTAACCGGTCAATTATTAAGCACAACATAATTTACAAAGAATATCTTGGTGATGGTGATACTTCCTCTTTTAATGATGTTGTTAGATCTGAACCATATGTAAAACATAGTTTAACACCGATTAAGCTTGAATGCGTTGGACATGTGCAGAAACGATTAGAAACCCGATTACGCAACCTTGTTAAATTTTACAAGGGTACAAAAACTCCTGTCTCTGAAAAAGGTCAACTGACGGATAAATGTATTGATTCCATGCAAAATTATTATGGTATGGCAATTAGATCAAACCTTTCCAATGTTTATGCTATGAAAAAAGCCATATATGCAATACTGTTTCATTTCACACACACAAATGATCCGCTTGAGCGTCATAAATTTTGCCCTCAAGATACCAACAGTTGGTGCAAGTACTGGTCCAAGTGCCAAAAGGATTATAAATCCTCCAATACAATCCCTTTTTGGATAAAGAGTCTTCTTCTACTGATTTTTAAGGATTTAATGGATGAAGATTTGTTAAAAAAATGTGTGCATGGAAAAACCCAGAATGCAAATGAGGCCTTAAATGGACTCATATGGTCAAGGTTACCAAAAACTGTATTTGTTGGCAGAGAAACCATAGAAATGGGTGTAAATTCAGCTATTATTCAGTTTAATGATGGACGCAAAAGAATATTGAAGGTTTTAGGACACTTTGGTTTGAAAGGGCAAATTTCAAAGGCAACTGCAACAAATTTAGATAATTCACGCATTAAGCGAATGGAAAAGAAGTTCACGACTGTAGAGAAAAAGCATAGAAAAAGATTGAGAGCCAGAAAAAAAGAATTTTTAGATAAAATGAATGAAAATATTGCATTTTTCTCTGTTTTCATTTTTTTGCATACTTGCTATAACTCAAAACATGATAACTCGAGATAGAGTTGAGCATTTGACTTGAAATTTTCAATTTGTGTTTAATATGATCTAATACTCTGGATGACCCATGGATTTTACACAAAACACTTATTATCTTAAGAAAATTCAGTTTAGGTGAAAATTTGTATAAATATTTGTTGAAAAAAAGTAGTATTTTCACAAAAACTTAAATAACTCTTAGAGTAAAAGGATTTATGCAAATCGTATGGGTCATCCGGAGTATAATACAATAATATACATATGGACAAAAGTATTTTTAATTTTGCTTTTGCTTTATCAAGATACCAAATTTTAAAAACATCATTTGTAAGGGTCAAAATTAACAAACTTTCCGCCATTATGGATTTTCTGTTTAAAAATAAAAAAAAAATTTTTTGTAAACTATTTCTCTTAATGTATTTAACAGTTTTTAATAAACTAAAAAATGTTGCATTGACGAATTTTAGAAAGTAGCTTATTTGCATCCCTACCACCATGGTATATTTTTCTGTGAATAACTTTTATTTTCCATGTAAAGATTTTGCTTGAGTTTATTGATCATAAAATGAAAAGGTTTTATTTATTTATAAACTTTTTAGAGTTTTTTGGTGTTATGAAAAGTAACACCAAAAAACTCTAAAGTACTTGGCTTTTAAACAATACGTTAAATATCCATCTATTAATACGTCCTTGATTAAACGTTTACTCGTCTGCTCTTGTTGCTTGCGTATTGCGTAATAAACTCTTCTGTTTCATTAGGTTGTTTTTAATTTTTGTTTTTTTGTTCGCTATAAGTTTTTGTAGTTATAAGCTGGAAATATGTTCTTAAGTTTAAAGTTTACTATATTTATATGTTTATTTTTATCTATACCTTTTACTTTTATTTACTTTTTTCTCAGAGCAAACTTTTATAATTTTAAATGGTACTCTAAAAAGATAATTTTACAGGGTTATTCATTCTTAATAGCGCGTCTATTCATTTTTATATGCGTGTTTATTCATTCTTATATGCGCTTTTATTCATTCTTATATGCGCCTTTATTCATTCATATAGGCGCATTTATTCATTTTTATATGCGCATTTGTTCATTTTTATATGCGTGTTTATTCATTCTTATATGCGTGTTTATTCATTCTTATATGCGCGTTTATATTCGAGTCAGCCAATCATAAAATCTCTAATATATTTTTATATAAACAATAAATTGGCTTTTATGTTTTTACATAGATATATTTAAATTATATATATTAGGTTGTTGCTACTGCAATTTGTTTAAAAAATGGTTGCCGAGAAGGGATGCGGAGTCCCAAAATGGACTCCGGACTTAAAAGTCACAAAAAGATTACTTCACCCTAGTTTTTGGTAATCCAGGAGCTTTAAAAATATAAACAAGTTTATGGAAAAAAATTAGTACTCTTAGGTTAGAGGAACAATCATTTTTTGAACATGGAGTCCTAAGGTATAATGGCGGCAGGTTCCAAGTCATTAAATCTCATGAATTTTTTTTTCTTACAGCAGATCATAAATCGACAAACATGTTTAGAGCTTCTCGACACTACAGACTTGGAAAAAGTAGAGATATAAAGCCGGAGTCCTATTGGGACTCCGCATCTTTGTTGCCGAGTCAGCGCTGAATTTATTTAGTAATTACAAATAATAAAATTTAAATCTTTTTTTTTTTTTTTTTTTTTTTTTTTTTTTTTTTTTTAGTTTACGATGTTAGTCGTGATACAAAATAATTTAAGTCGTGATATATAATAATATAAGTCTGATACATATATAATAATATAAGTCGTGATATATAATAATATAAGTCTGATACATAAAAATATTTAAGACTTCTACAAGAAAAGAAAAAAAAAAATGAGTATATATATATATATATATATGTATATACAATTCAGCGTACTAACAATATAAGACTAGGTTTCCGAAAGAAGATCAGAAGGATCTTATCACCGGAACCTTAAAAAAGACATAATGCAAAGATTTAACATAATGCAAATATGCAATATACTAATACAATATAACATAATGCAAATATACAATATACTAACGTTTTAATACTCAATATGCTGAAGATTTGAAAAATACATTTTACATAAATTTTTAGTAGAATTTTAGAATGTTATCCATACAGAGAACGAAGTTTTTTAATTTAGTTTTAAAAACAGGAAGAGTAGTAGAAGGGTCAAAATTTGGTAATACTATTTTATTCCAAAGATGGGGTGCACGATATGCAATACAGAATTGGTTGAACTTCGTTTTACAAAATGGTTCATTTAGGAAACTATTACTTCTTAATGTGTATTTATTTATTGGTTTTAAAGAAAAAAGGTCATTGAAAACAAATAAAGATAAATCGTTTTTCCACATAAAAGTAAAACATAAAACATTAAATATGTTAAGTTTATAAACATCTAGTACATTCATATAATCAAAAAAATATTTCGAACGTGAAAAGCGATCCGCATAATTAACTACACGGATTGCATGTTTCTGACGGCGATAAAGATGTTGTAATTTACTTTTCTCCGTACTTCCCCAGGCTATGATTGCATAGTTTATATAATTATGTATAAATGAATAATAGAGCTGGGTTAAGTTTTTTTTGTTTAGATAATTTCGAGCTTTGTATAAAATGCCAATATTTTTAGAAACTTTGGTGCTTATATGATCAATATGCTTTCTCCAAGTAATATTTTCATCAAGATAAACACCTAAGAATTTTATAACAGTATCTCTTTTTATTATAGTTTCATCAATGTAAATTTGAGGCATATTATTTGTTAAAAATCGTTTTTTTGCGCAGGAGTGAAAAATAATCCATTTTGTTTTGTTAATATTTAAAGTTAATTTATTAGCTTTGAACCAGTTCGAAATGTGTTTGAGTTCTTTGTTTGTAGTTGAAAAGAGTTCATAAATAGATTTAGAGATGTTATGTATAAATTGAATGATGGCATGTTCAGTTGAGCTCCCTTTTCTGAAACCATACTGATTGTTATATAATAAATTGTTGTAATTAAAATAATTGTATACTCTATTGAAAATAATTCTTTCTAAAATTTAGAAAATATAGAAAGAACAGAGATAGGGCGATAATTATTGATATTGGATCTGTCGCCTTCTTTATGGAGAGGGGTAACTCTGGCAAGTTTTAAACGTTCAGGAAAAATACCTTGATGAATAGATGCTCTGAAAATTTTGAAAAGAATATTTTTTAATTGTTCATAGCAATCTATAACAATATTCCCGTTTATTTCATCTGCACCAGGTGCTTTATTCTTTTTTAAAGATTTAAAAGCTTTCTTAAACTCATCAAATGATAGTTCAGCAGATAATTCTTCAGAGGAAATATTTTTATCAAAAGGTAACAAAAAATCATAAAATGAGGTCTGAGTTTTTTGTATTTTACTTGATAAGATTGATCCAATTTCAGTAAAATATTTATTGAATTCATGAGCTATTATTTGGGGCTCATGCAAGCTATTGTTATCGACTTTAAGCATTTGTGGCAAAGAGCTTGAGCATGTTTTTTGTTTTCCTGTAATTTCTTTTAATATTTGCCAAGTGCGTTTTGAGTCATTTTTAGCTTTATTAATTAATTTTGAATAGTAATTTTTTTTTAATTTTTTTCGGATTTTTTCGAATAGATTTTTGTAATCTTTGTAAATTTTTTCGCTATCTGGTGTTTTTGTTTTTAGATATTTTATGTATAGCCTTTGTTTAGTTTTGGATGATTTTTTGAACCCCTTGGTAATCCAGGGATTATCAAAGTGTTTTGTTTTTAATGTAATTGTAACAATTGGAAAATTAGACTCGTAAACAGAGATAAAAGTTTCATAGAATTTTTCATAAAGGTTGTTTGCATTTTCATTAAAATTTAAGTGTTTCCAATGTAATAATGAGAGCTGATTTTTAAAGGCCTCAATGTTTGATGATGTATAAAAACGTTTTTTTACAATTTTATTTAATTTTTGTTTAGGCAGTTGGTCGGTGTTTATAGTTAGAAAAATAGGAAAGTGGTCCGAAATATCCGTTTTTAAGATACCCAATTTTATATCATTGTTGAACAAGTCTGTGGTAATAATATTATCCAGCAAAGTTGCTGAATTTTTTGATATTCTTGTTGGGCGATTTATTAAAGGGATTGCTCCAGATTCAAAAATTGTATCATAAAAATTTTTAACTTTGTTATCGTCATTGTAGACAAAACAATTCATATTAAAATCACCAACAAGAAAGTTTTTTTTCTTTTCGTTGTTACCTTTTGCAATAACATTTTGCTGTAAAAACATGCTCAAGTTCTCGCTCACGCCATCTGGCGGTCGATAACAACAGCTAACTAAAATATTTTTTGTTCGTTCATTAATAATCTCAATTGTTAATATTTCTCCATCGCCGTCAGAAACACTAAGATCATTTCTACAACAATGCTTTATATCTTTATGAATGTAAATTAGAACTCCACCACCGCGCTTATTTATTTGTCTTTCGAGAGAGATCATTTCAAAATGAGAAAGATAAAAATTAAAATTTTTTTTTATGTCGTTTGAGGTTGCCCAAGTTTCAGTTAAGCAAATAATATTAAAAAAGTACTTAGTTTCCTCGAGTAAATTTTGGAATTTTTCAAAATTACAATTAATGCTTCTGATATTTACATGCAGAATTCTAATTTGATCATTGTTAACATTCTTAAATAGAATTCCTTTTAATTCATTTGGATAGTAGTAAGAACATTCTATTTTTGTATCATGGAAATAATTAATATCTGGGTCGGAGTTTTCGTGTAGTGAAAAAAATTTTGTTTCAAAAAAATTGAAGACAAGAGTTTCAAAGTCACTTATTAAAGCCATGATTAATTATCACAAATAAATTAAAAAGGAGTTCTTATTAAGAATGAGCGCATTTACTTTCGAAATTCTCTAGAAACAATTTTATCATACTTTATAACTGCATACTTACCTTCAAGTCGCAACTTTTTGACCTCTTCCCACAACATCCTTCGGCTTTCCATCGTTTCTTTAGCGAAATCCTCATTAACATATATCCCAGTTCCTCGCAAGTTTTTTGTAGCGTTAAGTATTTTTGTTTTGTCTTGAAAATTTAATAACTTTAGGACAATCGTTCTTGGTTTCTTATCTTCTTTAGGTTGGCCTATTCTATGAGCTCTTTCTATGATAATTTCATTACTAATTTTTAGTTGTTTTTTAAACATTTCCTTTACTGCATTTTCGCACTCATTCCAATTTTCATTTGGCTTTTCAAATATTCCATCTAATCTTAGGTTGTTTCTTCGAGATCGATTCTCCAAATCTAATGTCTTCTTATTTAAGTTGTTTATCTCCTTTTCGTAACGCTTCGTGATCTTATTTATTTTTTCCATAATAGTTGTTTCTTGGAAGTTAAGACTTTCTTTAAAATCGCGAAGGTCGTTTTCTATGCTTAAGACTTTGGATTTGTTTACATCTACTTCTTTTTCAATTTTGTCTAACCGATTAGTGAGTATTTTTAAATTAGCACTAATTATATCAGTAAAGTTTTTCTCTTGATCTTTTAACAGGCGTTCTGTTTCTTTTAAAATACTCTTTTTTTGTTCTTCGAGTTTGTTTGTAATTAACTTCTCGATATTTTTTAATGTAATTTCCATTATTTTTAAAATTAACTTTAAAACTTATAAATACAAATATATAATGTATTATTGTTAAGGTTCTTTATTCGTTTTTCTTTTATGATTGTTTCGATAACCACGGATTAAAAAAAAGTTGATTGAATACTCAATTAGGCAGCCATCTTTGTTCGCCGTATGTCCGTAAAAAAATTTAGTTAAGTAATTCCAAACTTTAGTTAAAGTAGTAATGCATCTTATTAACACAAATAGAACTGTTTGTTAATTGTGTTTTTTATAGATAAGATAAATGAATATTGACATTAATAATAATTTAATCAATTGATAAATTTAAACAAAAACCTAATTCTAAATTAAATAAAGCATCATCGAGTGTAAAAAGTCTTCGTATAAAGTATTTTTAACCTCGTTTACCAGGATATAAGAAAAGTTTGTTTTGAAAAAATAAATTGTTTTTTCAAAACAAATTGCTTAAATGATTTTTTTTTTAGTTAAAATTGCCTTTTTCCAATTGCTTTAGTAAAACGCACCCAAGAATGAGTAAATTTTTAAAAAAATTTGAGTTGCTTTCTTAAAACCCATATAGAAATGAATAAACGCGCATATAAGAATGAATAAAAGCGCATTTAAGAATGAATAAAGACGCATATAAGAATAAGTAAAACGCGCATTTAAGAATGAATAAAGGCGCATTTAAGAATGAATAAAGACGCATATAAGAATAAATAAACGCGCATATAAGAATGAATAATGGCGCATTTAAGAATGAATAAAGACGCATATAAGAATGAATAAACGCGCATATAAGAATGAATATATGCGCATATAAGAATGAATAACCCTGTAATCTCTTTTTTGTTTAAGTTGTAAATTATTCTATAAAAAATATGTTTTTTTTTTCTATTTAAATATTTCTTTTTGTGGGAGGGGAAGTAGTGGGGGTTGGGTGGTCGGCGGATAAGGTAACTGAATGTTGACATGGCGGATGAGGTAACTGAATGTTGGTCTCTGGAAGTTTGATAGCTTGTTGACAAGGGAAGGATAAATAAATATTGCCGGAAAATCGTTGAGGTAATAATTGAACATTCCCTAGCTCTGGTCTGGAAAAGCTTTTGTATAAATCTCAGCTATATGCTTATATTTATTTTGCGGAAAAAGTGATCACGTGATCGAATCTTATTTTAGAAGACTTACTGATTAATTTTTTTACATAAAACAAATTTATAATGCAAACTTTGGAAAAAAATGCTTTTTCCCCATTTGACTTATTAAACAAAATTTCTGAAATTTGGGGAACTCTTTAGTAATGTAGTGATTGACTGCGTATTTTTGCTTCAATTCCAGTGACAGTGGCCTCAAGTGAGCGTTCATTCAGTAAATTGAAGCTCATCAAGTATTTTTTGCGCTCAACTATGAAATAAGAACGAACATGTGACCTCGCCATTTTGAGTATTGAAAGTCTATTAGCACGAAACATTGACTTTTATGACGTGAAACTTGCACCAACTGTTGGTATCTTGAGGGCAAAATTTATGACGCTCGAGCGGATCATTTGTGTTTGTGAAATGAAACAGTATTGCATATATAGCTTTTTTCATAGCATAAACATTGGAAAGGTTTGATCTCATTGCCATACCATAATAATTTTGCATGGAATCAATACATTTATCCGTCAGTTGACCTTTTTCAGAGACAGGAGTTTTTGTACCCTTGTAAGATTTAACAAGGTTGCGTAATCGGGTTTCTAATCGTTTCTGCACATGTCCAACGCATTCAAGCTTAATCGGTGTTAAACTATGTTTTACATATGGTTCAGATCTAACAACATCATTAAAAGAGGAAGTATCACCATCACCAAGATATTCTTTGTAAATTATGTTGTGCTTAATAATTGACCGGTTAAATATATCAACAGCACCAGATGACTCCATCGCACCAGAGGATTTTTCATGATTTATTTGACAATGGTGATCAATTTTCCATAAATCATATTCAAGTGAACCTTTCTTATATTCTTATTTTTACTACTATCTTCATGAAATTCCATTGTATTAATTATTAAAACAATCTATATTCAAAGACATACGGTTCTCTAAAGAGCAAATTTTTGTAAATAATATAAAGTATAAAATGTTCAATCAGCTTATTTATATGTCTGAGTAACGTTTGTGACTTCAAAATATGATACTTAGACCGCTAAAGATTGCAGATACATCCTTGTAAATGTACTGAGTAAAATAAGGCGCATATTATGATAGGAAAATAAAGAATAAACTTCTGTTTACGGTAACTAGGTACGTTGCTATGGACTCTGATGTTACCTCACAGTGTTTTAAAGTGTAAATATGGACCAAGAAATATTTTTTATTGTTCCCAATGTTAGTTGCATGAAAATAGACATATCAAAGGGTGAAAATCCACCATAAAAAAAAATTTCACAAAATTTTTTTTTTGATCATTATTTGCATCCTTTCCACCTTAATAGATGGACATTTAACGTATTGTTTAAAAGCCAAGTACTTTAGAGTTTTTTGGTGTTACTTTTCATAACACCAAAAAACTCTAAAAAGTTTATAAATAAATAAAACCATTTCATTTTATGATCAATAAACTCAAGCGAAATCTTTACATGGAAAATAAAAGTTAATCACAGAAAAATATCAAAACAAAATTGTAAGTGAAATAAAATTTCTGAAAAAAATGAGAAATTTGAATACTTAAAATAATAGTGAAAACTAAGTGTAGGGAATAGAGACCACAAGTAATCTATAGTTCGATCTATATATGATCTACAGTTTTACCTACAACATCTAGAAAAATCGTTTCACTTTGCAGTTTTCATTCTTGCTAACTACATATCACTTTTTTACAAAAATATAATTTTTGACGTTTTATTAATAATAAGTTCTTATTAAAAAGCGCTCAAGATCAAGTTTGACATTTTAAAACAGATGAGCTATTTCTGATTAACTAAAATGCATTAATTAAAAAAAGTTAGAGTTTTGTTGGTAGTTGCACTTTTTAAAAAAAGTAGTTAGAAAAGCGAAAATATTGGATAAACGTCTAAAAAAACTTTACTTTTTTTCTAATTAACAGTCATCTCACATATGCTAATATTGTGTGTGCTTATACACACAAAACAAAATTAATCAAACTACAAGGCTTACGAAACCATGGTTGTAAAGCAATTCATTATCTAGGTAGAATGTACAATCCTACTAATGCAATGACAAATATGAAAGTCTTAAACTTAAAAAAACTTATTTTATACCAGATTCTAATCTTTATGCTCAAATGTAAAAATAATATGCTACCCAACTATTTTTTAGACATATTTTCGCCATCATTTTCTCAAAGTTATAATCTGCAATCAAATAGTTTCCATAACTATTACATTAAAAAAACTAAAACCCGGGGTTCTGAATTTTCAATTACTTCACAGGGTCCCAAAATATGGAAAAACTTGAAAAATCAAAAATTAAATAACTTAAATAGAATATCGTCGTTTAAACGGCAAGCAAATCTGCATATTCTTAGTTTGTAAAAATGATTGCAGTCAGAGGCGATTTTTCAAATAAAATGAGGGGGAGGGGGGGATGGTGAATTCTAAAAATATGCCGACTAGCTGCAAAAAAAAAAAAAGAAAAAAAAGAAAAAAAAAAAAAGGTCCTCAACACGAGAATTTAACCGACTACCCGACTGAATTCGTAAAAAAACCGACTGAAACTTGAAAATCACCATCATAGGAGGAGGGGGGTTTTACACCCCGTAAAATCGCCCCACACAATTCCCTTCCCCGTAAAATCGCCCCTGATTGCAATATATTTAAAAAATTAAATATATATATATATATATTTTCAATACATGCAAGTTAAGGTATATATTTTTGTAATATATTTGATTTTTAGGCTTTCTCATTGATCACTTAAAGAATGTTATAAAAGCGCTGTAAGGCGCAAAAAGTTATGAAAAGTGTCAAAAAAATTCAAAAACAACTTAGCTAAAAGGTATATTAAAAAGAAGATAAAGGAAAACAAATTCCGGATTTTTTTGTGGATATTTCATTATTTTTAAAATATGATTAGGATGATCTATGTATACAGTTATAAGTGCAGTCTATTAATTATATAATAATAAATGATAAAAACCTATTAGTAATATAACATATTAGGTTTATAGGTGCGTTCTGAAGTATTTATACTTTTAATATGAATAAATATAAAACTTTGATTAAAACTATTACCATAATAAAAGAGCCTCTCTAATATACCGTGCTGTGTTATAGATTTATAGATATACTTATAGATTTACTTTATAAGATATAATTATAGATATACTTATAGATTTTCAAAAATAAAATTTAAAATTTATAAGAAAAGGGTAAACTTGGTCTATTTCCCCCTCTCCTTCTATGAACCCATCTCGTTTTAATGTTAATATAATAATTTTTTCAATTTCTATTTTTGATAGGAAATACTCTGAAACTTGAGTGACAACTGATAGGAGAGAAGGTCTTGAAACCATTAAGTTTTTATTTATAGTGATATTTTTGATTTATTGCTAAGTGTTTATGAAAACCCAGAGATTGCTATTTTAATTAGAGACAACTATAGAACTTACTAAAATTGATAACCTTATTGCTATAAAGAAAATAATAGATCATATCATAACTATAGATCAAAGATATATCAAATATATATCAAAGGTTTTATTATTGAAATATACAGAAATATGTTCTAAAAAAAGTTCTGTTTGACGGATCTATTTTTGTCATGTTACAAATAATTGAACGGGCTCTACTCTATCATGTTTAAATCTTTCAAACGACGATTTTTATTGTTCAGAATTTTAGTTCTTTCGTTCGTTAATATAACTTTTTATTAATATAACTTTGAAAGTGTTGTATTAGTTGTGTCTCCTCATTCAAAACCCATTTATGATATTTTCTTTCTGAAATTTGTTTTGCAGTCAAAATAAATCAGCTATAACATATGCCAGTTAAAAAATTTACACATAAATGTTTTGTTTAACAATGTAATACATTAAAAACTTAACAAAAGTATTTTCATTTTATGCATTTATAATTAACAACTATTACTATAAATACTAATAACAACCTGTCTATCTACTTTTGTTTAATAGTTTCACCCTGTTACATAAGTTATTATTCTAAAATATACCTGGCACAATTTCAGGTTGGTAAATTTTCCTTCTTTCTTGTTTGTACCTCTGCTTCTTGTTTGTACGTCTTAGAAATGTTTGAAAAAAGAACTTTATTAAATCATATTTATTGATATGATTATATATATTTTTAAAAGAAATATGTTTTTTAGGAAAGATATTACAGATAATTATATGCAGTATTATAAATATGTTGTTTAATTATGTTTTAAGAGTTTTATAAACATTCTAGCATAAAAGTTAAATTAACATTTTAAGTTTGTTATTTTTTGAATTTAGCTTAATTTTAATGTTTATTGGACCGTTTTATGAAACAATGTGCACGCTGTGAGACACAAAGAACGCTGATATACCGCCGCGTTTTTATGTCGTGACACTCAAATAAAACCTGTTTTATTTAAGTTTGTTTGGAAACAATCCAAAAAAAAATTTAAAGAGTCACAAATGGAGCAAAAGGGTTAATAGAAGGGCCAAAGTCAAATTTGCTGAATGTTAAAATAAATAGGCTAAGGCTGAAATAAACACTCTTTTATTCATGATATTTTACAAATTTATTTAAAAATAGAAAAGAGCAATGTTAAAACTAAATAAAAATGCTAAGGGTCACGATTGGGGCAAAGTTGAGGTAAAATTGACCGGCCCTATTAAGAATTTTAGATGCCATTTACAGTTTTTTTAAAAATTGTTCATTTTATTGGCAAAATTGACCTTTTAGACCAGTCAGTCCGTAAATATAGACTGACTTGTCTAAAAGGTCAATTTTGCAGACAAAATGAAAAGAAAATTGTTCATTAGTTCACTTTGACATACTGTTTTAGAGCCCTTTTGAACAGCCAGTAAATGAATTTTAATAAACAAGATTTTTTTAATCAGCTAAACTTTTAATTGTACACCACTCCCTACCTCCACGTGACACCTAATGCAATGTTAAAGCTTAGAAAACTACAATAAAAAATGCAAATATTTAATTGAAAAAAAAAATCAAAGTAACATATGCTTAACTACCATATCTAGTATCTGGTGATTGTTGAGCATCAATTTGACTTACAAAACACTCCGAAGTAGTAAGTGTACTGGAATTTGCACCTTGATTAAATAAAAAGAGTTCAACATTTTCGCATTTAACTGTATCTAAGAAATTTTATCTGTATAAATAAAAAATATATATTACGCACAAATAACTAATCTATTTAAAAAAATAAAGTGACGAATGCCAAACTACCATATCTAATATCTATAGAGTTTTTACCTTCATTTTGACTTGCAAAACACTCCAAAGGAGTAAATGTTCTTGAACTTACACCCTCATTAGATAAAAAATAGTTTAACATTTTCTAATAAAAGTGTATCGATGGAAATTTTATTTGTATAAATTAAAAAAATAAATTAAACCAAAACATTCAAATTCTTAAAAAAACGTAAGTATATCAGCATAACTACCACATCTTGTATCTGTAGACTTTTGACGATTATTTTGACTTGCAAAACTCTCCGATGAAATAAATGTATTAGAACTTGCACCTTTATTAGATAAAACATACTTTTACATTTTTGCATATAAGTTTATTGATAAAAATGTTTTTTTTTTGTATAAATTTAATAAACAAATTAAAACCCAAACATAAATTTTGATAAAATAAAATTTATTAGCAACTGCATAAATACCATGTCCTATATTTGAAGATTTTTGACTTTTGTTTTGCTTTGCCAAACTCTCTGATGAAATAAATTTACTGGAACTTGCACCTTCATTAGATGAAAAGAGTTTTACATTTTCGCATGTAACTTTTATTTGTATAAATCATAAAACATATTAAAATCCAAATATTTAGTCTCTTAAAAAAAAAAAAAAGGTAACCAAAGCGTAACTACCATATCTAATATCTGTAGATTTTTGACGTTCATTTTGACTTGCAAAACACTCCGAAGGAGTAAATGTGCTGGAACCTGCACCTTTATTTGATAAAAAGAATTCAACATTTTCGCATATAAGTTTATAGATAAAAGGTTTTTCTGTATAAGTCATATAAAAAAACTAAAACCCGAACATCAGTTTTGTTAAAATAAAATTTATTTATAACTTCAAAAATACCATATCTTTTCTCTGCATATTTTTGAACTTTATTTTGCTTTGCAAAACTCTCCGATGGAGTAAATTTACTGAAACTTGCACCTTATTTGGATGAAAAGAGTTTAAAATTTTCGCATATAAGATTATAAACCAAGTTTTTATTAGTATAAATCATAGAAATATAATAAAACCCAAATACTTAAACTGTTAAAAAAAGGTAACAAATGCGTCACTACCATATCTAATATCTGTAGAATTTTGACCTTCATTTTGACTTTCAAAACAATCCAAAGGAGTAAATGTATTGAAAACTGTACCTTTATTAGATAAAAATAGTTAAACATTTTCTAATTAAACTTTGTCTATGGAAATTTTATTTGTATAAACTAAAACACAACACAACACTCCGAAGGAATAAATGTACCTAAACTGGCATCTTTATAAGATTAAAATAGTTTAAAATTTTCTAATATTAGTTTATCAATGGAGATTTTATTTGTATAAACTATAAAACTAAATTAAACCATAATATTCAAAAGTTTAAAAATATGTAAATACAACTAGATTACTACCATAACTTGTATCTGTTGACTTTTGACGTTCATTTTGACTCGCGAAACTCTCCGATGGAATTAATGTACTAGAACTTGCACCCTCTTTAGATAAAAATACTTTTACATTTTTGCATATAAGATTATTGATAAAAGGTTTTTTGTATAAATCATATATATAACTTAAAATCCAAATATTTCTTTTGCTAAAAAAAAAGTTAGGTAACAACTTTATAAATACCATATATTGTATCTGCAGATTTTTGACTTGCATTTGGATATGCAAAACTCTCTGATGGATTAAATGTACTAGAAGCTGCACCTTTGTTTGATGAAAATAGTTTTAAATTTCTCATACAAGTTGATCAATAAAAATTTTGTTTTTATAAATTATAGAAACATTTCAAAAGCTAAATATATTATTTGTAAGAAAAAAAAAATTACAACTGCTAGTTACCATATCTTTTATCAGTAGATTTTCTTGCATTTTGACTTGCACAACTCTCCGAATCGGTAAATAAACTAGAACTTCCGCCTTTATTAGATAAAAATAGTTTTACATTTTTCTCAAATAAGTTTATCAAAATTAAATCTTATATGAATAAATCAAAGAAATAAGTTAAAGCACAAATATTTCAATTATTAAAACAAAGTATGTAACATCTTTGTAACTACCATATCTTGTATTTGTAGATTTTTGACTTTCAAAACTCTTCGAATGAGTAAATGTAATGGAACTTGCATCTTTTTCAGATAAAAATAGTTTTGGGAATCAATGTGATTTAAATTTGTATAAATCATAGATATTAATTAAGAAGGCAATATTTAAGTTGTTAAAAAAAATAAGTAAAACTGCATATTTACCATATCTTGTATCTGTAGATTTTTGACACTCGTTTTGACTCTCCGATGGAATAAATGTACTTGCACTTGTACCTTCATTAGATAAAAATACATTACATTTCACATAGTTTTTCGATCAAAGGTTTTTCGATCAAAGGTTTTTTTATATAAGTCAATAAAATATTTTGTTAAATACGTTGTAAAATATACTAGATAAAATGAATAAAATATTATATTTCTCAACATGATATTTTCGACATAAAACAGCATTTTAAACAATATGCGTCTTATAGCGCTTTTGTAAGAATATATATATATATATATATATATATATATATATATATATATATATATATATATATATATATATATATATATATATATATATATATATATATATATATATATATGTACATATATATATATATATATATATATATATATATATGTATATATATATATATATATATATATATACAAAAGCGCTATAAGACGCATATTGTTTAAAATGCTGTTTTATGTCGAAACAGATTTAAACATAAAACATAATTGTGATTTTTATTTAAAGCATATTTTTGGTATTATTTTAATATTTAAAGAATGCTTATGCAAAAAAATGATAAAATAAAAAAGTTTTCAAAATTTATATGCGCTTTAATTCAAAAAATATAAATAAAATTTATGTCGAAGTGATAACTTTGCGTGCTTACGACTAACTTTAACAGCAAGACGTCGCTATTGATTTACTAAAACGTCTTAATTTTCTTATGAAGTCGTTAAAAAGACAATTTAATCGTTAATGAAAACGCGTATATATAAAATAATTAAATACTTTTACTTTGAAATAACTTTGAGCCACTTAATAAAATAACTGTTGTTTTGTTTTGAAAATGTTTGATTTTATTGGTTGATTAACGAAGCGATTACTGCAAATATGTTTAAAAATACAGTAGGTCAACAATTTAGTAGGTTGGAAAACTAGTTGAACATGTTTAAATTACATGTAAATATATAAAAATCTAAAACTGTCGGTTGAAAATTAAAAACGTCATATATTATGGTTTATAAATATTCCAAATTAGGTCACCTTTTAGAGGAAGCATTAAAGAAGAAATGATAAAAACTTAAAACAAAAATTTAGTTTAAAAGGAAGCTATACAGAAGATTTTTTTATATTTTTGTGTTTAGGGGAGACTTGGACTAGTTGCAACAATGCGTTATAAAGGATGGTTTTTATCAAGGCCGGTGCAATGGGAGGGGGTGTTTGTGTGGGTATGACCCCTCCCTTTTCATCAATGATTTTTTCGTTTATTTAGTCGGTAAAAGTTGTACTGGCACCCCCCATCCCCCACGTGACATTTATAAAACTCCAATATTTTTTTTGATGATATGATATTAACTCTTACTCCAAAAAAAAAGAAGCCTAGTCAAACATTTTGGTTATATTACTTATTACTGATATATAAATATATAAACTAAATAGTCCACTTTTTGTTTCTTACATTCTTATTTTTCACGTCATGAAAGTCAATGTTTCGTGCTAATAGACTTTCAATACTCAAAATGGCGAGGTCACATGTTCGTTCTTATTTCATAGTTGAGCGCAAAAAATACTTGATGAGCTTCAATTTACTGAATGAACGCTCACTTGAGGCCACTGTCACTGGAATTGAAGCAAAAATACGCAGTCAATCACTACATTACTAAAGAGTTCCCCAAATTTCAGAAATTTTGTTTAATAAGTCAAATGGGGAAAAAGCATTTTTTTCCAAAGTTTGCATTATAAATTTGTTTTATGTAAAAAAATTAATCAGTAAGTCTTCTAAAATAAGATTCGATCACGTGATCACTTTTTCCGCAAAATAAATATAAGCATATAGCTGAGATTTATACAAAAGCTTTTCCAGACCAGAGCTAGGGAATGTTCAATTATTACCTCAACGATTTTCCGGCAATATTTATTTATCCTTCCCTTGTCAACAAGCTATCAAACTTCCAGAGACCAACATTCAGTTACCTCATCCGCCATGTCAACATTCAGTTACCTTATCCGCCGACCACCCAACCCCCACTACTTCCCCTCCCACAAAAAGAAATATTTAAATAGAAAAAAAAAACATATTTTTTATAGAATAATTTACAACTTAAACAAAAAAGAGATTACAGGGTTATTCATTCTTATATGCGCATATATTCATTCTTATATGCGCGTTTATTCATTCTTATATGCGTCTTTATTCATTCTTAAATGCGCCATTATTCATTCTTATATGCGCGTTTATTTATTCTTATATGCGTCTTTATTCATTCTTAAATGCGCCTTTATTCATTCTTAAATGCGCGTTTTACTTATTCTTATATGCGTCTTTATTCATTCTTAAATGCGCTTTTATTCATTCTTATATGCGCGTTTATTCATTTCTATATGGGTTTTAAGAAAGCAACTCAAATTTTTTTAAAAATTTACTCATTCTTGGGTGCGTTTTACTAAAGCAATTGGAAAAAGGCAATTTTAACTAAAAAAAAAATCATTTAAGCAATTTGTTTTGAAAAAACAATTTATTTTTTCAAAACAAACTTTTCTTATATCCTGGTAAACGAGGTTAAAAATACTTTATACGAAGACTTTTTACACTCGATGATGCTTTATTTAATTTAGAATTAGGTTTTTGTTTAAATTTATCAATTGATTAAATTATTATTAATGTCAATATTCATTTATCTTATCTATAAAAAACACAATTAACAAACAGTTCTATTTGTGTTAATAAGATGCATTACTACTTTAACTAAAGTTTGGAATTACTTAACTAAATTTTTTTACGGACATACGGCGAACAAAGATGGCTGCCTAATTGAGTATTCAATCAACTTTTTTTTAATCCGTGGTTATCGAAACAATCATAAAAGAAAAACGAATAAAGAACCTTAACAATAATACATTATATATTTGTATTTATAAGTTTTAAAGTTAATTTTAAAAATAATGGAAATTACATTAAAAAATATCGAGAAGTTAATTACAAACAAACTCGAAGAACAAAAAAAGAGTATTTTAAAAGAAACAGAACGCCTGTTAAAAGATCAAGAGAAAAACTTTACTGATATAATTAGTGCTAATTTAAAAATACTCACTAATCGGTTAGACAAAATTGAAAAAGAAGTAGATGTAAACAAATCCAAAGTCTTAAGCATAGAAAACGACCTTCGCGATTTTAAAGAAAGTCTTAACTTCCAAGAAACAACTATTATGGAAAAAATAAATAAGATCACGAAGCGTTACGAAAAGGAGATAAACAACTTAAATAAGAAGACATTAGATTTGGAGAATCGATCTCGAAGAAACAACCTAAGATTAGATGGAATATTTGAAAAGCCAAATGAAAATTGGAATGAGTGCGAAAATGCAGTAAAGGAAATGTTTAAAAAACAACTAAAAATTAGTAATGAAATTATCATAGAAAGAGCTCATAGAATAGGCCAACCTAAAGAAGATAAGAAACCAAGAACGATTGTCCTAAAGTTATTAAATTTTCAAGACAAAACAAAAATACTTAACGCTACAAAAAACTTGCGAGGAACTGGGATATATGTTAATGAGGATTTCGCTAAAGAAACGATGGAAAGCCGAAGGATGTTGTGGGAAGAGGTCAAAAAGTTGCGACTTGAAGGTAAGTATGCAGTTATAAAGTATGATAAAATTGTTTCTAGAGAATTTCGAAAGTAAATGCGCTCATTCTTAATAAGAACTCCTTTTTAATTTATTTGTGATAATTAATCATGGCTTTAATAAGTGACTTTGAAACTCTTGTCTTCAATTTTTTTGAAACAAAATTTTTTTCACTACACGAAAACTCCGACCCAGATATTAATTATTTCCATGATACAAAAATAGAATGTTCTTACTACTATCCAAATGAATTAAAAGGAATTCTATTTAAGAATGTTAACAATGATCAAATTAGAATTCTGCATGTAAATATCAGAAGCATTAATTGTAATTTTGAAAAATTCCAAAATTTACTCGAGGAAACTAAGTACTTTTTTAATATTATTTGCTTAACTGAAACTTGGGCAACCTCAAACGACATAAAAAAAAATTTTAATTTTTATCTTTCTCATTTTGAAATGATCTCTCTCGAAAGACAAATAAATAAGCGCGGTGGTGGAGTTCTAATTTACATTCATAAAGATATAAAGCATTGTTGTAGAAATGATCTTAGTGTTTCTGACGGCGATGGAGAAATATTAACAATTGAGATTATTAATGAACGAACAAAAAATATTTTAGTTAGCTGTTGTTATCGACCGCCAGATGGCGTGAGCGAGAACTTGAGCATGTTTTTACAGCAAAATGTTATTGCAAAAGGTAACAACGAAAAGAAAAAAAACTTTCTTGTTGGTGATTTTAATATGAATTGTTTTGTCTACAATGACGATAACAAAGTTAAAAATTTTTATGATACAATTTTTGAATCTGGAGCAATCCCTTTAATAAATCGCCCAACAAGAATATCAAAAAATTCAGCAACTTTGCTGGATAATATTATTACCACAGACTTGTTCAACAATGATATAAAATTGGGTATCTTAAAAACGGATATTTCGGACCACTTTCCTATTTTTCTAACTATAAACACCGACCAACTGCCTAAACAAAAATTAAATAAAATTGTAAAAAAACGTTTTTATACATCATCAAACATTGAGGCCTTTAAAAATCAGCTCTCATTATTACATTGGAAACACTTAAATTTTAATGAAAATGCAAACAACCTTTATGAAAAATTCTATGAAACTTTTATCTCTGTTTACGAGTCTAATTTTCCAATTGTTACAATTACATTAAAAACAAAACACTTTGATAATCCCTGGATTACCAAGGGGTTCAAAAAATCATCCAAAACTAAACAAAGGCTATACATAAAATATCTAAAAACAAAAACACCAGATAGCGAAAAAATTTACAAAGATTACAAAAATCTATTCGAAAAAATCCGAAAAAAATTAAAAAAAAATTACTATTCAAAATTAATTAATAAAGCTAAAAATGACTCAAAACGCACTTGGCAAATATTAAAAGAAATTACAGGAAAACAAAAAACATGCTCAAGCTCTTTGCCACAAATGCTTAAAGTCGATAACAATAGCTTGCATGAGCCCCAAATAATAGCTCATGAATTCAATAAATATTTTACTGAAATTGGATCAATCTTATCAAGTAAAATACAAAAAACTCAGACCTCATTTTATGATTTTTTGTTACCTTTTGATAAAAATATTTCCTCTGAAGAATTATCTGCTGAACTATCATTTGATGAGTTTAAGAAAGCTTTTAAATCTTTAAAAAAGAATAAAGCACCTGGTGCAGATGAAATAAACGGGAATATTGTTATAGATTGCTATGAACAATTAAAAAATATTCTTTTCAAAATTTTCAGAGCATCTATTCATCAAGGTATTTTTCCTGAACGTTTAAAACTTGCCAGAGTTACCCCTCTCCATAAAGAAGGCGACAGATCCAATATCAATAATTATCGCCCTATCTCTGTTCTTTCTATATTTTCTAAATTTTAGAAAGAATTATTTTCAATAGAGTATACAATTATTTTAATTACAACAATTTATTATATAACAATCAGTATGGTTTCAGAAAAGGGAGCTCAACTGAACATGCCATCATTCAATTTATACATAACATCTCTAAATCTATTTATGAACTCTTTTCAACTACAAACAAAGAACTCAAACACATTTCGAACTGGTTCAAAGCTAATAAATTAACTTTAAATATTAACAAAACAAAATGGATTATTTTTCACTCCTGCGCAAAAAAACGATTTTTAACAAATAATATGCCTCAAATTTACATTGATGAAACTATAATAAAAAGAGATACTGTTATAAAATTCTTAGGTGTTTATCTTGATGAAAATATTACTTGGAGAAAGCATATTGATCATATAAGCACCAAAGTTTCTAAAAATATTGGCATTTTATACAAAGCTCGAAATTATCTAAACAAAAAAAACTTAACCCAGCTCTATTATTCATTTATACATAATTATATAAACTATGCAATCATAGCCTGGGGAAGTACGGAGAAAAGTAAATTACAACATCTTTATCGCCGTCAGAAACATGCAATCCGTGTAGTTAATTATGCGGATCGCTTTTCACGTTCGAAATATTTTTTTGATTATATGAATGTACTAGATGTTTATAAACTTAACATATTTAATGTTTTATGTTTTACTTTTATGTGGAAAAACGATTTATCTTTATTTGTTTTCAATGACCTTTTTTCTTTAAAACCAATAAATAAATACACATTAAGAAGTAATAGTTTCCTAAATGAACCATTTTGTAAAACGAAGTTCAACCAATTCTGTATTGCATATCGTGCACCCCATCTTTGGAATAAAATAGTATTACCAAATTTTGACCCTTCTACTACTCTTCCTGTTTTTAAAACTAAATTAAAAAACTTCGTTCTCTGTATGGATAACATTCTAAAATTCTACTAAAAATTTATGTAAAATGTATTTTTCAAATCTTCAGCATATTGAGTATTAAAACGTTAGTATATTGTATATTTGCATTATGTTATATTGTATTAGTATATTGCATATTTGCATTATGTTAAATCTTTGCATTATGTCTTTTTTAAGGTTCCGGTGATAAGATCCTTCTGATCTTCTTTCGGAAACCTAGTCTTATATTGTTAGTACGCTGAATTGTATATACATATATATATATATATATATACTCATTTTTTTTTTTCTTTTCTTGTAGAAGTCTTAAATATTTTTATGTATCAGACTTATATTATTATATATCACGACTTATATTATTATATATGTATCAGACTTATATTATTATATATCACGACTTAAATTATTTTGTATCACGACTAACATCGTAAACTAAAAAAAAAAAAAAAAAAAAAAAAAAAAAAAAAAAAAAGATTTAAATTTTATTATTTGTAATTACTAAATAAATTCAGCGCTGACTCGGCAACAAAGATGCGGAGTCCCAATAGGACTCCGGCTTTATATCTCTACTTTTTCCAAGTCTGTAGTGTCGAGAAGCTCTAAACATGTTTGTCGATTTATGATCTGCTGTAAGAAAAAAAAATTCATGAGATTTAATGACTTGGAACCTGCCGCCATTATACCTTAGGACTCCATGTTCAAAAAATGATTGTTCCTCTAACCTAAGAGTACTAATTTTTTTCCATAAACTTGTTTATATTTTTAAAGCTCCTGGATTACCAAAAACTAGGGTGAAGTAATCTTTTTGTGACTTTTAAGTCCGGAGTCCATTTTGGGACTCCGCATCCCTTCTCGGCAACCATTTTTTAAACAAATTGCAGTAGCAACAACCTAATATATATAATTTAAATATATCTATGTAAAAACATAAAAGCCAATTTATTGTTTATATAAAAATATATTAGAGATTTTATGATTGGCTGACTCGAATATAAACGCGCATATAAGAATGAATAAACACGCATATAAGAATGAATAAACACGCATATAAAAATGAACAAATGCGCATATAAAAATGAATAAATGCGCCTATATGAATGAATAAAGGCGCATATAAGAATGAATAAAAGCGCATATAAGAATGAATAAACACGCATATAAAAATGAATAGACGCGCTATTAAGAATGAATAACCCTGTAAAATTATCTTTTTAGAGTACCATTTAAAATTATAAAAGTTTGCTCTGAGAAAAAAGTAAATAAAAGTAAAAGGTATAGATAAAAATAAACATATAAATATAGTAAACTTTAAACTTAAGAACATATTTCCAGCTTATAACTACAAAAACTTATAGCGAACAAAAAAACAAAAATTAAAAACAACCTAATGAAACAGAAGAGTTTATTACGCAATACGCAAGCAACAAGAGCAGACGAGTAAACGTTTAATCAAGGACGTATTAATAGATGGATATTTAACGTATTGTTTAAAAGCCAAGTACTTTAGAGTTTTTTGGTGTTACTTTTCATAACACCAAAAAACTCTAAAAAGTTTATAAATAAATAAAACCTTTTCATTTTATGATCAATAAACTCAAGCAAAATCTTTACATGGAAAATAAAAGTTATTCACAGAAAAATATACCATGGTGGTAGGGATGCAAATAAGCTACTTTCTAAAATTCGTCAATGCAACATTTTTTAGTTTATTAAAAACTGTTAAATACATTAAGAGAAATAGTTTACAAAAAATTTTTTTTTTATTTTTAAACAGAAAATCCATAATGGCGGAAAGTTTGTTAATTTTGACCCTTACAAATGATGTTTTTAAAATTTGGTATCTTGATAAAGCAAAAGCAAAATTAAAAATACTTTTGTCCATATGTATATTATTGTATTATACTCCGGATGACCCATACGATTTGCATAAATCCTTTTACTCTAAGAGTTATTTAAGTTTTTGTGAAAATACTACTTTTTTTCAACAAATATTTATACAAATTTTCACCTAAACTGAATTTTCTTAAGATAATAAGTGTTTTGTGTAAAATCCATGGGTCATCCAGAGTATTAGATCATATTAAACACAAATTGAAAATTTCAAGTCAAATGCTCAACTCTATCTCGAGTTATCATGTTTTGAGTTATAGCAAGTATGCAAAAAAATGAAAACAGAGAAAAATGCAATATTTTCATTCATTTTATCTAAAAATTCTTTTTTTCTGGCTCTCAATCTTTTTCTATGCTTTTTCTCTACAGTCGTGAACTTCTTTTCCATTCGCTTAATGCGTGAATTATCTAAATTTGTTGCAGTTGCCTTTGAAATTTGCCCTTTCAAACCAAAGTGTCCTAAAACCTTCAATATTCTTTTGCGTCCATCATTAAACTGAATAATAGCTGAATTTACACCCATTTCTATGGTTTCTCTGCCAACAAATACAGTTTTTGGTAACCTTGACCATATGAGTCCATTTAAGGCCTCATTTGCATTCTGGGTTTTTCCATGCACACATTTTTTTAACAAATCTTCATCCATTAAATCCTTAAAAATCAGTAGAAGAAGACTCTTTATCCAAAAAGGGATTGTATTGGAGGATTTATAATCCTTTTGGCACTTGGACCAGTACTTGCACCAACTGTTGGTATCTTGAGGGCAAAATTTATGACGCTCAAGCGGATCATTTGTGTGTGTGAAATGAAACAGTATTGCATATATGGCTTTTTTCATAGCATAAACATTGGAAAGGTTTGATCTAATTGCCATACCATAATAATTTTGCATGGAATCAATACATTTATCCGTCAGTTGACCTTTTTCAGAGACAGGAGTTTTTGTACCCTTGTAAAATTTAACAAGGTTGCGTAATCGGGTTTCTAATCGTTTCTGCACATGTCCAACGCATTCAAGCTTAATCGGTGTTAAACTATGTTTTACATATGGTTCAGATCTAACAACATCATTAAAAGAGGAAGTATCACCATCACCAAGATATTCTTTGTAAATTATGTTGTGCTTAATAATTGACCGGTTAAATATATCAACAGCACCAGATGACTCCATCGCACCAGAGGATTTTTCATGATTTATTTGACAATGGTGATCAATTTTCCATAAATCATATTCAAGTGAACCTTTCTTATATTCTTATTTTTACTACTATCTTCATGAAATTCCATTGTATTAATTATTAAAACAATCTATATTCAAAGACATACGGTTCTCTAAAGAGCAAATTTTTGTAAATAATATAAAGTATAAAATGTTCAATCAGCTTATTTATATGTCTGAGTAACGTTTGTGACTTCAAAATATGATACTTAGACCGCTAAAGATTGCAGATACATCCTTGTAAATGTACTGAGTAAAATAAGGCGCATATTATGATAGGAAAATAAAGAATAAACTTCTGTTTACGGTAACTAGGTACGTTGCTATGGACTCTGATGTTACCTCACAGTGTTTTAAAGTGTAAATATGGACCAAGAAATATTTTTTATTGTTCCCAATGTTAGTTGCATGAAAATAGACATATCAAAGGGTGAAAATCCACCATAAAAAAAAATTTCACAAAATTTTTTTTTTGATCATTATTTGCATCCTTTCCACCTTAATAGATGGACATTTAACGTATTGTTTAAAAGCCAAGTACTTTAGAGTTTTTTGGTGTTACTTTTCATAACACCAAAAAACTCTAAAAAGTTTATAAATAAATAAAACCATTTCATTTTATGATCAATAAACTCAAGCGAAATCTTTACATGGAAAATAAAAGTTAATCACAGAAAAATATCAAAACAAAATTGTAAGTGAAATAAAATTTCTGAAAAAAATGAGAAATTTGAATACTTAAAATAATAGTGAAAACTAAGTGTAGGGAATAGAGACCACAAGTAATCTATAGTTCGATCTATATATGATCTACAGTTTTACCTACAACATCTAGAAAAATCGTTTCACTTTGCAGTTTTCATTCTTGCTAACTACATATCACTTTTTTACAAAAATATAATTTTTGACGTTTTATTAATAATAAGTTCTTATTAAAAAGCGCTCAAGATCAAGTTTGACATTTTAAAACAGATGAGCTATTTCTGATTAACTAAAATGCATTAATTAAAAAAAGTTAGAGTTTTGTTGGTAGTTGCACTTTTTAAAAAAAGTAGTTAGAAAAGCGAAAATATTGGATAAACGTCTAAAAAAACTTTACTTTTTTTCTAATTAACAGTCATCTCACATATGCTAATATTGTGTGTGCTTATACACACAAAACAAAATTAATCAAACTACAAGGCTTACGAAACCATGGTTGTAAAGCAATTCATTATCTAGGTAGAATGTACAATCCTACTAATGCAATGACAAATATGAAAGTCTTAAACTTAAAAAAACTTATTTTATACCAGATTCTAATCTTTATGCTCAAATGTAAAAATAATATGCTACCCAACTATTTTTTAGACATATTTTCGCCATCATTTTCTCAAAGTTATAATCTGCAATCAAATAGTTTCCATAACTATTACATTAAAAAAACTAAAACCCGGGGTTCTGAATTTTCAATTACTTCACAGGGTCCCAAAATATGGAAAAACTTGAAAAATCAAAAATTAAATAACTTAAATAGAATATCGTCGTTTAAACGGCAAGCAAATCTGCATATTCTTAGTTTGTAAAAATGATTGCAGTCAGAGGCGATTTTTCAAATAAAATGAGGGGGAGGGGGGGATGGTGAATTCTAAAAATATGCCGACTAGCTGCAAAAAAAAAAAAAGAAAAAAAAGAAAAAAAAAAAAAGGTCCTCAACACGAGAATTTAACCGACTACCCGACTGAATTCGTAAAAAAACCGACTGAAACTTGAAAATCACCATCATAGGAGGAGGGGGGTTTTACACCCCGTAAAATCGCCCCACACAATTCCCTTCCCCGTAAAATCGCCCCTGATTGCAATATATTTAAAAAATTAAATATATATATATATATATTTTCAATACATGCAAGTTAAGGTATATATTTTTGTAATATATTTGATTTTTAGGCTTTCTCATTGATCACTTAAAGAATGTTATAAAAGCGCTGTAAGGCGCAAAAAGTTATGAAAAGTGTCAAAAAAATTCAAAAACAACTTAGCTAAAAGGTATATTAAAAAGAAGATAAAGGAAAACAAATTCCGGATTTTTTTGTGGATATTTCATTATTTTTAAAATATGATTAGGATGATCTATGTATACAGTTATAAGTGCAGTCTATTAATTATATAATAATAAATGATAAAAACCTATTAGTAATATAACATATTAGGTTTATAGGTGCGTTCTGAAGTATTTATACTTTTAATATGAATAAATATAAAACTTTGATTAAAACTATTACCATAATAAAAGAGCCTCTCTAATATACCGTGCTGTGTTATAGATTTATAGATATACTTATAGATTTACTTTATAAGATATAATTATAGATATACTTATAGATTTTCAAAAATAAAATTTAAAATTTATAAGAAAAGGGTAAACTTGGTCTATTTCCCCCTCTCCTTCTATGAACCCATCTCGTTTTAATGTTAATATAATAATTTTTTCAATTTCTATTTTTGATAGGAAATACTCTGAAACTTGAGTGACAACTGATAGGAGAGAAGGTCTTGAAACCATTAAGTTTTTATTTATAGTGATATTTTTGATTTATTGCTAAGTGTTTATGAAAACCCAGAGATTGCTATTTTAATTAGAGACAACTATAGAACTTACTAAAATTGATAACCTTATTGCTATAAAGAAAATAATAGATCATATCATAACTATAGATCAAAGATATATCAAATATATATCAAAGGTTTTATTATTGAAATATACAGAAATATGTTCTAAAAAAAGTTCTGTTTGACGGATCTATTTTTGTCATGTTACAAATAATTGAACGGGCTCTACTCTATCATGTTTAAATCTTTCAAACGACGATTTTTATTGTTCAGAATTTTAGTTCTTTCGTTCGTTAATATAACTTTTTATTAATATAACTTTGAAAGTGTTGTATTAGTTGTGTCTCCTCATTCAAAACCCATTTATGATATTTTCTTTCTGAAATTTGTTTTGCAGTCAAAATAAATCAGCTATAACATATGCCAGTTAAAAAATTTACACATAAATGTTTTGTTTAACAATGTAATACATTAAAAACTTAACAAAAGTATTTTCATTTTATGCATTTATAATTAACAACTATTACTATAAATACTAATAACAACCTGTCTATCTACTTTTGTTTAATAGTTTCACCCTGTTACATAAGTTATTATTCTAAAATATACCTGGCACAATTTCAGGTTGGTAAATTTTCCTTCTTTCTTGTTTGTACCTCTGCTTCTTGTTTGTACGTCTTAGAAATGTTTGAAAAAAGAACTTTATTAAATCATATTTATTGATATGATTATATATATTTTTAAAAGAAATATGTTTTTTAGGAAAGATATTACAGATAATTATATGCAGTATTATAAATATGTTGTTTAATTATGTTTTAAGAGTTTTATAAACATTCTAGCATAAAAGTTAAATTAACATTTTAAGTTTGTTATTTTTTGAATTTAGCTTAATTTTAATGTTTATTGGACCGTTTTATGAAACAATGTGCACGCTGTGAGACACAAAGAACGCTGATATACCGCCGCGTTTTTATGTCGTGACACTCAAATAAAACCTGTTTTATTTAAGTTTGTTTGGAAACAATCCAAAAAAAAATTTAAAGAGTCACAAATGGAGCAAAAGGGTTAATAGAAGGGCCAAAGTCAAATTTGCTGAATGTTAAAATAAATAGGCTAAGGCTGAAATAAACACTCTTTTATTCATGATATTTTACAAATTTATTTAAAAATAGAAAAGAGCAATGTTAAAACTAAATAAAAATGCTAAGGGTCACGATTGGGGCAAAGTTGAGGTAAAATTGACCGGCCCTATTAAGAATTTTAGATGCCATTTACAGTTTTTTTAAAAATTGTTCATTTTATTGGCAAAATTGACCTTTTAGACCAGTCAGTCCGTAAATATAGACTGACTTGTCTAAAAGGTCAATTTTGCAGACAAAATGAAAAGAAAATTGTTCATTAGTTCACTTTGACATACTGTTTTAGAGCCCTTTTGAACAGCCAGTAAATGAATTTTAATAAACAAGATTTTTTTAATCAGCTAAACTTTTAATTGTACACCACTCCCTACCTCCACGTGACACCTAATGCAATGTTAAAGCTTAGAAAACTACAATAAAAAATGCAAATATTTAATTGAAAAAAAAAATCAAAGTAACATATGCTTAACTACCATATCTAGTATCTGGTGATTGTTGAGCATCAATTTGACTTACAAAACACTCCGAAGTAGTAAGTGTACTGGAATTTGCACCTTGATTAAATAAAAAGAGTTCAACATTTTCGCATTTAACTGTATCTAAGAAATTTTATCTGTATAAATAAAAAATATATATTACGCACAAATAACTAATCTATTTAAAAAAATAAAGTGACGAATGCCAAACTACCATATCTAATATCTATAGAGTTTTTACCTTCATTTTGACTTGCAAAACACTCCAAAGGAGTAAATGTTCTTGAACTTACACCCTCATTAGATAAAAAATAGTTTAACATTTTCTAATAAAAGTGTATCGATGGAAATTTTATTTGTATAAATTAAAAAAATAAATTAAACCAAAACATTCAAATTCTTAAAAAAACGTAAGTATATCAGCATAACTACCACATCTTGTATCTGTAGACTTTTGACGATTATTTTGACTTGCAAAACTCTCCGATGAAATAAATGTATTAGAACTTGCACCTTTATTAGATAAAACATACTTTTACATTTTTGCATATAAGTTTATTGATAAAAATGTTTTTTTTTTGTATAAATTTAATAAACAAATTAAAACCCAAACATAAATTTTGATAAAATAAAATTTATTAGCAACTGCATAAATACCATGTCCTATATTTGAAGATTTTTGACTTTTGTTTTGCTTTGCCAAACTCTCTGATGAAATAAATTTACTGGAACTTGCACCTTCATTAGATGAAAAGAGTTTTACATTTTCGCATGTAACTTTTATTTGTATAAATCATAAAACATATTAAAATCCAAATATTTAGTCTCTTAAAAAAAAAAAAAAGGTAACCAAAGCGTAACTACCATATCTAATATCTGTAGATTTTTGACGTTCATTTTGACTTGCAAAACACTCCGAAGGAGTAAATGTGCTGGAACCTGCACCTTTATTTGATAAAAAGAATTCAACATTTTCGCATATAAGTTTATAGATAAAAGGTTTTTCTGTATAAGTCATATAAAAAAACTAAAACCCGAACATCAGTTTTGTTAAAATAAAATTTATTTATAACTTCAAAAATACCATATCTTTTCTCTGCATATTTTTGAACTTTATTTTGCTTTGCAAAACTCTCCGATGGAGTAAATTTACTGAAACTTGCACCTTATTTGGATGAAAAGAGTTTAAAATTTTCGCATATAAGATTATAAACCAAGTTTTTATTAGTATAAATCATAGAAATATAATAAAACCCAAATACTTAAACTGTTAAAAAAAGGTAACAAATGCGTCACTACCATATCTAATATCTGTAGAATTTTGACCTTCATTTTGACTTTCAAAACAATCCAAAGGAGTAAATGTATTGAAAACTGTACCTTTATTAGATAAAAATAGTTAAACATTTTCTAATTAAACTTTGTCTATGGAAATTTTATTTGTATAAACTAAAACACAACACAACACTCCGAAGGAATAAATGTACCTAAACTGGCATCTTTATAAGATTAAAATAGTTTAAAATTTTCTAATATTAGTTTATCAATGGAGATTTTATTTGTATAAACTATAAAACTAAATTAAACCATAATATTCAAAAGTTTAAAAATATGTAAATACAACTAGATTACTACCATAACTTGTATCTGTTGACTTTTGACGTTCATTTTGACTCGCGAAACTCTCCGATGGAATTAATGTACTAGAACTTGCACCCTCTTTAGATAAAAATACTTTTACATTTTTGCATATAAGATTATTGATAAAAGGTTTTTTGTATAAATCATATATATAACTTAAAATCCAAATATTTCTTTTGCTAAAAAAAAAGTTAGGTAACAACTTTATAAATACCATATATTGTATCTGCAGATTTTTGACTTGCATTTGGATATGCAAAACTCTCTGATGGATTAAATGTACTAGAAGCTGCACCTTTGTTTGATGAAAATAGTTTTAAATTTCTCATACAAGTTGATCAATAAAAATTTTGTTTTTATAAATTATAG
>NC_061169.1:38871706-38906180 GCF_022113875.1 Hydra vulgaris
TAATAACAGCAATACATAATTCATATCTTTATCAATAATATAACGTAATAAATTTTTATAAAATATAAGAAAAAGATCCTGAAATATAGATTAAGGCATATATGAGGAACATCAATTGATAAGAAATTCTTGTTAAACAGAAAAACTTACTTATTAAGCAAATTGACCGTGAACTAAATGAAGGTTACTATCCATTTTATACATATGTATCTAAATTATACAGGTATGCATAGATATGTTAAATATCTCCCTTTAGATATTAAGGGAGATAATTAACAAAGTCTCACTTTCTCTTTAAATATTTTTCTTTTTATATAATAGAAACTATTTAATCAGTTTTATTTGTAAGACTTAAAACAATTTTATTAATTAATTAAAAAAAAAAGAATTGAAAACATAAGTAAACGAAAAAAGAGAAATAAATAAACAAAAAATAGAGTTAAGATAAGAATAAAAAAGATATAAAAAAAACTAAACATACAATTCAATATCAAATATATATATATATATATATATATATATATATATATATATATATATATATATATACACATATATATATATATATATATATATATATATATATATATATATATATATATATATATATATATATATATATATATATATATATATATATATAAGAGCGCTATTAGGCGCACTAGAAATATATAAAATTGCTGTTTTAGGTCGTAAAAAAATTAAAGTCGGAAAATTTGGCATGCGCTTTATTTTTGGATGATTTTTTTTTATATTTTAATTTTTTTTTTTTTTTTTTTTTAGGTCTCTTTTTTTCTTATAGACATGCAACATATTTGACCATAAATCAAAGTTGAATTATTTGTATATGGCAAAATATTGTTGGATTACTTTATATGTTTTTAAAAGTTGTTTATTGCTGCTTTTTAAAATAGTCTGGTTGAGTCAAAACTTTACTTTTATTATAGTTTTTTATTGTAAAAGGTGTTTATATCATATAACATATTATTATTAGATAAAGGGTTACTTTAGATTTATTTTAAAAGTGTTTATTTTATTTCGAAATTTAATTTTTTGATAAGTTATTTTAGATATATGTTTTTAAGTAAATAAAATAGATTATTAACGTTATAAATTTAAACGTTGTTAATATTTTACGTAAGTCAATTTAAAAAAGATTTTTAATTGACATGTCACGGAGAAAACAGTCCGTTGGAGTAAACTGTCCGGCCGGACTGTTTACTCCGGAGTAAATTGTCCTACTTAGCAAATAATTAGTTAAAGAATCGCGGCTGATTTTGTACCAATAATTGGTACAAAATCAGCCGTGAATCATTTTGTACCAATAATTGGTACAAAATCAGCCGTGATTATAAGATTTTATATTTGTTATATATTTAGCTATAATTAATATTGTTCGATTTAAAATAAATTATTATTATAAAATATCAAAAATCATTTTAAAAATGGATGAACAGAAAAGTAATTATGAAGAAATTATTCTTGCTGATGTTAGTAACTATTTATCTAAATCTGTTTATCGTCATGACTGCACCCTAAATGATAAGCGGACAATTAGACGAAAAGCAAAAAGGTAAAGATTGTAAAAGTTAAGATGCTATGTTTGTAGTATTACTAGTACATAGTTATAATTTCTAACTATGTTACTATGTAACTAGTAACTCACTATTTTTAAAATAGTGATTTACTAGTAGCTCAACTAGTCTAGTTAGTCTAGAGTTACTAGTGAGTCACTATTTTACTCACATTAAATGTGAGTAAAATAATTTTACTCGCATTTAATGTGAGTAAAATGGTGAGTTGAAATAGACTCGCAATACAGTAATGTGACATTACTGTATTGCGTATATATAATGTATATACATATATATATATGTAAATCGTAACCTATATATGTATATACATTATATATGCATATATATAATGTATATACATATATAGGTTACGATTTATAGGTTATATAATACATAGCTTATATATTATAAGTAATTTATATGATATAGCATTAATTATGTATAGTATTACTATAAATATCTTATGTTATATTGTATAAATTACTTATAACTTAAAAGCTATACAACTTATAATATACATTATTATAAAATACATTACTTATAGTTTTATTTATCACGATACTGTATTGTGGGTAATTATAATGAAAAGTTCTTTGATATGTCTTTGCAAATGGCGGACACATGTTTTAAATGGTAGAAGATAAAAAATAAAGAAAACTTAAATTAAAAATTTTTTTCTCTATAACAGGACTTCAAAAAGCTTAATTATCTTGATAATTTGCATAATTTTATTTTTTTACTTCTAATTTGTTTTCCATTTCTTAAAAATATGTTATGAAACCGCAAACACGAAACCAATATTTAAAAATAATTTCTGATAACGCTTCATTTATTTACCTGGTTATTTTCCTGGTATGGCCATACTATTTTTGCTAAAGCAATCCAGTTTTGACCAATTGAGCTATGTAGGCGTTAGTCCATAAAGAAGCCAATCCTTGTTGTTTGTAACCTATTTAGTTTTGACTTGAAACAATTTAGGGAAGTGACTGTTACAGTATTGTTATTAAGTAAGTTCCAGCGGTTGACTACACGTTCCGATAAGATATATTGTCTGACCACAGTTGTAAATCTATGCTTAATGAGTGTAAGTGGGTGACCTCTTTCTTTTATTCTTTTGTTTGTGGCTAATTCAAAAAAAAAATTATATGAAATTTAGTAGGCAACTCATTCAGCTGCTTGTATACTTCTATTAAGTCTGATCTAGTTCTTCATTTCCACTTTTCAAGTGTCCATACACCAAATTTAAGTATTCTGTCTGCATAAGATCGATGTTGCACTTTATTATCATATTACTCTTATCTTATCTTGCATTATTATTTTACTAAAATGTTGTATTTTTTCAATTAGTTCTTTATCTTTGATATAAAAAGGTGACCAAACAGATGTACAATATTTTGTGTGGAGGAACTAATGATTTATATAGTTATAACATAATGTTAGATTGTTTATAGGCAATGGTGTGATTTATCATTCTCATAATTTTGTTTGCATTTTCAAAAGCCCCCATGCTTTGGTTAGATGCTTTCAAATCATGTGATATCACAACCCCAAGGTTTCAGTCTTAATTTCTTCTAAAATAACCCCATTTATACTGTATTCATAACCAATGTTCTTTTTGATATGATATGAAATGAAAATGAAAAAGTCAATCGACCAATAACAATAAAGAAATCTTAATTTTGACTTCCTTTAATTTTCACCTCACTGTTTTATTAAAAGATAAATATCATATTCAGTAACCCAACAGTTTTGAAACTCAAATTATAAGTTTATATAATGCTTTTAAATTTTTTTTTTTTTTTTTTTGCGGAGCAAAAATTTATTGAAAGATTTCTAAAAAAGTCTAGCATAATTTCATATTAATAATGAAACTTTTTTATCTTTCAGTTCAGTGACGCAACCTAATTTTTTGCATACGTGTATGTGTTTTTTGCATACGTGTAATCTATTTGTTTGAAAAAGAGCATTATTTTTAAAATCTAAAAGTTTTTTATTCAAGTCATATATTTAATCTAGAAGAACCTTTTTAAATGAAAAAACAGATATATATTTTTAAAAACGTTTGAATTACCTGTCTTTAAGTTTTATTCGCTTTTTCAAATAGTATAAAGAGAAAACAACCGCTTACTTTTGTCACATTTAACTTCTTTGTACAAATATTTTTGACTCGAAATTTAATTAATAAGAAACTTCATTGTTTTTAAACTATAGTTAAAGAAAAAAAGTTTTTGAAAAACAAAGTTTTTTAAAATCAAATTTGCCTCTTCCATCCTGGAAATAGCCATATAGATAACACATAGATATATTTTACAGTGCCACTGTATAATAGATTCCAAATATAGTATACTTAGTGACAAAACATATAGAATATATATTAATAACAATGTTTTTCGCTTCATTAAAGACTAAACATTACCAACTTTTAAAAAACTACCTTTTTGAATATTTTAGGGACCCGTTGGATATATAAGTGTGTTGTGGGACCTCTAAAAATATTTTTTCTTCCAAAATATTTGAAATCCAGCGTTTTTTTTAATATATAAAACACAATAAAGTGTCAGACAAAATCAAAATAAATTTAAATTGTTGTTTTGTGATGCACCCTATAATATATATATATATATATATATATATATATATATATATATATATATATATATATATATATATATATATATATATATATATATATCAGGGTTTAATTTAATTTTTTATTAGGTACCGGACATAATGTCAGACAAAAATTTAATTTAGTCGGACAATGTCCGATAAAATTTTTTATGATGAGCAATGAATAAGCAAATTATGATGAGCATGAAAGAGCAAATTTTTTTTAAATTGCATATTCTGGCTTTTATTAAAGCCTTTAAAACGTTACAATCAGGCTTGTGGAGCTGAGCTGAGACAAAGCCACAGCCGCAAAAATCTAGCGGCTCCAAGATACTGATTTTTTTTTTTTAAATATGCAAACTTTAATGTTTATTTAAGCAAAATTAATATTTAAAAAAAAAAAATCATAGTTGCAATTATTGCACATTAAATTTGATACCCGGCGCCAAGCTGGAGCTGTATATTTTTTAGGAGGTGAGGCCGAGCCCTTAAAAAAACTAATAACTCCACAAGCCTGGTTACAATAAATTAATTTTTCATTATGAATTTAAATAAATATTTTATTATTTATTATGATTTTTTTATAATTTTTCAAAATATTTTAGCTTCCAAAACTTCTTTTAAATTCAATTTAGTTACCATTTTTATGTTGTATTTTAATGCTAGCAGAAATCAGTAAGCAATGTAAAAAACTACTTTGCGTTTAAGTTTAAAATTAACTCGAATAATTTAAAGCAACATTAATTTTCACGCTTTTTCTCTTTAAAGTTACAGATTCCATTCATTAAGCCAATTAAAAGTAAATATTTATTTTACATAGCATAAATAATTTTTTAAAACGTTCACTTTTTCGTCAGGATTACATTTAATTTTATTGCATTTTTGAAATGCAAATCAGGCTTGCATGCAAACGCTCCTGTCCTTGCCTGAATTTTTATATTTAACAATAAGTTTTAGTTATTCATCTTCATATCATACTCACAAGAATAAATATATTCTTGTAACTATGTTTTTAAGAATTCATAATCCTACCAGTCAAAATGTTCGAATACTTCGTAATTTGATTGGACAATTTCCAATTTTAGTCGTTTTTGTTTTATATATATATATATATATATATATATATATATATATATATATATATATATATATATATATATATATATATATATATATATATATATATATATATATATATATATATATATATATATATATATGTTAGTATATTCTATAAAAATGCAGTTCTATAAAAATGTATGTACAATATATCATAAATCATTTTTGAAAAAAAAGACCTTACTTAGTAAGTAATGTTTTTCTTTCTCTTTTTTTAAAATCATTTTTAGTAGTGATAGCTCTGAAATGTTAGATGGCTATCATACTTGTAAACGGTGTATATTTTTTTAAATAAGGTGATAGTGTATCTATAATTTTTATTATGTGATTTTTTTAACTTTATTCTTAAATAATTTTTCATTTAAGTCTTGTGACATCAGTATTAATACATAACATATTTGTTATATAATATTATTATTATTGTTATTATTATTATACACTGCAAGGAGAGAAACCCCTGGAACAGAACATGAGTACATGTTCTGCTATAAGCAGATCAAAGGCTTAGTGGCGGTCATTTGTAATTGTTATATCTTAGTTTGATTTTTTTTTCAAAAAAAAAACTGTTTTTAAAACTTTTAACACTCTTCTGGAACTTAGTCGAATCATCCAAATTATTCCAGTGATTGACAACTCTGTTTGTGAAAAATATACATTAATAATATATAAGATATTTGTAATATGGAAGTTATGCATAACATAGGTTAAAAACTGTGAACAGTGTCAGCATACAAATATACGAAGATTTGAAAAAACTCGCCCAGAGCTGCATCCTATTAAAGTTCAGTCACCATGGTTTCATATTGGAATCGATTTAATAGGACCACTTCCTGAAACATCTGCAGGAAATAAACATATCCTCACTATCTCTGATTATTGCTCAAAGTCGGTAGCTGCATTTCCCCTTAAATCAAAATTAGCCAGTGGTGTTGCAATAGCATTATATAAGGTAACTTTAAATGTTATCTTTATGTATAACATTATTGGATTGCAGTGAATTTATTTGTTATGTTTGCAATGATATAAAAATGTTTAATACTTCAGTTGTTCATGCAGATGGGTATACCAAAAGTTGTTACCTCTGACCAGGGCACAGAGTTTTACAACCAAATAAACAGGGAACTTATGTCACTGCTAAATGTGAAGCATCAGTTTACCACAGCTTATCATCCACAGGTTTTCAAATCTGAATTGAGTTTGCATATAATTTGCTGTCTGGTTAAAAATATTTGATTTAATCATTTTTTATTTTAGGCTAATGGCTTAGATGAGCGGTTCAATCAAACCATTCAGTTAATGCTTGTAAAGTTTTGCAATGACCGGCACAGTACATGGGATACTCATTTGAATGCATGTACTTTTGCATACAATACGTCAAGGCAGGAGTCTATAAAATACACTCCCTTTGAGTTAATGTTTGGTAGAAAACGCATACTTCCTATTGAATTTGAAGTTGCTGGTGAATCTCCTGAATCGTTGTTATTTGAATTTAACGCAAGACCTGAGAGTAGTCAACATTTTATGAACAAAATAATAGAGGAAAGGTATAAAGCTTTTATTGGTTTAATAAAAAATAATTGTTCCTTCTTTCTTTTCATTTTTTCTTTCTGGTAGCCTGAATAGCATTGTACAAAATTTAATGGTACAACAATTATTGAAAGATATAAAATGTGAAAAGTTCTTTGTTTGATTTCAAATTTATTCTGAAGTTTTACAACAACTATTTATACTTTAGATCATGTATCCTAGAAAAAGCTAAAAAAAATATCGAAACAGCTCAAGAAAAACAGAAACTGCATTATAACAAGAAGCATGCTAATCCATTTGTTTATGCAATTGGATCCAAAGTCCTGATCAAGGATTTTTTGCGAAAAAAACGAAAAGATGGAAAACTAGATTTCAGATAGCTTAGACCTTTCTGTATTTTGAAAAATTTAGGAAAGGGGTCATATCTCTTACAAGAGATAGCCACCTTAAAGGAAAAAAAGGTTAATGGTGCTCACATTAAGCCATACATTACTTGTGATATTAATGTGGCAATAACAGAGGCGGATTCTTTTAAGGAATGTAGTAAAATTGATAGTCGTCATACAAATCCAACAGGCAACATCAGCGACCAGAAAAACAAATCTGATATATTTTTTACATCTAGTATTAAATCTACTCTGTTGCTAATGCAGTCCTCAAAATCTATTATATTGCCAATGCAGTCCTCAAAATTCTGCAACAATCATGATCATGATTATTGTACACCAGCAAAGAAAAAATGTTATGAAACAAATGTATCCAATAAAGATCAGAGAATTGAGATAAGTACAATTGAGGTGGAAACCTACAAAATTGCATCCAAAGAAACAAAAAAGGAGGTATTGTGGATAAAAAACAGTTTGTGTGAGTAGACATCCATTGAAAGAAATATTCTTAGGAGTGAGAATGAGTGGCTAACAGATAGCATAATTTTTGCCTCACAGAATATTTTAAAGGCACAGTCATCAATAGCTGGTTTCCAAGATCCTATTCTAGGATTAAATATGGCATTTCTTGCAATGAAAAATAGTTTTATCCAGATACTCCATGATGGATATGGACACTGGTTTACAATTAGCAATATAGGAGCGCAAAAAATAAATGAAGTTTTTATTTATGACAGCATGTTGAACTCTTTGAGTGATCAAGGGAAAAAACAGATTGCTGCCCTTTTGGTATGTCCTGAGAAAAAAACTATCATTAAAATAATGGATGTTCAAAAACAGAAAGGAGGAAATGATTGCGGTTTATTTGCTGTAGCTTTTGCTGCAGCTTTAACTAAGCAGATACAACCAGATCATTGTTTGTTTAAACAAAATCTGATGCGGGATCATTTATTGAAAAGCCTTCAAGAAACGGTTCTTTCCATGTTTCCAACAGTGAAGGTAAGTACAGAAATTGGTGGGGTTAGCCGCATTGAGGCTATAGATATTTTCTGTTCTTGTCAAATGCCGGCTGCAGGCCAAATGATTAAATGTTTTGAATGCGATGAGTTATATCACTTAACATGTTTAATTGACTATCAGAAAAGTATCTATGATATCTTCTTTTGTGATTCGTGCAAGTTATTATTTGATAATAATCTATGATATATGTATAGATCTATATCTATGGATCTATATATATAATTAAATATATATATATATATATAATTAATTCATTAAAACATCATATTTGTTATATACTACTTATTCAATTTTCAAGAGTTAGATATTTTCTCTTCCTGTCGAATGCCTGCTGCTGGCAAAATGGTTGAATATTTTGAATGCAAAGAGTTATATCACTTTACATTTTAAAAATATGTTATGATTTTTAACTTATAGAATAAGCTGACAGAAATAACACAAAATATGATGTTTTAATTAATTTTTTTATTATTACACATACTATCAAAGATGCCACTTCAGATACAGATATGACTGTCACTTAACCTGTGTGGTTTTTTAGTTATTTTAACTTTGTTTTTTCATATTTTAGATGGTTTTTTTGTTTAGCATATATTTTTAAGCAAAACTTGTTTTCATTATTATTTACTGGTAATATTTACAAATATCTTTATGGAAAAAAATATTTAACTAAATGTTTTGCAAACAATCTAAAATTTAAATAGATTAGAAAATATTTAATAACATTTAGAGCAATTAATCTTTTAATGAAAATTAGATACATATTTGGCTTCGTAAATTAGTCCATTTTAATATGTGTTTCTGACATATTTATTTAAGAGGTTTGAAAAAATCCTAATTCTTATGTTGATTTGTTTTTAAATTTGTTACTATTGCATTCTTCATACAATAGAAGGAGTATGTTTAATAGTTTTTGGAACATTTTCCTACCCAACGCAAGCTTATTTCCCCCCCCCCCCCCCATATTGATAGCGTGAAATTTGTTGAAAGAAATCTTGATAACGGAGAATTTGTTGAAAGTAATCTTGATAGTGTAGAATTTATTGAAAGTCATGTTGATAGCGTAGAGTTTGTTGAAAGTCATGTTGATACTGTTAAGTTTGTTGAAAGTCATGTTGATACTGTTAAGTTTCTTGAAAATCAAGTTGATACTGTAAAGTTTGTTGAAAATCAAGTTTTTCAAAATTTTTTCAGGTTTTAAAAAATAATTTTTTACTTCGTTTTGTTAATAATGAATTCAATGGTTAAAAATCACAAAGTGATGTTTACCTTTTCATTCATAAACTAACAGCAATGGAAAACAACACAAATCGATAAAAGACATGGTGCAGAGACATGGTGACAAACACCAGAAACTCAGTTCAAAGGTATGTTGTTTTAATGATATGTTCATTTATGGATTTTTAAACAATTTATAGTTAAGTAAATTATTTCAATTGGAGAAGAATTGTTATTTTTTTAGGATTCGTAAGTAAATTCCTTGTGAATTTATAAAAAAATTTATTTTTCGATATGCAATTGCATTTTTTGACAAAATATAATTTGTTTTAAAGTTTTAAATAATTGTGTAGTGTAGACGTTAGGGCAGTGTAAAAAAAAATATTTGTGACAAAAACTAATTTTATTTTGTAAAGCTGTGAACAGTACAAGTAAAATTTACATAGACAAGTAAAATGAAGTATATGTAAACTTTACATAGAAAAAAATATTTTGTTTATTTTAAAATTTTTAAATTTGTATAATACAAATGGATTTGAATTTTCTGCGTGATAACTTCTCTATAATAATAAATTTTATTTAAATATTTTAAATAAAAATTATTTAAAGGGTACTTTAAGATTTAGAAAAATATCTCAAATGCATAAAAATTGTGATGTAAGTCCATCCTTTAGAGCGCCAAAATGCTGAAAATAAAGTTGTGAAGGTACAAGTGTCTCTTCAGTACTTACTGAAGTACGAACACCTTTAATCGTAATTATTTTTGCAGTTTCATATTGCTTGTATGTTTGGTGGACCTAAATTTCTTGTGAAAATGTTACCTGTAAACAAATTAAATTCTCAATTTTTATATGATCAAATTCATTTGACTGTTGAAGCAGTTAAAGAGTCTAATGGCAACGCAAAGACAATTCTTCGATGGAAATCGAACTAATCAAGCATTTTTAAAAAAATTTGACACATTTCCTGAAAAACCTTGGCTAACCACCAATGGAACCTATTTGTTGTTTGACTTTGTCCACTTAATCAAAAACATCCGAAACAATTGGCTCACAGAAAAAAAAGGAGAATTAATTTTTTATGAAAATAAAAAATTAATGTTGAGAAAACAGCTTGTTGGAGTCATTTGATAAAACTTTTTGAAGCTGATTCTAATTGTCTAATGAAACTTTCTGATTTGAATGAAGTTTCTGTTTGACCCAGTCATATTGAAAGACAATCTGTTTCTACCTGTCTAAAAGTGCTTTCTGAAAAAACATACAGCGCTTTACTTAATCATCCTGAAACCTCCAACATCTTAAACATAAATGAGACTGCTGATTTTATTAAAATGGTTGTTACATGGTGGAAAATTTTAAATGTAAAAAGTGTGGGTGTAGATTGTAGGTTTAATGATGATCGAAAAGCTGTCATCAGAGATCCAAATGATGATAGATTAAAATTTATTTGGGATTTCGAAGAAATGGCATTACGTATGACAAGTAATCAAGGGAAGCGTATAAAACAATTAACACATGATACAGGATATTCCATAAATCATACATGTAAAGGAATTGTTGAGTTGACAAAAACACTATTAAAAGAAAAACACAAATATGTTATGTTGGGAAAATTTACAACAGACCCACTTGAAAAAGAATTCAGCAAGTTAAGACAAGGATCTGGTGGCACATATTGTCATATAACATTAATGAGTCAACTCCTGATGCAGGACATTCTTGCCAATTTTGTGGATTTTTACTTGACGAATCTTCAGCTGAGGTCTTTGATAATTTACCAACACTAGAAAAAAGTATAACTGTTCAATCAAAGATGTCTCTTGTTTATATTGCCGGATATGTGTCTCGTAATGATGATTTGCTTAATGAAAATGAACTTTTAACCAGAACAATGTTTTATTTTGAAAAGTTTGGTCAATATCTAAAATCAGTCGATAGAGGTGGGTTAAAAGTTCCTTTTGATAATACTGTTCAATGGGTTTTCTTCTCATTTGTACTATTTAACTCTATTAAAGATAAAGTTTGTCGGACATCCCTGTGCAACACTTTTATGCTTATATCGGATCATTATTCTTTTGACATGGAACGACATCATGGTAATATACTGTCAAATATTTTTATCAAAAACCACTGCAAACTTTCCACACCAAGATCGAACAAAGAACCGTCTCTGAAAATTTTAAAGTTGTCTTGTTAAGTTGACAGTTATTTATTGACACTTATGCTGTTATTTCTTTATTGAAATTTATTAATTGATTTAAAGTTTCTGTTTTATGATTTTAAAAGTATTTCTTATTTATTTAAGTCACTAAAATATATTCCTATTTAAAGGTGCAGTTACCCCCTAACAGTACTTTATTTAACTTTTGTTTTTTACCTGATATAAAACTTTTTTATTTCATTATTTAAGCAATTTTATGAATTGAAACAATTAAATAAAGTTTATTGTTAAAAACTTAAAAAGATTTCTAAATTGTACAAATTTTTACATAGTTTAATGCTTTATATAACAGGAGCAACATATTTTGTTTTTTAAAAAATATCATATTGATTTTTAAAATATCGGTCCCCACATTTTTTTCTAAGTTTTGCGTGTCACGGCCTGTTACTTATAGATCGCCGTGCTTATAATCATAAAAGCATAAAGCTATAAAAGTAGTGCAACGTTGTCGTGACATTTAATTTAAAGAAAAAATTAAAAGCAATGATAAGAAAATTGTTGAAAAAAAATTTAGAAACAACTGTTCTGCGAATTTAAAAATCGACTTGTCACAATTGATGACGTGACTTGAAAATCAACTAATCGGACTTCATTACCGTGACTTTAAAAGCCGTTTTTTGTAAGAATCAGGCAAATTCGGGAAAAAGTGGAAGTATTCCCCTCCAAATTGCTTAAATTTTTTATAAATTGTTCAGAATATAGAGAAAAACGTTTAGGACAAAAATAATTCTAAAAACGTTTCCTTCACTCCGAATCCGCCTTTAAAATTTTGAGATTTTTTGAAATTTGTTCTAGAAATTTAGTTTTTGCCATATTTGAACCTACTTTTTGGGAAGAAGTTTCACATAACTAGGGAAAAAGTTTAGGGAAGAAGTTTTACATAACTGTTATAGCTAATATTACACGTAACCCAAAAAACTTTGTTTAAAAAATAAAAAATAGCTTAAAACTGAGCGATTGACTTATTATCAGTTTAAAAGTACAAAAATATAAAGTTTTGTTAATTTTTAATGATGTTTATTTCCTAACGCGGAGAGTTGCACATACATTTTTTGCAGGATGTATTATCATAGGGATTTAGTCTGAAAATGCACAGAAAGTTATGTGACACCTGAAACCTGTCCAAATATTAAGGTTTAAACTTGAAAAATAATCAAATAGTGTTCTTACAAAACGACCCGTTACCCGTTAAACCGGAGGTTTTGTAAAAATGTAAAAATGTCAATGTAACATGGTGCTAACATAATAGTAAAAAAAAATTCGCGTGATCTTGTTACATACATGAAATAACACGAATAAATTGAACAAAAATCGAACATCAAGAAAACAGTTTTGCTAATACAATGATACATAAAAAAAACATTTAAATGTATTTCCATTTAAAAATCAATTTTCCATTAATAAATAGAGTTATTTAGATGCTTTAAATAAGTGATCCAACCCAAGCCGTCGCTAGCCCACTAATGCCCCCTACGAGGTCGGAGGGAGAACAAATTTAGGAGCCCTTTTTTAATATTTAGAGGTCTTTCTTCCAAATTTAAGATTTTTAATTTTAGTCTTAAGCATGCAAGTTTTTGAGAAGTGCTTTTATTTCGCTTCGCTCAAAACAAGTAACAGCGATACTTTCCTTTTAGAATCTACTCAAACAAACTCTTATTTCAAGCAGTTTAAGAACATGACAGACAAAGAAAAGCAATAATATAACATAGATGAGTTGTTGACTTGATGAAAATCTCGGAAATTTTTTTTCTATGAAAATACCGAAAAATTATATGGTCAACTATTGACGAAGGTATGTGGATATACTCTGGAATGATGGTAAAGGGATAGATAAATTAACTAAAAACTACTGAATAATTATTTTTCTTCAAAATTCTTTAAAATCAAATACAATGTCTCAGTTTTACCGTAAACAGTTTGCAAAGAGTAATAATTTATTTACTTTTTAAATATAAAATCTGAGAAAATGGTTCAGAAATTAATACTTTTAGTAATAGAATTCCCGGAAAATTTTCATCTGTGAATATAACCAATAAATATATATTAAAACTCGATTATTTATAAAATATTTAAATAACTTTTTAGCAATGAAAATATAAAATGAAAATATAAAATGCAAACTTATTTAATGATACGCCTCTGTAAATATTTATAATGTATTGCTAAACCTATCATACTATATTATATTAAAATCGCATATATATAATCATAGACATATTTAAAATCTTTTTAGTATTTTTTAGTACATACGCCGTCAGTTTTTTAAATTAAGTAACAATATCAAGTGCAGGAGCTATTCACAGCAAATTATCTTGGGTTATACAAAACTAGCTATGTACGAAAAGCCCTTACTCTCCTGATCATTTATAGACTATTTGCCATCTTTTAAGCCTTGTGGGAACTATACATTATCATCTTCTATAAATCCAATATGCAACAACATAACTGTATTCCTGCACAATCACAGTTATTTTAACTGTTGAGGATTTAATCTGTTTACTAAATCTGCGGATATACTTCCACCGCTTTGTATCTAAAAATAAAAAAAGGTTGAATAATTGAGTTTGAATCTAGTTTAATCCTGTTAAAATAAAAGTGTTAACGCAATAGTCAAAAAAAATTTAATGTCTAACTATGTCTATGTAATTTCAATATATGCATACAAATTTCTCTCAAGCTGTTGTTTGTTTCTGAAAAATAATTAAAACAGGTGGCCTAGGTGGCCACCTGTATATATAAATTAAATTCTTTTATCATTAATTGAAAAAATAAAAAATTAAAAAAAAAAAAGTAATATCTTTTAATATCTTTACTTCCAACAACAAAATTATCACTGTTTTTATTTTTATTTTAACTTTTTTTTAACTGATAGATCAGGAATAAAATTATCAAGGCTAGAAGCAACCACTATTGGAGATGGAAGTTACTAGAAAAATCATGAAAAAGGTTATATAGTGCAAAATGACAGTTCACAGAAGATTACAATTGTTTTCCAGGTTCATATAATCAGGAAGATCATATTTTCCTGATTTATATAATTCATACAATCAGGAAAATTAAAAGTAAACACCAATCAAAAAACTGAAACATAAGATTTTTTATTTTGCTCTTATGAACAGCCACATTCATAAGAGTAAAATAATAATTTTTTGTAGTCACAAGAGATTCTAGCTCTTTAGACCAGCAGGCTATTTATTATTTATAGAAAAGAGAACAAAAGGCGTGACAAAGGTTGAAGGTTAGCTGAAAGAGCAGGTTAAACTATGTTTACAATGCATTTTTTCAGAAAGGACATGTTTGATGTATTTCCCTTTATATGGCAACAGTATTCCATGCTAGGATGGATTGGGGATTTATAGAGATAAAGAATATAATCAGGAGTAAGAAAGTGACACTAGTGATGTACATTTTTGGCCAATGCCGATGGATAGTAAAAGGCTGATAAAGATTATTTCTCAAAATCTCAAAAAGCAGAAGAATGCTAGATTAAAAGACAAGAGCCGCAATGTTCAAAGGTTTATAGGATATACCTAAAAAAAGCCAAGTTATTTCTGCAGGTTGCAGAGCTTTAAATGGCTTGATAAAAAATACTTAAAAATGAAGCCAAAAATTGCCTCTTTTCTAACTTAATTCATATGTTATTTTATAGTATATGGTATATGGTAGTGTAACATTGGCAATGAATGTTGATGATCTCTAGTGTCTGGAAAGAACAATACAAAAGATGATTAGTTGGATATGCAGAACATGGAATAGTAATAATATCTGGTAAGATGTGCCAAAATGAGGTGTTGTAACGCAGATAATTGGATATCAGAGTGTAGAAAGTTATCAGTGTCAATAAAAAAAAAAGTAGAAGTAGAAAAACTTGCAGAGAGTGTGTTGAAGATGAAAAGCTTGTAACATGAATAGCTTTATTTACGGAGATACTTAAGATAATAGATATTTGAATAAATGGCTTTATTTGAAACATCAAAACCACAAAGCGCAGACACAAGAACACAAAATAACAACGATGACATTGTTTTACATAAATTTTAGTTAATTTTATTTTATTATCAAAATTTCATTTAATTATTTTCAAAATGCAGGATAAATTTTTAAAATTGGTTCATCTGCCATCAATTGGAGAATCAAGAACTTAATTAAAAAAAACTGATGCCAATACCAATGCCGATTGTGCAAAAAGTGGTTAATTTAGTCGATGCTGATTAATTGGTACATCACTAAGGATCACGAAAAACAGATGCAACCTTAGCAGATGCTAACTTTGCAATCAATTCTACATATGATTTCCAAGAATCATTAGAAGTAAGAAATAATCCAAGAAGACACTAAGTAGATGATTCATTCATTCGTTCATAGATACATGTTATTGCATCTAGATTTAGCTTGAAATAACTGAATTTTAAATTCAAAGCTTTATGCTATAGCTGTGATGACATCATTTATAAGCTGTAATGCCCCTCCAAGAAATCAGAGAGTGTTGCGTTTTTATCAAGCTAAGAACAAATGATGGTAACACCAGCATAAATATCACCTTAGATGTAAGATTATAGAGAAGTTCATTAACGTAGATTAGAAACAATATAATAAAAAACCAAGAATAGAACATCAAGGAAGGACAATCTTTATACTATAACTGCTAAGGAATGATTCAATAATTTAATATAATTCTCCACGTCACACAAATCACATCTACATAAGAAGAGACTACAATGGAAGACTTTATCAAAGACTTTAAAGTGTTAAGAGCAATAGCCCTAACGCATCTATCTAATGCACAATAAAACATATTGGTAATTACTGTTAAAAAATCATCACTAGAATGAGATGATCAAAATCCTTATTAATGATCTGAAAGTAAGCTACTAAGTTGTTAATGAGAAATTAAGTGTTTTATGTATAAGAGAAATTTAGAAGTTCAAGCAAAAGTTAAGATTTGATTTAAAAAATTAGGTTATAATTATGGTTTTTGTGTTTTATTACTTTTTATTTATAGTTTATTTTTACTTTTTATCAAGGTTTTAAAAATCGAAAATATATTTTTACCTAATTATAAAACAAAAAAATTACCTGTAAATGCTGAATTAACTCTAAAGACTCTAACTGTAGTATCACAGGAAAAACATATTAGTGAGCTTTTCCATTTTACATAGAAGTTATATTTTCTTAGGCTAAAACATCCATAAATCTAAGTTCAGCAGTGTCTGGAAAGAAAACCATTGAGTACAACAACTTAAGCTTTTCTTTTCACATTTAGACACCAATTGCCAGTGAAAGGTTTAAACAAACAGTTTTGTTTAAATACCAATAATAAAGGTTTATTATTGATATTTAAACAAACTGTTTGTGTTTATTCTGTAAATTAATTATGACTTATACTTTTAAACAAGTAAAATGCGCAATAACTTGTCAATAACTTCTCTTTACATTTCATCAAAGAGCAGGCAGTAACGGTTCAAAATTATTTTATAATATATGTACCTAAGTTGTGATAAACATTTTCAAAACATTCAAAACATTTGGCATTTCCGTTGCAAAAAACTACCCAAAAGGAAACAGAATTTACCCAAAAGGAAACAGAATTTTATGTTTGTTTTTGGCGTTTCGGCTTTCCGGCGTTTTAGGTTTCGACTTTTTAGCAACTCTAGTAGGACAGTTTACTCCAACGTAGGACAGTTTGCTCTGGAGTAAATTGTCCTAACCGGACGGAAAGGACCAACTAGGACATTTTACTCCGGAGTAAACTGTCCGCCCGGACAGTTTACTCTGCGGACTGTTTTCTCCGTGACAGACAAACGTTAAATAAGAATGACATCATTTTTGAAAAGAAGTCGATTAAGGCGTGCGTTACTCTGACGTCAAACAAAAACAATTAAGTTAATGACTATATGCTGAAAAAGAAAATAATTTTAGATAATTATAGAAAATTGTTTTGCATTTTGCTACCCTTTGTTATTCAATCCCAAAAACACGTAAAAATTATAAATTCATTAGAATGTATCTAAAAATGAAAAAAAACTTCTGAGTGCACCTTAAACGGAAATTTTTTCACGACGGACCTAAAAGATATAAACACTTCATGGTGTATTTATAAGTGATATGTAATCAAGTGAGTTCATTAGAGTGCTTATGAAAGTGATAAATACTTTAGAGTGCACCCAAAAGGAATACATATAAGCATGCACAAAGCGATACATATAAGCGTGCACAAAGGGATACATATAAGCGTGCACATTAAAATGATGAAAAAACTCTCTTTAGAGCTCCTTAAAATGAGCTCTAAAGAAAAGTAGAGATATAAAGCCGGAGTCCTTTTGGGACTCTGCATCTCTGTTGCCGAGTTAGCGCTGAATTTATTTAATAATTACAAATAATAAAATTTAAATCTAGATAAATGACTATTGGCATAATAATTTAATCAACAAATTTAATAATAAAATTAAATAAAGAACTAATACTAAATTTAATAAACCATCATCAAATGTAAATAGACTTCCTCTCAAGTATTTTTAACCTTATTTAGGAAAAAGATTTAGATCAAATTGTATTTTTAAAACGCATTTAAGAATAAATAAATTTTTTTATAGCTTTTTAAAATGCATATAAGAATGAATAAGAACGCGTATAAGAATGAATAAACGCGCATATAAAAATGAATAAATGCCCTTGTAAGAACGCATATAAGAATGAATAAACACCCATATAAGAATAAATAAACACGCATATAAAAACGAATAGACGCGCATATAAGAATAAATAATCCTGTAACTAAAAGCAATTATATCTTATTTAGCATACTTTCTACTTTAAACCATGTGGATATTTCTTACCATGCATTAATATTATCATTTCTGTCTTTATATGTACGATGTGATATATATTTTGTAATATAATAATTTTATATAAGGAATTTTTCAAGTATCTCACATTACTTTAAGATAAACATTCTTATGAAGTGTAACTTTCGTAATTAACAGAGTAAAACTTTACATTTGTAAATTATTGATTTAAGTCTTGATTCTTATTTGATGAATTTACTCATGCTTGCCAATTTTTAGAATTCATTTAAAACCAATAAGAACGTTAGGCTAATTTTGTTTTTTCTTTTTTAAAAAACAACGTGTTTTCGCTTTTTTCTACTGTTGACATCACATGATATAATATTCAAAACTTGATCGGTTTTCGCTTCTGGCGATTCGCAAAATGTCGAAATAATTTCGACTTTTTTTTTCGCAGCAGCGAAACGATGTAGCAAAAAAAAAGAGAATAGTTGCCAAAAATGTTTAACCTGCGCATGCTTAATGACGAAAATATTCCCTTCGCGCAAATATTTCGTCTTGTGGAAAACGGTCTTTAGGGATCATTAGGCTCGTTTACGCGGAGGTTTTCGTTAAAATGCATCTTAAAATGATAATAGTCAAGGCTGAAAAACACTTAAAAATACAATTTAAAATTATAAATAATATATAATGCACCTAAAAAAAAGAATTATGTTAAAACGCACTTTGAAATGATTCAAAGTAAACCTAAGAAAGATAAATTTATCAAGGTGCATCTATAAGCCATAAACACTTCTTAAGTTAAGCCCATCTTTAAGAAATATAGACATGAGCGCACCTAAAATGAACTTCCGTAAAAAGAAACACTTCCGTAAAAATACATTTATTTATATATATTGAGTGCGTATTATAGCGCTTCAGTTTTATAATTTCATTCAACAGTATTATAGTCATTTTATTCACCAGTATAATAGTCGACTTTAGAATATTTGTTGATTTCAAATGAGATTCGAATCATTTCAAAATGCACCTTAGTAATAGAGACTTTAGGAAGCGTTTTAAGTTTAAATTCATTGGAGTGCGTCTAAAACTGATAAATACTTTAGAATGCACCTTTAAATGATAAGTACTTTAAGGTGCACCTAAAAATCATAGATATTTAAAGTTTCAATCATATAGTTAAATCCAATATATATACTAGAGTGCGACTAGACGCACTTTTTTGACTTTAGCATGTTTTCCTTCAACCTAAAACAGCAATTTTATATATTTTAAGTGCGTGTAATTGCGCTTCTGTTTTAAAATTTCATTTGGCAGTACTATAGTCATTTCATTCATCAGTATAATTGTCGATTTTAGAATATTTGTTGATTTTAGATGAAATATTTTTGAAAAAATATTACAATGAGAGAGGTGGGTGGGTGGGGCTGTTACTCTTACATCCCCTCACCTAAAACTTGCCACTGTTCTTATAATAACAAAGATTTTAGGGTTCATATTAATTAAACATTAAATAAATATATTAGCATTCTCCTTAAAATGATAAACACTTCAGGGTGCATCTAAAAATAAAAAATCCCTTTGAGTGCACCTAAAAAGGATAAACATTACGATAAACCTTTTAATAATAAAAATTTCAGGGTACACTTGAAAGTTTTAAATATTATAGAATTTACTTTGAAATTCTAAACACCTAAGCGTGCACATTAAAATGGTGAAAAAACTTTCTTTAGAGCTTATTAAAATGTTTCTTATCGGAAAACGATAAATATTACAGAATTTAAAAACAGAAGTAGGAGACATTAGGCTCGTTTACGCGGCGGTTTACGTTAAAATGCATCTAAAAATGATAATAGTTAAGGTTGAAAAACATACAACAATACACTTTAAAATTATAAATATTATAAGATGCACCGAAAAAAAAGAATCATATTAAAATGCACTTTGAAATAATTCAAAGTGAACCTAAAAAAGTTAAATTTATCAGGGTGCAATTATGAGCCATATAAACTTCTTAAGTTTAACACATCTTTATGTGAAATATAGACATGAGCATACCTAAAATGAAGGAAAGATTCATGGGGCACCTTAAAAAAAAAAAATTCTCAGGGTAAAGCTAAATTAAAAATCGTTTCAAAATGCACCTTAATAATAGAGACTTTAGGAAGCACGAAATAAATTTAAATTCATTAAAGTGCGTCTAAAACAGAAAAACACTTCTGAGTGCACCTTTAAAAGATAAGTATTTTGAGGTGCACCTAAAAATCATAAATGTTTTAGGTTTTAATTTTATAATTAAAAACAATATATATACTTGAGCGCGATTAGACGCACTTTTTTGACTAAAGCGTTTTTTTTTTCGATCTAAAACAGCAATTTTATATATTTCGTAGTGCGATAATCGCACTTCCGTAAAAATACATTTATTTATAAATTTTGTGTGCGTATAATAGCGCTTCAGTTTTAAAACTTCATTCGACAGTATTATAGTCATTTCATTCACCAGTATAATAGTCGACTTAAGAATATTTGTTGATTTCAAATAAGATTCAAATCATTTCAAAATTACATTAGTAATAGAGAGTTTAGGAAGCACGTTTTTATTTTAAATCCATTAGAGTGCGTCTAAAACTGATAAACACTTTAGAATGCACCTTTAATTGAGAAGTACTTTAAGTTGCACCTAAAAATCATAATTATTTTAGGTTTTAATCATATAGTTAAATCCAATATATATACTAGAGTGCGACTAGACGCACTTTTTTGACTTAAGCATGTTTTTCTTCAACCTCAAACAAAATACATCTAAAAATGATAATAGTCAAGGCTGATAAACACTTAACAATACACTTTAAAACTATAAATACCATAAGATGCACCTAAAGAAAAAAATTATATTAAAACGCACTTTGAAATAATTCAAAGTGAACCAAAAAAAGATAAATTTATCATGGTGCATCTATAAGCCATAAACACTTCTTAAGTTAAACACATCCTTATGTGAAATATAGACATGAGCGCACTAAAAATAAAGAAAGATTCATGGGGCACCTTAAAATAATAAATTCTTTAGGGTAAAGCTAAATTATAAATCATTTTAAAATGCACCTTAATAATAGAGACTTTAGGAAGCAAGTTTTAATTTTAAATTCATTAGAGTGCGTCTAAAACTGATAAACACTTTAGAATGCACCTTTAAATGAAAAGTACTTTAAGATGCACCTAAAACTCATAAATTTTTTAGGTTTCAATCATATAATTAAATCCAATATATATACTAGAGTGCGACTAGACGCACTTTTTTGACTTTAGCCTGTTTTTCTTCAACCTAAAACAGCAATTTTATATATTTTGAGTGCGTATAATAGCGCTTCAGTTTTAAAATTTCACTTGACATTATTATAGTCATTTTATTCACCAGTATAATAGTCGACTTTAGAATATTTGTTAATTTCAAATGAGATTTAAATCATTTCAAAATGCACCTAAGTAATAGAGAATTTAGGAAGCACGTTTTAATTTTTAATTCATTAGAGTGCGTCTAAAACTGATAAACACTTTAGAATGCACCATTAAATGAGAGGTACTTTAAGATGCGCCTAAAAATCATTAATATTTTAGATTTCAATCATATATATAAATTCAATATATATACTAGAGTGCGACTAGACGCACTTTTTTGACTTTAGCATGTTTTTCTTCGACCTCAAACAGCAATTTTATATATTTTGAGTGCGTATAGCAGCGCTTCTGTTTTAAAATTTCATTTGACAGTTTTATAGTCATTTCATTTTTTTTTTTTTTTTTTTTTTGCCGTTTCATATATTTACAATATAGACATATGACATTTATAAAAATTTGCCGGAGCAAGAAGAAGACAATGACTGTCTTATCGCCGAGCCCCGTTTACAAATTGCCCGTGTTTATAAACAAATATAAATAGAATATACAAAAAAACGTTAAAGAGTACATAACTTTTGTCAATAAAATGACATTTATATTAAAATTTAAAAGTAAAGAAAGTTTTGTTTACTAATACAAATATATTTGATACATATAACAAAATATATTTAATGATAATGGGAGCGATTGTTTCTATTTTAAAATTTCCTTTTAAAAAAAAATACTTAAAGTCTATTGAATTAAAATCTAATTGAAGTAAGATTCTTTTAGAAACTGCTTTAAATTTTTCTAAAGAGTAGTGTTCTTTATTCAAGTTTTTAATAAAATTTTTCCATAAAAAAGGTCCTCGATATTTAATTTGATAAGAACTTATTTTTAAATTTATTCTCGGAACAATAAAGTTATCCTCTGAAAACTTTGTTGGATACTTATGAGATATTTCGCTAAAATAAGATTGAAATATAAGTGGAGATATTCCATGTTTCATTTTAAACATGAAAAGTAATGTTTGGTAAATGTTTAGTTTATAAATATTTAAGGCCTTGAGACGATTTAATAGTGGTTCGCAATAAACAGTTCTGTTTGCCCCAAATACAATCCTACAAGCATGCTTTTGTTTACTATAAAGTTTTTTGAGTTTTCCGTAATTCGTACTTCCCCATGCAATGTTGCAGTAAAAAAGATAGCTGTGAATAAATTTTTATTAGAGCTTTTGCGTTTAAAAATCGTTTTTTTTTATAAAGTACGGAAGTATTATAAGAGATTTTACTTTCAATAGATTGGATGTAAAACTTCCATGACAAATTTTCATCAAGAATTACGCCTAAAATATTAACAGTAGATTCCCTTTTTACATCTGTTTTATTGAATAAAAGATTTGGCAGTTTAAGTGGAATTTTATCAACTTTATTTGGTTTGTGGAACAGGATGAATTTAGTTTTATCTACATTTAGTGAAAGGCGGTTACTTATAAACCATTCATTTACTTTAGATAATTCTTCATTAAAAATTATAAAGAGAATTTTTATATCTCTGTGTGAATAAAACAGATTGGAACCGTCAGCAAACAATATAAGGTATAATTTTTTAGATGCTAAAAATAAGTCGTTTATATATACTAGAAACAATAATGGTCCTAAGATAGATCCTTGAGGAACCCCGCAATTTATAAGCTTTTTTTTGGTTTCCTTTGTTTCATAGTTTATGCATTGTTTTCTGTTAGTCAAGTAGTTTTTAAACCAAAGTAAGTTTAAGTTGTTTACTCCATAAAGTTTTAATTTTTTTATAAGGATTTCATGATTGACAGTGTCAAATGCTTTGGATAAATCAATGAAAACTCCTAAGGTAAAATAATCTTTATCAAAAGCATCCGATATATGGTTTACAAGCTCAATTACCGCGTGATCCGTAGAATGATTTTTTTTTAACCCAAATTGTTTGTTGTACAGAATATTATTTGATACTAAATGATTATAAAGCCTATTGAACATAATGCGTTCTAGCAATAATATCAAAGACTGATTTAACTACATTGACGCTAATTTTATCTATGCCTGCACTTTTGTTATTTTTCAGAGAGCAAAAGGCATTATGCAACTCACTTATATTTAAATTTAGTTCTGTCATAACATTATTTGCTGTTTTGAGGTATGGTTCAAATTTTATGGTACTAGATGGAATTTTAGCGGCCAGATTTGGACCAATCTCAAGAAAAAAACTGTTTAGCTTTTCAGCTATGGTTTCTTTATCGGAAACAACTTTTTCATCAATTAACAGTTTTTGTGGCAAATTGTTTTTAATCGAAATATTTTTGCCAATTATTTCTTTTATTATATTCCAATTTTTTTTTGTATTTCCATTACTTTTTTCCAATAGCTTTTCATAATAAGATTTTTTTGATAGTTTTTTGGTTTTTTCAAACAAATTTTTGTAGTTTTTGAATATTATTTCAATGTGATATATTTTATGTCGTAGATATTTTTCATATAGTTTTTGCTTTTTCTTTGAAGATTTGATTAAACCTTTTGTCATCCACGGATTTAAAATAGACTTAGAATTTAAATTTTGTTCGATTAAAGGAAATGCCTTATTATATTGTTTACTAAAAAACGTGAGGAATAATTCATAAGAATTATTTGCATTTTGTGTTTCATACACTAAGTTGCAATCAACAGAATTTTTTAATAGATCGCGAAATCGTGCTAAGGAGTTTTCATTAATTTGACGTACCAAAATTTTTGATTTTATGGAATTGCTTTTTAATGTTCATTAGTATAATAGTCGATTTTAGAATATCATTCATTAGTATAATAGTCGATTTTAGAATATTTGTTGATTTTAGTTAAAATCTTTTTGAAAAAATGTTTCAGTGAGAGGGGAGGTGGGTGGGGCTGTTACTCTTAAATCTACTCCCCTAAAACTTGCCACTGTTCTTATAATGACAAAGATTTTAGGGTTCATACTAAATAAACATTAAATAAACGTATTAGCATTTTTCTTAAAATGATTAACACTTTAGGGTGCATCTAAAAACAAAAAATACTTTGGAGTGCACCGAAACTCCGCCAAACGAGAAAATCATAAGATAATATTTAAATATGAGAGATAGTATGTTAAAAGTTAACAATTACGTGCTAAAGAAATAATTTTATACTAACGCAATCCCCTCCCCTCATTACCACACATCGGCGCGAGTTATAAGAGAGCGAGGGGGGGGAGAGTAGGTAAAAAAATACATATTTTTTTGCGATTAGATTATTTTGCGTTAATTCGAGCCCTGTCTCAGTTTAATTTCTATTGAAATGTCTATTCAACCTTATCAATTGAACCAAAATAATATAGCAAAATCCACATAAATATTAATTTAACTAAAACATTTTACAATAACTATATTTTAATCAAAAGACAAAGATAATAACCGTCACTTTCGAAACCATAAAAATGACTGAAATAAATTTATTTTTGTACTAAGAAAGTAATTTAAACAAAATTTCATGTGTCTACATCAAAATTCATTTGTTATAAACTGACTAAAAAGAATTTAAAATTTGACTTCTATTCATTTTTGACCATGGAATTGCCCTTATAACACAAATATATAAATAAAAATTAAAAAAAATGTTAGTATTCAAATATATTTTCACAAAATGCTACAAAACTTATTCTTGTAAGTAATTATGTGTTATTTAAAAAAAAATTATTTAACGACTTTACTTTTAAATCTGCAATAATGACATTTTGTCTACTTTGTTTAATTTGACGTACAAACGTTAGTTTTTTGAGGCATTAGAGTCAATAAACTTTGGACAAGATGCATTTTTTTTAATCGAAGAAAAGCATATTTTTGAAAATTAAATTTGTTAGTGTGTGTTCATTATTACGTTTTAGAAAAAATAATATACATCAAACTTTTTTTTTTATAGCACTTAGGGATCCTTTTAAAATTTATAAAAATATTTTTTAAAGAATAAAGTGCGACAGGGCTTTGTTTATGTTATTGCAAAATAATAAATTTAAAATAATAATCTTTATTTTTTGACTTTTGGTCAGGTTTTTGGAAAATTTGCCTAGCGTGCATCGGTTAGGAAGGAGGCTTAATTTGTGATCCTTTGCTTTCTAATTTTTTGATGCACCCTTGATTATATATCACTTTAAGATGCACCATGAAGTATTTATGACTTTAAGCTGCAAGTTAAAATGTTTATCATTTGTAGGTGCACCATAATATATTTATTATTTTTAGGTGCACAGTGAAATATTTTAAAGTGCGTTTTAAAATTATTCTTAATTTTATGTGTCTATTTTTTATGTTCAAGCTGTACCGCAAAGTGTTTATCACCATTGATTATTTCTTGTTATAAGATGCACCGTGAAGTATTTATGATTTCTAGGTGCACCCTGAAATTTTTTATTTTTAGGTGTACCCTAAAGTATTAATCATTTTAATGTGCACCATGAAGCAGAAATTGTTTTGTGTGAACAGTGATATCTTTAAACTTTTTAAAACAATGAAAAAAGAATTTAGACATGTATTGAGTTGGTTTTAATGTTATAAGTTAACTCTAAATACTAATAAAACAAAGTGGACCTTATTCCATTCGCTTTCCAAAAAACGGTTTTTGCCATTAAACTTACCTAAAATTTTTTATCGATCAAAATGAAATTAAAAAAAAATATATATATTTTTTTTAGGTGTTTATTTTGATGAAAACATCACTTGAAATCATCATATCGACTACCTTTTTGTCAAACGAACTTTAATCAATTTTGTATTGCCTACCGGGCACCACATCTTTGGAATAAAACTGTTTTGCTAAATTTTAATTTCAAAGTACCCATTAAGTTTTGCTTTTTTAAAAGCCTTAATCTTTTACATTTTGCCTTTACTTATTTACATTTATATAAAGTTTGTTCTTACTTATTTTGTTGATTTTTATACTTTTTACTTAACATTTGTAGAAATTTAATATTGTAGTTCCTTTGTTAAATGCTTGTAAGATCCTTTGATCTTCTTTTAGAAACCTTGTTTTTTCGTTTATCATAAATTTGTGAAAGTTCATTATTTTTTATTTTTGGAAATATATAATTGTAATACGACCAAAAATGTAAAAAAAAGGTGCACCCCACGATTTTGTCTTTGTGACTTTAAGGTGCGCGTTGAAATATTTATCATTTTTAATGGGCACTCTGATATATTTTTCATTTTTAAGTGCACTATGAACTATTTTAAAATGCGTTTTGAAATAAATATTAACTTTATGTGCATCCTAAAGAATTTTTAATTTCAAAGTGTACCGTTAAATGCTTACCACCCTTAATTATTTATCATTTTAAGATGCATTTCAAAGTATTCTTGATTTTTAGGTGCAAATACTCATCATTTTCGGGTGCACTCTTAAGTACTTATTAATTTAAGGTGCAGCAAGTATTTATTGTTTTCAGGTTCACTCTGGAGTATTTATCTTTTTATGGTGCATGCTGATGTATTTACTCTTTTAAGGTGAACCCTAAAATCTTTATCGTTGTAAGATCAGTGGCCGGTTTTAGGGAGGGGCTGCAGGGTTATATCCTTTTATCCTCCTTGTGACTGTTTTTCGGAAATATTTTAATTGAAATTTACTAATATTCTGAAATCGACTATTACAGTGATAAATGAAATGGATTACTATACGTAATTATACCTATATTAACTTTTTAAGATTTTTAGACTAAAATACAAAAAATTAAGAAAAAAAAGTTGCTATTGAATTAATTATTTTTTAAAACTTTTTGACCTTCTCCTTGATGAGTCTCGCCCCTGTATAAGGCAAATCCTGAAGTATTTAAGATTTTAAGGTGCATCCTGAACTAACTATAAGTCGCACATTGAAGAATTTATAATTTTTAGTTGCACTGTTAAGTGCTTATTTTTTAAAGGTGTATTATGAATCTTTTTCTTTTTCTTTTTTTCAGGTGCGCCTTTAACTATTTAATATTTATAAATGCAACTTGAAGTATTTCTGATTTTTTAAGGTACCCTGAAATATTTTTCATTTATAGATGAGCCCTTAGAGTTTTTTTTTTTTTAAGCGTACTGTTTTAAGATGAAAAACAAGAAAATGGTAAATTTTTTTAAACTTATAGAATTTAAAAGACAAGAAACAATTCTTTTGATAGCAATAAGTTTCTTTGTCCTTTTCTATTTCAATTTTGTTTAAAGTTCGTTTTAAAGACGCTTTTTAGTTCGTGGTTTAATTTTCTTATTTTATGCAAATCTCTGTCACGCAGCGTAAATATATTAGTTATAAGGTTGACTTAGTTGATTTCTAAGGTGACATAATTTTAATTTCTAATAGCGTTTTCGCTTTTTTTTTTTAAAAAAAGAACATACTTATGTTTCTTTTTTGCTTATAATTTGCCTAGTTATTTGTTTCTTGTCCCAGGTGAAAAGAATAAATCCTTTTTTAATTATGTTTATGTCATTTTTGTCATTAAATGTGTTTTTTGCAATAGATACAAATCGTTTACTTTATTTTTTGAATGAACAAAAAAACGTTTATATTAAACTATATTTCCACGTTTATGTTAAAAACATTTTTATTTTTAAATAATATACCCCTGCAAATTTAAAAATACACTGATGCTCGCAAGCAGTACCGTAATTTTAATCTTTTTAATGTTATATATTGTCGTTAATTGAAATATATAATGAAACCTCGATCAGCAGTTATTTAGTTTTAGTTAGCGGAAAAAATATATTTCTTGCTAACCCATGAATGTACGTTCATGGGAATATCTCTGTATATATAATGCAGAGATATCCGAATAATATTCGTATAATGTACAGAGTTAATGGTGAAGTTCATGAAAGTCTTCACAACTTTTTAAGCAATTAGAATGCATCCGGAGTAAATGTAGGTTGCAACAGACAACTGTTGCCACACGTTTGAAAAGTAAAAAATATGGTTTTCAACACTAACAATCATAATGCTTTTTTAAAAGATAGCCCCATAAAGTGCAAAAGTTAAAACTTGTATACCATTGTTAGAGAGGGTATATAATTAAAAACTTGTATAGGGCTTACCGCAAGTTGCGGCCCTAATACCAGGCCGATAGTTTGGGAGGGGGAGGGGAGTATGGTGTCTGTCACCCTCCTCTTGAAAAAATAGGCCGGTTTCAAAATTTTATCAATTTATGATTTTTTTTTTCTGTGTTTTTTTTTTTTCCATTATAAGTAGTTGCCTCAAATTTTTACAATTGAAATAAATATTATATTACCAAACAATTAGAATTATCTATCCAGACATTAAGAAAAAACGTTTTGAATTGTGACATTATTTGAAAAAGTAATTAATTGATTTTTACTTTATTTAAGTTAATTATTTAATTAACTACTTCAAAATGGTATAAAAAGAATTACCTTTCAGAATTATGTTCAGAGTTATTCAATTTTCTATGAGTTGTTTAAACTGTTTATTGAAATGGCCACTATTTGGAACGAAATTAAAGAATTTAATAATGAATGCGCTGATTTATTAAAAGGTAAGGATTCTATTTTAATATTACTTTAATCATTTATTAAAATTCTTTATTGAACTGCGAAAACCCAGTTGTACATATTATTACCTAAAGTCTTGAAAAAACTTTTTACTAAAAGTTTTTTAGTAAACAGTTCTTAGATGTGTCTACATAATTTGTAGATAATTTTTTATATAATTACTTTTGAGATATTTTGTGTATTTTACTGATGTATTATTATTTTTTAATTAATATTAAAAAAAAATTCTCTTACTCGCCTATTACTATTACTCAGCCAAGGCCTAGGGACAGTGGCGGATTACCCACTAGACACACTAGGCACGTCCCTATGGGCCCCGGTGTAGAAGAGGCCCCAAAATTTTAAAATATTTTTAAAAAATTAATAAATTTTTTTATAAGGGGGCTCTAAACATAATATGCCTAAAGGCCCCAGGCGACCTTAATCCGGCACTGCCGAGGGGACGTTTCATCCGAGGACTTTTTATTTATTCTTTTAAATTGTTGTAACAACCTTCTTTCGACTCTTTACCTCCGTAACACATATCCTTACGAGCAAGTTAAGCGCGGTACTTTTAGTGGCGTGATGGAAGTCGAACTTCCATCACGTTTAAATGTATAAATTATTTATTATGTATAACTAAATTTTTATACGGTATATTTATTCTTTTTAGATTTTGGAATATATTTGGACGAAGATCTTAGGCATATAGGATTAGAAATATTAAATGTTATAATTCCTGGAATGACACCAAAAATATTGATACAAAAGCAATTGTTTTAAAAGCTGTATCCAATTATGAAGAAAGTGTCTTGTTAATTATGAAATGAATGTCTTTACAATTTATAAAATATTTCGGCAAAATATTATATAATTTTGAGTAAAGTTACTGAAGAATACACTTTTATAAATATAAAGAAACAAAGGTTTTTTCTTTGTAATATTAATGGTAAAAAAAAAATAATTTTATGGGTATAAAATTTAGACGATGGCCAATATGTTTTTAGCAAATTTGTGAGACCAATCATGCCTTTTTTGCTTTTTTTTTATTGTTATTTAGGTGTCCCAAGAAGACCTAACGGTCTTATCACAGAGCATCGCGATTAATTGTATATATCCGAATTTACTCACAAAATCTTATAATAACGTTTGTCCGACTTATAAAAAAAAAGATTTTCAAAAAAAGGTCCATTAAATATGAGACTTAAAAAAAAGGAGGAGGGGGGGGGGGGTAAGCAATATCAAAAAATGTTTCTTGATATTTATAAAATATAGCCCAAAAATATGACAAATAGTAAAAAAATAGTATTGAATGTTCTCCATAAAAAGAAGATCAGTTATATAAAAATACATGTTTCCAATATAAACATTTATTTTTATGTATTTTATTGTCTTATTTTTATTTTATTATCACCTATTTATTTATTAATTTTTCTTTTTGGGACTATATGCAAATTTATAGGAAAAAATATATAAACTTTAAAAAATTGTCCATGTTATCATAATTAACATAATACTTAAAGTGTAAATATACGTAAGTTTTATAATTTAGATTCAATAATAAATGAGGAACAGGTAAAATGAAAAATTAAATTTTGTGGGCCTATTGTCTATGTTATTAATTAAAAAAAATTTTTTTTTTTTCAAAAGATATTTAGAAATATATAAATTATTGATTAAATGAAATAAATATGCCCAAATATGCCAAAGAATTTGTGGTTCAAACCGACCTAAAAAGTTTTTCAAGATCGATAAAGAAGGAGACTTAAAGTTCCTATTGAATGCTTTTCCGTGGTGCTTTGCAATAAGAGTGTAAGGACTTTTTGGGGCATCTAAAATAAAAACTGAATTGAATATTTTATTTTTATCCAGAAAAAGGATAAAAGTGAAGTATTTTATGTATATTTGTTTGTGACGTAACATTTTTTTATTATTCTTTGTTTTATTAACTATCTGTTGCATAGTAAAGCAAATTTAAATGTTAATAAATTAATCAAACTTACTTTTTTACATTAAAATCAAATTACTAAATTTTGTTTTACTAAATTGATTATTTTAGTATAATTAGTTAGTTAGAATAACTATATAACTGAAAAGTGTAAAACTAAAAAAAAAGCTTTTTACAATTTTTGAAGCTATTCTGCCTCAATGCACAGTGGGATAGAGTAAAGAGATAGACTTATTTTTTTGGTATTTTTGTACCAAAATACCAAAAAATCATTGTCAACAGTACATGCTAAATTATTTTCATAATGATGAAGATATGTTTATTAGAGGCAGGGGCGACTTTTTGGAGGAGGGGGTATACACTCCCTTACCCGCAACATTTACCGCCTCCCCCCTTCCCCCAAGATGATGATTTTCAAGTTATAGTCGGTTTTTTTACAAATTTAGTCGCTAGTCGGTTAAATTTCTGTTTTAAGGACTTTTTTTTTTTTTTTTTTTTGTAGCTAGTCGGTAAATTTTAAGGGTTCACCCCTTCCCCTCATTTCATTTGTAGAATTGCCTCTGATTAGAAGAAATATAAAGTTAAATAAACATTAAATAATATTTAAAACGTTATTTATGCGATCATTCATAAATATGACGTGTTTTAAAACGCCATTTTGCATATTTTAACTATCAGCTTTCTTACTCTTCAATTTTAAATTAATTTTATTAGGTATCATTTTTATTTTGTTTGAATTAAGATTGTTTTTTTGTTCAGACTTTTTGTACAAAACAGTTTAATGTGTGTGTATGGCAATTAGTTTTTATGCATCAGTAACTTTCAGTTTTTAATAATTTTGTTGCTGTTAACCTTTACTATTAGGTATTAGATAAGACGTCCTCCAATATCCTTCAAATTATTTCCTGTGAGTCATTTATATAGTATTATATTATTAATATAAATCAAGTCATTTACAGTTATTTTTTATTGCCTTTTAAGAATGCCCAAAAACTTCAGTGAACGCCGTATAGTACAAATATTTGCATTTGTTTCATAGGCTTAAACAATTTATGTGAATGCGAAATAAGTCGAGACATTAAACAATGATACTTTATATCAATTTTTATTACCTTTACGAAATTTAGTGGGAATCGATTTATTTCCCTTTTTTACTTTGCACAAATGTTTTTTCTTGGCTTTGGTCCGCACTAACTGGCCCACACTACTCGAAAATGTACACTTTTTATTTTCTTTTTATTATAATTGTTAATCAATATTTTTAGGGGCTGTACAAATAACGCGTGAAACCCATGTAACATTTTGCGACATTTTTTTCAACCCCTTCCTTCTCCCCTAAATGAGACGTGACATTATTTTTAAACAAACAATCTAATTTACCTCAGAGTTGGCAATTTTTTGATTAGCTTAGCACCCCCTTCTCCATGTGATTTTTGCGACACATTGAACAGTGTTTACGGAGACTGTCATTATTTGAACAGCATTTAATATTGAAGTATTAAGATGTCATTTCTTATATTTAGAAACGCTCTCGTGCTGGTTCTTCTGATGTTGCTCAAAATAACGTAGACTTATTTTCATCAAATACATCTTTGTTAACCACATCTTCCTCAATTAACAAAAGTTCAATTGACTTAAAAATTGAGGTAAGTTCACCTTGTTTTACCTTTTTTTGCTACATAATATAAAATAATATGTTCTTTATATAGATTTTCTTTATAGGTTTTTAATAAAGAAAGCCCCCTCTATTCCCCATGTGATTTATGCAACAAGTTAAACAGTGCTTACGGAGACTGTCATTATTTGAACAGCCCCTAATATCAAAGTATTAAGATATCATTACTTATATTTAGAAACGCTATTGTGGTGGTTTTTCTGAAGTTGCTCAAAATAATGTAGACTTATTTTCATCAAATACGTCTTTGTTAACCACATCTTCTTTAATTGACAAAAGTTCAATTGATTTAAATATTGAGGTAAGTTCACCATGTTTTACCTATGTTTGCTACATAATATAATATAATGTGTTCTTTATATTGGTTTTTTTTACAGCTTTTTTATAAAAAAGTTATTAAAAATATTTTTCCAATTTAAATTTTTTGTCCGAAGTAAAAATACGCATGCTCAAGTGATTATTTTTCCCGTTCCAATAAAAAACGGATGAGTGGAAACTCACCTTTATAAAGCATAAACGTGTGCTTTGCTTTATTTATTTTTTTCACTTTTATAAAAAAAAAGATTATGTGGCTTTATATAATCATCTCCATTATATTCATTAAATAATATCATTTATATTATTTAACTTAGGATTCAATTAGGTCTGCAATGTGATAACAATGTGGAAAATGAGGTTTATTTAGAATTTAATTGATTTTGAGAATTTAACTATTTTTGGAAAACTTTAATAAATAAGATTTTTAGAAACTATTTAATAAGAAAAATATTTTATTTACAAATTGTACATTAGATTAATTGTAATTGTTTTAAATAAACCTCATAATAGTTTGTTATTTTATTTTTCATTTTTATTTAGCATTCGGTTGAATTAGACAAAGAGGTAACATTTTTATTTTCAACATTTTTGACTTTTTAGCTTAAGTTCAACCGAAATTTTGTATTAAAAAAGATTGCAGGCACAAAAATAATCATAAAAGTTATTGTAAAATATGCTTGCAATAATTGTTTATTGTCTCAAAGTTTTCAAAACTTATGTTTTAGCGTATATTGAGTATCATTTTCATTCAATAATAGGTAGATTATGAACCTGAACATGCTAGCGAGAGAACAACAAAGAAGGTAAAAACTTTTCAAACTTTCTAAATATTTTAAATTTTAAAAACATAAGTATTTTTTCTCTATTTGTTAGTTTTTATTACAAAATCTGAAAATGCGTACTCATATAGTATAAAAGCAATTTTTCATTACAATTTATCAATAGTATAAATGCATTTTTTTGAAATTTTAGAGAAAAAAAAGAATTCACCGTTACTGTATTTTTTGTTTAAAATTTAAGTCATCTCTGTCAAAACATATAATGACTGTGCATAAAAACCATCCAGAGGTTTTAATTTTAAATACAAAGAAGGCTAGGTTGAACGGTTTAAAAGATTTTAAAAGGAGAGGAATTTTTCAATACAACAAAGCTGAAG
>NC_061169.1:38909680-38948970 GCF_022113875.1 Hydra vulgaris
AGTTCAGAAATTTTTTTTTTCGATACCAGATCTCATTGGGGGAAAACGTCATTATTCTAAAAGATGCGCGTTGTAAACTAGCAATGTTATTAATTAAAAAGTTTCTTTTTTGACCCCAAAATATACAATAATAGCAAAGGTGAGAAGAGAATAAAGAAAATTAAGTCATTTCCAAGAGTTTCGATAGGAAACATAGTAACGAATTAGAGAAAGCATACTGTTAGCTCATGTAAGTTTTTTCTAGATGATACAGTTGATTATACCAAGATAGTTTTTCATCAAGATATATTCCAAGACTATATACTTTATAGAATTTGATGGAAAAAGTTTTTTTACCGGTAATTTTAATTTTAATATGAGCAATAGTTTTTTTTAGGGGAATGAAAAATAATGTATTCAGTCTTATTGACATTCAAGAAAATACGGTTACTATTTAACCAGTTACATAAGCGATGAAGATCTTGATTAACTTTTTTTACAAAAAGTTGTGAGGGACTTGTTGATATATAAAAGATTGGTATCGTCAGCATATTGATGTATCATAAAATTTTTTTAATGAACAAGATAAATCATTTATATATAATAAGAACAACAACGGTCCAAGAGCGGAACTTTGTGGAACGCCATATTTAATAACTTTATGTGTGGATTCAAATCCATTAATTGAAACAAACTGAGTGCGATCCGTAATATATGAAGTAAACCAATGATTAGCAATACAAAGTATTTTGTAGTAGTTTAACTTTTTTTATTAGAATGTTGTGATCCACCGTATCAAAAGCTTTTTGAAGATCTATCAATACACCACAAGCAATAGAACCACTGTCAATTGCACCACGAATCATTTCAGTAATGATAATAAGAGCGTGAGAAGTGGAGTGATTTGAGCGAAACCCAAATTGTCGAATATGAAAACAAGCAGAATTATTCAAAAAGTTGTAAACACGAGAATACATAATTTTTTCTAAAAGTTTGCTGACATTTGATAATAATGATATTGGTCTGTAGTTATTACATTCAAGTTTTGAGTTTTTTTTTATGAATTAAGATAACAGAAGCAGTTTTTGAAATATCAGAGATTACACCGGTTGTGAATGACAGATTAAATAGTTCAGAAAGTACAGGAGAGATATCATTTGCAAGAGCTTTAAAAATAGGTATTGGAATGCTGTTAGGTCCCCGAAACCTTGCTGTCATGAAGAGAATGAATAATCAATAATTCTTCGTTTTTGTCTGTAGGTTTTATAAACATTGAATTAAGATTATACTTTTTAAGATATTTATTAAAGTCAGTATTGGATGAGTGGATCTTATTCTTTATATCTTCCGGAACTGAAACAAAGAATTAATTAAAAGATTCCAAAATTTTAATGGGGTCGTATGTCATGGAGTTGGTAGAAGATAAGCATGAAGGAGATGAGTTAACTCTCGAACTAATGTTTAAAAGGTTCTTAATACCATCCCATGTAGATTTCAAATTTTTGGCATTTGCAGAGAAGAACTTAGAGTAACGCTTTTTTTTACTACGACGGGTGAGAGTAACAAGTAAGTTTCTATATGTTTTATAAGATTTTTCTAGATTGAGATTGTTATTAGGATTCTTTGCTTTAAGAAATATGTTAAATATTTTATTTCGCATTTTAACAGAAGTCAAGATTCCTCGTGTTATCCAAGGTTTGAGACCCCTTGATAAGCAGCAATTGCTAACTTTTTTTAATGGTGCATGTTTATCTAAAAGAGAATTGAAACTTGAGAAAAACTCTTCAAATGACTTATTAGTCTTACTTTCGTTGACATTGATTACATTAGTCCAGCTAATTTTTGAGAAATCACTACATAATTCGACGCAATTTAATTGTTTTAAATTTCGACGAAAAATGCAGCTTTTACGAGTATTAATTTTCGTTCTACAAAATGAATGTATTAAAAATTGGGGCAAATGATCGGATACCGTAGAAGTAAAATTACCGGCAAAAATATTTGTAGAAGTTGTATTAGAAAATATGTTATCAATTAGAGTTTTGGTGTAGTTTGTGATTCTTGTTGGCAATAAAATAAAGGGCAGAAAGTTATTTAAAGCAATAGTGTCTAAAAATTCAGAGACTGACTTATCTGAGTTTGCTAATATATCTATATATATATATATATATATATATATATATATATATATATATATATATATATATATATATATATATATATATATATATATATATATATATATATATATATATATATATATATATATATATATATATATATATATATATATATGTATATATATATGTATATATATATATATATATGTATGTATATATTTGTTTTTTACTTAAATATTTAATAAGTTTATATGGTAAGATATTTAAGATAAAAGTTGTTATACAATAAAAAAATATAGTAAAATATACAGTTATAGTTATAAAAGAAAAGTAAGAAAGCGGAGACTCCCAAAATAAATTCAGGTCATCTCATCAAGAACTGCTTGTGAACATTATGAAAATATACATAAAAATTAAACTACCATGAAATATAAAGTTAAAAAAACTAAACAATGCTGTAGTAAAAATTTGCGTTAAAATTAAATTTGTAGGAGTATATAATTAAAAATAGTATAAAGAAATTCTTGATACTTTTATATATGAAAACAAACTATTTTAAAAAATACTTTTTTCACAAACACATCAGATGTTGATCAGATGTATTATTATATATTACCTTATGTAACAAGCTTTATTTTTATTTTCAGATATATAAAAGTCGTCATGTGATAAAGTAATATTTTTCAGGTTTTTTTTTGAACGAAAGACATTCATTTAATAACTAATTTGTACGATAAAAATGCTCCTTGAAAAAAAATACATGACTTTCCAAAATTATTCAGATAAAAAAGTTTGCTTAATTAGATAATCATTTGTTAAGTTATATTTATTTTTTTCTTTTAAGGTATATTGACTATGAAAAGAAACAGGAGATGCATTGTTTTTACATTTGCCCATAAAACAAAGTATATATTATATATAATATAGTGCTTTGTTTTGTTTATAAATAAATATTAGAAATTTTTATTTGAAATAATAATGGTTTGGCATGAGCTAATCAAGTTTATAATTGATAAAACGAGTAACATGCTTTTGCTGACAATAATGAGGTACCAGTTTGATTTATTGGGTTTTCCCCGTGCAACATTTGCATAATTTATTTGGCAATCTATAAATAAGAAGTATAGTTGTGTTGCACTGTGTTTATTTAGAGCATTTCTAGCTTTGTACATTACTCCCATATTTTGAGCAATTTTGTGCACAGCAAATCATTGTGATACTTCCAACATAGGATTATCCTTATTGATTTCTTGAAAGTTAGTAGTTAGTTCTCTTTTTATTTGAAATATTGTAATAAAAAGTAAGGGCATGACAGGAGGTAGTAACCTTTTTATTAAGTTTGATAAAAATATATCTATTTCGTTTTCTCATTGTTTATTGTCAGCTTATTCATTTTAAAATAGTCAACAACTTTTTTTAATTCAATGTTCATATTTAGAATAATGTTGTTATGTTTTTATGAGATAAAAAGAGATTTGTATCATCGGCAAACATGACCGTCAGTAAATTTGAAGCTTTACAGAGATTATCAATTTAAACTAGAAAGAAAAGAGGTCCTAGTATAGAAATTGAGGGACTCCATATGATACACGCTAAAACGGAACCTAAGAAATTGCATTTGTTCTTATAAAAAAAACCATATGCTGTTTACAATTTAATGACGGTGAAATTTAAATCAAAAATGATTTTGATAGTATACTGTTGGTATGTTTTTTGATTAAACAAATAGTTTTTGAGATTTTTTTAAAAACAATTAAAATGTACGCACAACTTTTATTAAAAAGTTAAACAAAAATATATGCGAACAGTTTATTACGCTGTTTTAAAAAAAAGAAATAATGGTTATGCAAGGCTCGAAACAGCAAACTATTTTCTGTCGGACATAGATAAAGACAGAAGTTTGCCCGACATATGCGACAAAATCAAAGTAGTGCGATCGAACGCCATTCCTTAACAGGCTTAAAATATTTTGTTTTTACAACTTGACAGCACAATTTGACTTGACAACTAGGGGTGGGAGTTAAGGTTAGTTTTAGTCTAACTAAAAATACTTAACTAAATTTTTAGTCTTACTAAAATTAGTTAACTAACTTTTTAGTTAACTAAAATTAGTCAACTAACTTATTAGTTAACTAAAATTAGTCGACTAATTTTTTAGTTAACTAAAATTACCCGACTAACTTTTTAGTTAATTAAAAATACCGGACTAACTTTCTAGCTAACTAAAATTACCCGACTAACTTTTTAGCTAACTAAAATTAAGCAACTAACTTTTTAGTCTAACTAAAATTAGTCGACTAACTTTTTAGTTTACTCAAATTAGTCGAATAAATATTTAGTGTAACTAAATTTAGTCGACTAAAGCAAGATTTAGTGCTTGAAAAAAGAAATAATCTAAAGGAAAAAAGGAAGCATTATTAAGGCGATAAATATTATTTTATCGTAATTAACCACTTAACTAGTTGTGAATCCTAGAGCCCAGTCGAACTAAACTGTTATTCAAAAGAAATGTTTTATGCAAAATTCGATTATTTTAATTTTTTCCCAGCTCTGAGACAACTGCCTATGAAGTTGTTGCAACTGTTTATAAACACCCAATCAGCATGGAATATACAAGTAATGCCCTTTAGTCAATTATATCAAATTTGGTACGCTTTTTGAACGTTTAACTTATATTTTTTATGTGCTGCTTTCTATAGGTAGTGTGCAATAATATTTGAAAATCAAAAATAATCTCTCCTGCCAAGGCCGTACCGACGTGGGTATGGGCACCTTCCCGGGGTTACAACATTCTGTCGGTTTTGTCGGTAATTTAGAAAATTTGAGAATCGGTCGGTTAAAACTGCAACTTGGCTTTTAAATTATAAAAAACCCTACTTTGGTGAGATTTTTATGGTAAAAAAGCTTATTTCGTTTGCACCCCCTTCCCCTACGTCTTCGTTGTTCAGTACAGCCCTGTCCCCTGCCATATTATAGGAATGGATTCAATTTTTAATTTTCACAACAAATCTCTGACTCCCCTCCCCACCTCTTCTAATATCAACCTCTCCTAACGGCTATTGCAACCGCAAACACTATAGTAAGGCAGGCGAAAGTATTGACATGAACCCAAAAGGAAATTGTTAAATAAGTTATTATGAATTTATTTTTTATGTTTTCAGAGTATAGTTGTTCGTCGGTTGGCGATACTTGCAAAATTTAAAAGGAAAATTGGTATTTGCATTTTTGAATGTAATATCCGCAATATAAGTTGTTGAATAGTGTATAAAATGTATTAAATAATACTTAACTGTTAAATAATGAAAACATTTTATTAAGAACTGCGGTCGCTTTTAAAACCAGGAAATTATTTATGACATTTTAATTACTTGAAAAATGCAATATGTAGTTTTTAAAGCACTTTAAAATACGTGTAAAACCGGGTCGTAACAATTATCAACTAAAATTCAATAACTTTTTTATTATATTTATTTTTATATTAGATGTTTTTTATATTATTTTTATTATTTTTATATTATTTTTTTTATATAATTTTATATTAGATAGGTGATTTCATTAGATAGATGTTTAAAAAAATACTAAAGAATATATACTTACTAGAAAAAAGGAAAAAAAAGTTCTTATTTTTTTAAATTTACCAACTGACTGTTCCGAAAATCTACATTTGCCAACTTATTTATTTAAAAGAGTCAAATTGGCTTACTAAATGAGCTAAAAGTTCATTGATGGGATGTCACACACGAAACCAACCAACCCATCCTTACACCCCTTTGCGTTGGCCTTGGTAGCTTATTCAATTCTATAGATATTTGTGATTTACTATGTTTACTTTTTGGATTTTTTATGAAAAATTTTCTTGAAGTATCTTGTTTATAATAATTTCTTGAAGTATCTTGATACACTAATACTAAACCTTTGGAACTGAAAATTGAAAGAAAATTATTCTGATATTTTTTTATTTTTGCGGTATTATGCAATAAAATAATTATGCATTTGCAATCTTATTCAAAAATTTAAATAGAAATGATATCATGAACCCAAATTATTTATATTATATATATATAAAATTCTTTAGTTGGACTAAAAACAAAGTAGCGTATTTTTAGTTAACAAAAAGCTCAGTCGGGTAATTTTAGTTAACTAAAAAGTTAGTCGCGTAATTTTAGTTTACTAAAAAGTTAGTCGACTGATTTTAGTTAGCTAAAAAGTTAGTCGACTGATTTTAGTTAACTAAAAAGTTAGTCGACTAATTTTAGTCACGGTATTTTTAGTTTAGTTTGTTACAATTTTTAGTTTTGGTCACAGCACTATTGACAACGTTATGCGTTTAAAAATGAGCTGAAAATAATAAGAAAATTTGTAAGACAAATTATATAACAAAGAGAAAATCTTAAAAAAAAAGAAAAATTCAAAGCTCAAAAAACTAAAATTTTGATAGGAAATTATAATAATGTAACGTTTTTTAAAAAATATTTTATTACGCGAAATGCTTTGTAGATTATTAAACACGTAAATTATTACGTAGATATTTGAAATACACAAGTTTTGTAATGATTTAAAACATAGTTAAATATTAAATAAAAATGTAAAACAGAAATACAAATATGTTAAATTCATCAATTTCTATGTAAATATATTAAATACATAAACTAATAAGATTACTTATGACTTTGTTAAATAAAGTAACAAATTAATTATAGTGCTTACGACAAACCCATTTTATTTAAACTATCAAAGTATATTTTGCGTAATTAGAATTTTATCAATATGCATTTTTTTAAAACTAAATGGTTTTAAAAAATTTGAAAATGTTTGACCCTAAGTTACTAAAAATTAGAAAAAAATAGTTATTTTTGCATAATAATTTATTTTTATCTTTATCATGTTTAATATTTAGGTGACGTAAATTTGAAGCATAAGTTAAATGGATTTCTAAGTTTATTAAAATTGGCAACTTTGCATTCAAATTTTTAGGTAAAAAAATTTTATCATAACTTTAAACAGATTCCATCAAATTTTTAAAAAAACTAACTTTTAGTAATGTCAAAAATAACTATAAAAAAAAGTAAGAATTTTTTGATATAGAGAAACTTCTTTTTTTTTTACAAAAAAACTTTTTTTGTTAAAATACGAAAAACCAAAGTTTATCAATAAACTTTTTAGTTATTATTTTTTTTTTATTTTGCGCATGCATTTATGTCACTATACCTCGCACTTCATAACTTTTATAAATTATTATATCAAATACATGTTTTGTTAATATTATTTCATTTAGGTATAAAAATTTAATTTTAACTTTTAAAATGAAAATTCAAAATTGAATATAAATCTAAATTGACTTAGTTGGAATTTGAATTAAAGTCAGTTATTTTTATTTTTGTATTACAGTTTTGAAGTTTGCTACAATAATAGTAAACAGTTTTATTCTTATTATTGTTTAACAAAAATCATAAAATTATTATTAAAAATGAGTTGGCTAAAAAAAATGGAAGAAATAATTGCTAAATAAGTAACTTAAATATCTACCAGCATTCTTTTTTACCGCTTCTTTTATTTAATTTACAAAATACCTTTTTTATGTTGCGACGTTTTAGTTTCTAAGTTTAGTTTGCATATCAAAATTTTTTGTTAAACTTGTTATTAATTCAAACTAAACTATAACTGCGATAATCTGTCATAAAATATAACAGCGTGAATTGCATTTGTTTAAAATAAACGTCTAATGACGTTTGTAATCAACAGTAATCAATAAAGAATAATAATCAAAAATTATCTTAGTTTTCAGGATTATTTGTTATTTCTTATAATTCCTTTAAAACACCCTTTATATAATATTAATTTATACATTTTCAAGCAAAATTCCTTCTCAAACATTATGATCAAACATTTAAATAATAAATGTTTTGTTCATATTTGTTTCTATTTTAGGCGTTGATATACCCAGTAGGTACATCAAGTTTCACTTTTGGAATTCGAACCTGTATAGACACGAGTTTGTCACAATCCAGTCATAAACCAAAAACACATTTAAATTCCGGGCAGTTTTACTTTAGTTTTTACGTGATTTTTGAGACTTTAAAGTCAAACTTTAATAGCAAGTGCTTTTATCACTGGCTTTATATTCTTTATGAAATCTCAGTATAACATAACACTGCGTGTCTGTTAAACTAATAATTTAACAGGAGTTTTTAGTTAATATTTATTGTTAACTTTCTCGGAACGAAAAACATTTTAGCTCGTGCTATTCTTTTTATTCTTATAGGTTTTAAAGTTTAATACAAACTATTCGTAAATTATTTTCTGAGTTACGTTTGTTGGATAAAGTCTCAATACATAAAATAACACAACATATATAAGATTTCACTTTATTTATTTATTTATTTTTTGATTGAGTACAATGTCTAGAAAAGAACTGTTTTTGTTATGAGTACTCTTTTATAAACCCTTACCCTAACCCTAACCCTAACCCTGACACTAACGAAACAAAAACGACATCTTTTCAGGTTAGCAGACGATCCCATGGCTCAAAATAAGGTAAATTTGTTCGTTTGCCGTAGAGGTTTTCCTATTGCTCAGAAGTAGGTATTTTTTTTTTGAAAACCGTTGAGTTTATACATAAAAGTCAATAAAAGTTGACACAAGGTTAAAGTAAACTTTTTTATGGTTTTTTATTCACTTTTTTTATGGCGAAAATTTAAGTCTGAACAGTTCTGAAGAAAGCTCTGAGGAAAGTGGAACTTTAGAAGGTTATTTATTCTGTATGGATTAATTTGTTAAAATTTGCGTTTAGATTATAATTTGTGATTTTAATGCGTCACAATGCAATAATTTGTGAGGAATTTAAATACCTCAATTTAACGATTATAATACATCGCAGCAAGTTTATTTAATCATAAACAACTAAAATACAAATATTTACGTTTAAAAGGAAAAATTTGACAACATTTTTAGATGAGAATTACATTTTTACTTTAGAAAATATTGAAGAGGATAGAAAAATCACAGATATTGACTTTTTGCCAGTAATTTTCAATAATAATACTACTAGAGAAATGCCGATTCTAGCTCATTTTCATTTTTAACCATATTTTAAACCATATATTTACTTAAATATATGGTTTGATATTAACCATAATGTGTATAAATTATATAAACAAGAAATAAGAAATTTTAAATCAATTTTAGTAACGATTTCGTTTTTTGCTGTGACGTTACAGATCACAGCAATGGTATATCTTCTTCAAGATATACCATTAAATATATTATGTCTGAATACGTCGATACTCATTTTTTATATATGTAATATTATTTAATTTATTTACCATAGTGAATTCATAATGACTTGAAAACCATATCCTTCATCTAATTTTTTTAAAACATAGAGACACAAGTGTCCGCAAAATGAAGTATTTCCAAACTGTATTCTTTCACTATTATAGTAAACATCATTGTTTAGATAATGAACGAGTTCAACTGGAGGTGGTAATGCATAAGAGTCAAAGCTAAGTTTTTTTATCTTTATCTTTATACCAACAAATCCAATGAAACCCATTTGTATTATCTCCAGTGTTTAATATTCCACATTCTTTTTTTTGCACTTTTTTAGGTAATTCATCTCCTACAAATACACCTCGAAAATTTTTTATTTTTAATTTTTTAGCTGCTTCTATTAACTGAAAGTTTGATAGAGAATCATTTGGTAATATTATTCCTTCAACATTAATTCTTTTGTTCATTTTTATATATTATTTACTTTTTTATATTAGACTTTTTTACTTACCTTTGCCTACCTGCCTGACTGTCTGTTTATTTTAATTTATAATGACCATATGCTAATGTATGAATTCCATCTTCTAAAATAAATCTTTTATCATCTTCTGCACTAAGCGCAATTTTGTTTATTTCTTCTGTATAAACTTCATGTAAATGAGATCTAATGACATTCATTTTTCTAATCTGATCTCTCCTGCTAAGCAGACAGTCTTTATAATCTTCATGAGTTATATAATTTTTAACAACATTTCTCTTTACTCCTTTACATCTCTTTTTATCTTCTTCATCTATTTTATAAGAATACAATTTTGATCTGAGTCCTATAAGTTCTGTAATTTGTTTTCCTGCTGACTCATCTTTAAACATTCCTAATACTTTCTTATTTATTCCTACTTTAAATCCATTTTTAACAGCTGGATGATTTGGATCAAATTCACTTGTATCAAATTTACTTTCAATATCATTTGCAATATCTGCATAAAAATCTTCTGTTTTTATTTCATAGATTAATGAATCTGTATCTGTGTATAATAGTTTAGCTTTATCATTATATTTATTTTTGATATAATCATAATGAAACTCATACATCAATGTCTTGCTTAAATCTAAAATACACATACCCAAGTAAATAGGTTTGTTATCAAATAGTTTTGTTCTTTTCATATGAATAGCTATTAATTTTTCATCAAATATTGTCCTACTTTCATAGTTAGGTTTTGATGCTAGTTTTACAGCTTCTTCTCTTTTTGTAACTAATCTTACATCAACTCTTTTTTCAATGTTCTCAATTGTTTTTCCAAACACTGAATTGTTCATAAGTTTAAAAAAGTCTTTTTCAAAGTTACTAGTAGCTTTTGTTCTCAATTTTGTATTAAGATCAATGTATTTTTTAAGCCATGCACTTTCTTCAAACTTTATTCCTCTATGGATTTTTGTTAATTTCATTCCTAACCTTTCATACAGTTTCAAGTTTTCATAGTGAATGATATAATTTTTCTTGTGATTTAAATTAGGAACTAACTTGTAGACTTTGTTTATTTTTAACCTTTCAGGAGCAAGTGGATAATCATTATGTAAATCATGTAAGTGTTCAGGATATTCTAAATCTACTTCTAATATACAAGAATTAGATTTCCAATTTTTTAACTCTTCTTCATCCATCCACTCAAATCCATGTGTAGGAAGTGGTTTACTCATTGCCCATCCATATAAATTATTTGCATCTAAATATTGTATATATGATGATTCTTTATTTAAACTATGTTCATCACTAATATTATTTGTAGGTTTATTATTTGTATTTCCACTTTGTATTCCTTGCTTTATTGTTGTCATCATTTCATCTAACTATTCAAAACTAGGAGTATGAGGTGTTTTACTTATTCCCCATTTTAAATTTTTTTTACCTTGTACTCCTCTCTCTATTATTTCATCAATCCATTTCTGATTATTAATAATACTTTTATACTGATATATTTTATTAGTCTTTGTGTAATTTTCCATATATTTATTATTAGCAATTCCTAACCTGTTAGATATCATACTAATTCCACCTCTTATTCCTTCTTTAATCATTAAAATCATATCATAATCACTTAGCAACTCTAATTTTACTTTAGTTTGTTTTAAAGCAGCATCCCAAGCTAAACCTGGTGCTGTATAATACCAAGCAGGATCTAATCTATAATTTTTCATACATACATCTCTAAAATTTTCAAATACATGTGCTAATAATAATACATCTGCAACATTGTATAAATTATGGTAATCTCTAAATGTTTTACAATTAAACTCTTTCCATACAGTTTGTGCATGTAAATAATCTTCATCACTTATTCCTTCATCATTTAGTCTTGAATAAAATGATTCTTTTGGTGGTAACTGTGTTTCATTTAATTTACTAATAGAATCTACCCATTCATATGGGCAAACACCTTTTCTTAACAATAAATTTAATTTTTTATTTGACAATTCTTTATAGTTTTCTTTTACAGAATTTTTTACTAATTCATCTAAACTAGAAGCCATAAACTATCAAGAAAACGTAGTTGTAGTTTAACTTCAACTTTTTTATCTTCTTTATTAGATCCTTTGGTTACATAAGATTTAGCAAATTCATCAACTTTAACTTCTTTAGAAAAACTGATATACTTTTCTTCGTTGTTAGGTATACAATTTATTTTTTCTTCTGATTTTCCATTTCTTGATAATTTCTTTATGAATAAGTGATAATCATAACCAGTTAAATTATGAAAAAAGACAGGTATGAATTTTGGAATTTTAAATTGCAAATTACAATTGCTATGTGCAGCACCTCTATATTTTCCAGTAATATGACAATGATCCCGTACTCTATCTTTTTTAAGATCTTTTTCACAAATGTACATGTTTTTGCATTATCAAAATATTCTTTGTCTTCAGGAGTAAATATCATCTTTTTTGGAAATTTTAAATATTTATTATATATTTTCTTTATATCAGATTCTAAGTTATCAACAAAAATTTGTGCTACATTATCATCTTCACTACCTGCAGTGAATGTTGCTAGTATGCTATGACCAATAGTTTCCTCAATAGTTTCATTAACACTTTCATCAAAGCATTTAATATAGTAACAAAATGAACTAGGTGTATGCTTTTGGTATTGTTTTGTATAAGATTCATTTAGGTTAGGTGTGCAAGTATTTATTGGAGTTATAATACTTTCAAAATCAGCATATATTACAAAGGGTACTCTCATTGTTTTTTTAAAATTATTAAATTCTATTATTGTATTAGGTTTAGGCATTTCTATTCGTACTGAATCATGAGTATCGCAATACTCGCAATAATCGCAATACAATTTATGCTTTGATAAAGATTCTTCAGTACTAAATGCTTGTAAACAATTTCTACAAAAGTGCATAGCATGTCCATTGTTTGATATTTGTGATGAAAGTAATCTACTTATACTTTTTATTAAACAATAGTGATTGGTTTTATCATTTGAAATGAGTAACAATTAATATGAGTAATCTATTTGATGTTGTTTATTAATATTTTCAGATATACGTAAAGGGTAAACTGATTTTTCATAACCAAAAACATTTACACTTATATCTTGATTATTTTTCTCAAATTGAGTAATTTGATGGAGTGACACTGGGAATATTATTTTTTCCTAATTTAATTTCTCAGCTTGTTCTTTTAAATCTTTATCTACTCTTTCAGAATTTTTATCTTGAGGATTAAAAAATCGAGCAACACACCACTTAAAACATTTATTGTCTTCATTCTTCATATTAATGATTGCTTTTTTAGATGCTAACTCATTAGGATGTTTAATGTAAGAATTACCTTTAATAGGTTTATATTCAATGATATTTATATTCATCTTTACAACTGAATCAAATTGCCATTCTGATCCTTTTTGTTGAAATGCTACAATGGATTCTAAAATTTTTTGTTCAGTTACTTCATAAAATTCATTTAAATCTGTTGATTCTAAAATAGTTCGTGAATTTGTTTTAAATGTTGGAATAGCTATTTCAGTTTCTCCTGTTAAACGAATAGTACGTTTCATTTTACATAAAAGTTTAATTTGAATCTTGGAACTTTTATTACTATTCAGTATTTGAATAACATCTTTTTTTACTAATTCCATAAAAGACAATGCATCATATCCTTCAACACCTTGAACTGAAAATTGCTTTGTTACATCTTTAAGAGCTGTTTGTGTTAATTTAAACTCTATTATTGGTTTTCTACCTATAATTAAACCATATGAATCAGAAACAGCAGACTTTACTGATGTTAGTTTTTCATTTGCAGACTTTTTAATAGAATCAGGAATAAAATCATTAATCCAATGAGCAAATGAATTAACTTTTTTCTTAACGATATTAATATATTGTCTTAGATCGTGTTGTGTAGGTGTTAAAGTATTTTGTGTAATATTGCTTGGGATAGGCATATCTAATATATTTTGATTGGGTGAAGCCTGGGTTCCTTCAGAACTTAACGATCTTATTAGATCTGCTTTTTTCATTCTATAATAATATTTAATTTGTCGCTCTTTTGCGATTTGTTTTAATTCTTTTACATTTCTGTTTTCCATTATTTTATATACGCAATATTTTTTTTATCTCATTTTCAATTTTTTAAAAAATTTCTTATAAAGAAATTAAATAAATATAATATTTATTTCAAAAGAAATATTTTTATAGAATTTTATCTATAAATAAAATCTAAAAACAAAAATAAATTATTTTTCGATTTCAGAAGGAGTACAGGCTTCGCTAGATTTTATCATTTCTACTTTAACATTATTTTTAACTTTTCCATTATTGTTATCAAGATATGATTTACTATGCTTTTCTTTCTTAACATATTCATAAAATGATTTGTATACTTTAACTTCTCCAGTTTCTAAATTAGTTAGTTTTACAGTTATAGGATTTGTTCTAACTTTTGTAAGCCAATCATACTTAGGATCTCTTTCTTTCTTCTCTTTTATTTGATGAATTCTTTTCCTTCCTCTAGGTTTTTTAACAAAAACATCTGATAAGAAAGACTCTTTTTCTATAAGTCCATTATCTATTGCAAGCATTACTAATGCAATCTTTTTGTTAGATGTTTCTTTAATGTTATTTTCTTTTAACAAATTTGCTAAATACTTTTTCGTATATTTCACTTTTTCACTCATTTTTATTATATAGGGGAGAGCGGGGTTGGTTGTCACACTTTTTACATTTTAGGCTACTCAGCTTTTAATTTTCATCCAATCAATGCCAAACTTTGCACAAAGCTAGTTTAACTATTTCCAGTAACTATTATAATATTTTTATGACATTGAGTGAAATATTTATTGCTGTAAAATCATTTTTCAAAGACCACTTCTGTGTGACAACTAGCCCCGCTCACGGGGTAGGTTGTCACATGGTGCGGATTGATTGTCACATTTGGATTTTGACAAGTTTAGATAAGAATTTAATGTAAAACGAGTACAAATTAATTTCGTTTATGTTTTACTAAGAAAAAGAAAAAGAAAATACTATAAACTGAAATATATATATTTTAAATATAACACAATTAACAAATTTAGTTTATCACTATAAATGTTTTTAGGTTTGGTTTTTTAAAAATTATTGGATAAAGAACACAATTCACAAATAAATTGTTGTAAGCCTGGTGTGCATTCTTCATGAGACCGTTTTTGGCAAACCTGACATTGAATCCACTGTTCTCTTGATCGGCTGTTGGAAAATGATTCAAAACAATAGATGCACTAAATATAAACAATGCACAAACAAAACAACAGACGGTTTTACAAACTAAACAACAGCTAGTTGTTTAGTTTGTAAACAAAACAATAAACAGTTGAACTTCTGCAATCCTTTTTCTATAATTATACTAAACATTGGATCGGAATCTAAAGTTATACACGTTGAAATAAAAATAATTTAGATTACAGATATTTAGTTAAACAAATATAACACTTTGACTTTAGATTTTTAAATAATATTTTTAAATCTTAAACATTAAAATATTCCTCAATAATGCGGAAAATAAACAAATCCAATAAAAAATCTGCAAGCGGCGTTTAATTTGCAGCGCATGGAGTCGAGGCAAGTGTGACAACCATCCCCATATATTTTGTGACAAGCAACCCCTTCTGAGTAAGTTGCTGGACAACTGTACTTTTACCTAAAAGCGTGAGAATTTCATGATAATTTTTTACTGATTAAGTTACTCAAATGAATAAAGTACTTTATAAATCTACATTCAAAACACAATAAAATAATGTTCGTTTGGTAAAAGAAAATTTCTGAGTAGGCGAAATTTTACTTTTTCATATCAAAAACCTTTAAAAACCAATAACTTTTCTTCTGCACGCTAAAAAAAACAATTTTGCAGTAATTTTTATAAAAAAATTACTGCAAAAATGTTTTTTTTATATAACATTTCCATTGCATAATTTGAAATTTCTATATCTTATTTACATTTCCTGTATTAAACTTTGTGACAACCAACCCGCGTGACAACCAACCCCGCTCTCCCCTAAAGAAAAAAAATTTAAATCATTTTCATATGATTTAAATTAATATGCTTTGCTTGGATTACTGTTATAAGTTGAAGTAGATGTTACAGTAGTATGTGTATTAGAATTAGCAGAAGTAGCTGTGTCACATACATTTACATTAATATTTGAGTTTTGCATTTTTTTATATGTTCAAGATAATTATTTATAAATTTGTCAATTCTTTATTATCAACCCATGAATTAAAAGTACCAGGATAACCATACCACTTCACTAAAGATTTATTACCTTGTTTGCGAATAACCTTTTCAATTCTAAATATCTCTTGACTTGTTTTTTGCAGTTCTTGTTCATAAAAAGTACCTTGTATTTCTTCACCATTATAATCAGTTATTTTATAAGTAGGTGGATCTGTGTATTGAACTTTTGATACTGTAAATACTTCTTCAGTCCATCTTGGTGTGTATCCTTTTTCAAATTCTCTTTTCTTTTTAGCTACTCTTACTTTATCACCAATTGAAAGCTTAGGATGAGGAGACTCGACGACCTCGTTAGGTCTAGATCTTACTTTACCATTTAAATTTAACCAAACTATATTCTCATTCTTTTTAACGCTTGCTTCAGCTGGAGTCATTTTAATTGAAGAATGCGTTGTGTTGTTGTATTGATATACCATTTCATCTAAAATATCAATGTATTTTCTAGTAGAATTAGCAGAAAAGTACTTGAACATTTTTTCTTTCATTGTTCTATTCCATCTTTCAACAACACAGCTTTTTTCTTCATTTTCAGTTGAATAAAGCTGAATACCTAATGCTTTAACATGCTTATTATAAAATTCTAAACCCTTATCAACCCATAATTTATAGCATATCCTATTTTTAAATATTTTATTAATTGCATTAGCAACTTCAATTCCTGTCTTATTTTTTAATGGAAATATCCATCCATACTTTGAAAATATATCAATTACCATTAATAAGTATTTTGTACCATTATTAAATTTAGAATAAGATTGCATGTCAACTAAATCAGCAGCCCATATATCATCTATTTTATTTACAATTACTTTTCTTTTTCTAAAATTTTTTATAACTGGTTTATGAAGTTCATTTGCAAGTTCGTCAATCCATTTCAGATTCCGAATGGATCCTTGCTTCGCTATGTCGTTTGCTTTTTTCTTGTGCGTTGGTAGTTTTTTTGACATAATTCTTTTATACACATTGGCTCTTTATTTCTTATAGACGTAGAATTATTTAGCGTAGCATTATTTACACCAAGTCCAAACCTTACTTTTGCCTTTATAATAGGTTTTACAATCTTTCGTTCTAATCTTTCACGTAGTGTAGGATTTTGTATAGCATCCATTTCTTCAATCATCATTTTATCAGCTATATTTCTATGCTTTACATCTGGAAAATGTTTATATGCAAGATCATGATGGTAAAGCTGCATTGTCAACTCTATCTACAGGCATACTCCACTCTTTAGGTGAATCATCAGGATTTAATCTTTTTTCTACAGCAGTATTAGGTCCTAAAAAGTTTGTTTTAGGCAAATGCATTTCACCTTTAAACTTTTGTAAAGGAAATTTTATATTCTTTGTTAACTTATTAAGAGAATCAACCAAATCACCTCCTGTTTTTCCTTTTGTAAATTTACTTTTTGTTGTTCCACATATAGCACAATTTCCACGTAGCATATTTCTATTGTTTTTACTTACAGTATGTTGTAAATTAATTGTATCTGTTTCTTTTCTACATTTAACGCAGTACATTTTTATATATATCAATTTATTTTAATCTATTTTTATTATAATAAATTAAATAATCTTTTCATAAAATAAAATGGACATTATAGATTTATCATGGAATGCAAATAAAAATAGACGAAATAATAGTTGGCTACTTCCTAGAAGTATAAGAGGACTTATAGTTGGAAAGTCTGGATGTGGAAAAACAACATTATTATTAAACTTACTTTTAAGACCTGGTTGGTTAGATTATAACAATTTACAAGTGTTTGGAAAATCTCTTTTTCAACCAGAATACAAAATATTAAAAAGTTGCTTTGAAAAAAAAATACCAAAAAATGTTATTCTTAATATATTTGAGTTACAAGATGAAATAGTAAAAAATGCATGCACAGGGTTTATTATTGAAGAAATTTCAAAAAATTTAAAAGAAAAAACAGATATCATATGCAAGTTTTTTGAAGCAGCAGATGATATACCAGAACCTGAAAAACTTAATACAATAAATAATAATTTAATGATATTTGATGATTTGCAACTAACAAAACAAAACAAATGTGAAAAGTATTATATAATGGGAAGACAAAGTAATGTTGATTGTTTCTATTTAGCTCAAAATTATTTTGAGTTGCCTAGGAGAACAATAAGAGAAAATGCAAATTTAATATGCTTATTTCCACAAGATGTAAAAAATTTAAACCATATTTATAATGATTATGTTTCAAGTGACATGTCAAAAGATGAGTTTAAAAAATTTTGTAAGGAAGCTTGGTCTAAGAAGCATGGTTTTGTTGTTATAGATTTGTCTTCTGATTTAAATCGTGGAAAGTATAGAAGTGGATTAGATTGTTTTTATTATCCAAATTCTTTAACTAATCCAAAAGAAATGAATGAATAAATATATATTTTTAAAAAAAAATATATATTTAAATTGATGATGTATACTTATGGTTCCCAAAGTGATCTAGCTATATTTTCTATTGTTACATTATTCATTGGTGAATCTACACCTTCTCCTATTTTTTTATATTTTTTAGGTCCTTTTTTAATAAATACTCCATCACCTGTAATATAATTCTCACTTTTAAATGGAGCTAGATATAATCCTTTTCCTTTTCCTACTTTCATAATTTTAGTTCCAAATCCATTCTTTTTCATGTATACAATACCATGTCCAGCAATTTTATTAACTATAGCATTTCCAGCTGCTCCAGCTGCTCCAGCTAATACTCCTGATGCAGCAGTCTTTGCAATTACTGGAGCAGCTCTTGCTAATAAACTTCCAGCTGCTCCAATAAATGGTAAAAGTGCTCCAAGAAATCCACCATTTACTTTAGCGTTGTGTTTAAGTTGTGCTTTACTTAGTGTAACTGTTACACCATTACCTTTTAGATATGCTGCTGTCATTTTATTCCTTTGTGAATTTGTTAAAGCTACTTTATCTTCACCATTTTCTAAATCTTGATGTGTTAGTTTTATAACAGCATTTGTCCCAGATTCAATTGCTTTTTTAATTTTCTCTTTCTGACTTTCTGAAAGATTTATAAGAGTATCATGATATACTGTCATTTTTATATATAAAATATAATTTATTTATATTATTTTCATCTAATTTATTATGTATTTAAATTTATTTGCAGTTTTTTATACTCTTTACTATTTATTTCACCTCTTCGTAATAACTCATTACATATAGAAACAGCTTCATTTCTTACTCCTGTATTACCTGCTTTTAAAGCGGTTATCCGTAATTTAAGCATTTCATATAACTCATTTGGATCGTTTGGAAGAATAACTACTCCTTTTCCATGTTTTAGATTTATATCATCCCATATTGGTTTTATTATATTAACGTATTTATAACCTCTTGATGATTTTGGTTTAGCTAAATTTTTATTTGAACGAATTGAGTCTGTTTGATTTAGAATCTCTTTATATTTATAAAGATCGTCATTGCTGTAATTAGAAGGATGTAATTTTACTATTAATTCCCAAAGCCCAGGTGTTCCAATATATTTTTTACCTTCAATAATTATATTATCACCTTCAATTATTATCATTTTTTTACCAATGTAAAAATTTTTATCCTTGTTATAATGTATACCAAATGTAGTATCTGCTACTTTTTTAGTATTTTTAGTGTTATATAACTTTAGATATTCTGCTGCAATAGATCCTAATGCTGTGTTAGTTGTCTGATCAGCAATATTATATATTTTTGATAAACTTTCATTTACTTCAGGTTGACTATCAATTATTAGCTTGTACAATTTTGTAAAACTATTTTCTGAATAATCTCCACCAAATTTTTCGTTTATAGAATCTTTATATATTTTTTTATTTAATCTAGTAAGTTCTTCTGCCATTTTTTCTCTCATTTCATTATTTTTAATTTTAACATACGACATTTTATATAAGCAATAATTTTTTTAAATCTCTTTCAAAGATTCATAAGTAGTAATCTATTTTTAACATGATGTATGTTTTACATTAACATAATATATGTTTTACATTAACATATATTATGATTTAATTAATATTTATTTTGTTTATATTTTGATTTTTACCAAACCTACTTTCCAGCAATTCCATAGCCTCTTTCATAGCTTTCTCTTTACCTTGATTAATTAATGATTCTTTAGTTTGTTTATCAATTTCATCTTTAGATTTTGTTCTAATTCCTTCAATCATTTTTTGAAACTCTTCATATTCTGAAACTATCTTTGCAAATTCTATATCATCAATCTTACCATCTGTTAAAGCTTTAGAAATTTCATTGTTTATACTATTCAATTTAGCATCAGCTAACGTTTTAATCTTTTCATGTTTTTCTGCTTTTATAATTAATTTTTTAACAGCTTGTGATCCTATTAATGATAATACACCCCTACCTAATGCTGCAATTTCACATCCAATAGCTACAGGTGATCCAACTATTGTTGTTAAAAAGCCAATACCAACAGCTCCAAGTGTCATTGTGCTAGCTAGTAATGAATTATCAATAGCTGAAACTATTCTTAAAGATTTGTGGTATTTTTTACTTAAAATTTCTCTTCTCATTCTTTCACATTCTATCTTACTTTGAATTTCATTTATCTTAACTAATCTAAAATTTTGATCAGATAGTGGCGGTGCAGATGGATCAGCTCTAAACTGACTAATATCTGGATAAATATTTTTATGTTCTTCATTTTTGCAATCTTTATAAAATTTTATTCTTTTTATAAAGAATTTTTATTTATTTAAATTATTTTTACTATTTAATAAATTTGTACTAGATCCCGAAGGGATCAATGCTTCACTAGACCGTGAAGAGATCAATGCTTCACTAGATCCTTCAGATCCATAGGAACTAGATTTAGTAGTATCATCTTGAATATATATCTTTTCTATTATACAATCTTTTATATCTGATAATATAGACTTAACAGAGCTTTTATCACTTTGTGATTCAACTTGTTTTTCTTTTTTTGTTTCTTTTTTTGTTTCCTCGCTCGATACCTTTAGCAATCCATAAAAACTAGGTTCAACTTGTTCTACTTTATATTTATTATTCGTTATATAATTAACTCTATTTAAAATTCCATTATAAGATAAGATGTGAAATAAACAATCTCCTTTTTTAATTTTCTTATCTTCATTCTCATTATTATATAAAGTTATACTAATATCATCTGTTGACTCTGCTATAACAGAATTAAACAAGTTTAAATATGGTTTATATTTTTCTGATAAAGCAACTAATGCATATCCTTCGTTTATTTCAACTCCACACTTTAAAGAAATGTATTTATACGATTTTGATTTCATTACAAAATCTTGTTGTGCAAATATCTTAACTTTTTCATTTTCAATCTTTGCGTTGTGTTCTAAATCTAAATTAATATTAATAATCACTGTAGGCTTTATATATTTTTCAGGATTTAAATACAATCTATGCATTTTATGAATATAAAAATTTTTTTTTATATCATTTTATATGAACAATAAAAATATATAATTGATAAAATAACTTTTTTAAAATGAGTTAAAATAATTTTCTTTTATATATAAAAAAGAATGTTGTATGTAAAGATTGGAGATTTTAATGAAGAAAATTTATATGTAAAAGAAATAAAAAAATTTAATATACCTGTTAAATATCAAAAAAAGTAATTGAATACAAATATTCTCCTAAGTGTTCAGGACCTTTAAGAGTAAAGACTCCAAAAATGTTTTCATATGGAGTTAATGAAAACAGAGACATAAAAACAAAAGAAGTTACAGGATATTCAATTCCTTTTGTATGTGAAAATAAAAAATATATTGCAATAATTAAACTTATTGAAAAGTTTTGTAGAGATCAAGTTGAAGAAAATAAATTAAAGTTAAAAAAAGGAGGAATGAAAAGTCTTAATATCGACAACTTGAATATTTTAAAGTATAAGGATGATGATTCAAATCCAATTATATATGCAAAATTACCTAAAGATTTTGAAAGTGGAAAGATGGAACAAGTATTTAGATCTAAAGATCAAGATTTCGATAGAGATAAAAATGATAATATTATAGGAGAAAGTCTTATTAAAAAAAGATCTGATGTAATTAGCTGTATAACAATTGAGGGAGTATATGTAGGTTCAATGATTCAATCTATACAAGTTAAATTATCAGACTCAGTTTTATTTGCAAAAGAGTATAATAAAGAAAAAGTTCAAAGAATAATAATTGAAAATATAGATTTAGAAAGTGAAGATGATTAAGATAAATAGTATTAATTTTATATATTATTTGCTAATATATAAAAATGAGATAAATTATTATTATAAATATAAAAAATGCCATATATTAATTCTAAATATATTAGTGTAGAAAGCTATCATAAATTAAATATTCCTATAATTAATTTTGATGAAAATGATATTAAACTAGATGAGAATAAAGAATATGAAATGGCTCTGGCTAAACCAGAATATGTTAACTACAACATTTCATCAACAATAACAAGTTTTCGTATATTAAATAATATTGTTGAAGGACAAAATATTAATGGTAAGGCTACTAGTGTTATGCACACATTCTTACCAATTGCTAGACCTTCAGGAGTAGCTGTTCTTGAAAAACCTCATTTTTGATTATTATCCGTTAAAAATAAAAAAACTTACTTCAATGAAAGTTGAAATAATCGATAATAACAATAATGTTATAGATTTTAGTAATGGAGTAATATTGATACAATTTCATTTAAGAGAAGTAAAGTAAATCATTGATGATTTTAAAATCATATAAATAAATTATATTCTATATTTAAAAATGAACATATGTATAAGCGGTAAAAGCTCAAATATAATTAATAATTTTTCACCATCTATTGAACTAGATGAAAAAAAAGATTATGAAATGGCATTAATTGGATTAGAAACATATAACAGTTTTCCAAATATTAATGCATTAAATTACAATCTTAGATATAGTCCAGATAATGGTGTAAATTGGGATATTATTACTATCCCATAAGGTTCATATGAATTTAAAGACACAAATTTATTTATACAAGCAAAACTTACAGCTAAAAGAATTCCATTAACAATTGCACTTGATTCAAATGTTAATACATTGAGAGCATCAATGACACTTTCAACTAATTTTCAGGTTGATTTTACATACCCAAATTCACTTAATACAGTTTTAGGATATAAAAGTAAATTATACACTGCGTTAACTAATCCTAATGTATCAGATTACATAGTAGATATAAATCATATTAGCACTATACATGTTACAAGTAATGTTATATCAGGTTCGTATCTAGATAACTCACCTAAAAACATCATATACTCATTCTATCCAAAAGTACCTCCTGGAGCTAAAATTGTTGAAAAACCAAATACTCCAATTTATTTACCATTATCATCAAAAAAGATTTGGAGTTTAACAACAACATTGATAGATCAAGATCAAGACTTGGTAAATTTAAAAGGAGAAATATTGTCTGTTAAATTTCATATAAGAGAAAAATCTTCTAAATGTGAACTTACAGCTATTTTAAAAGATAATAATAGGTTATTAAAAGAATTGGTTAAACTTTTAGGAAATAGGATAAAGATAATAAATTAGATATGCTATCATTGATAATTTTGAAAATCATCTAGATCACTTTGTGATTAAGATTTATAAAAATAAATTAAATAAAATATATAGTAAATAAAATGTTAGTAATAAACAATAAAGGATATAAACGTAAACATGTTGTTGGTGGAAGTGGTTTATTCAGTTTTATTAAAAACATGTTTAGTAGACAAGCATTAACAAATGCATTAAATGCATCTAAATCTTTAGCTGTTAAAGCAGCTTCTTCAGATTTAGGAAAAACTGCAGTAGGAGCTGCGAAGTCTGCAGGTAAAGAACTTGCTACTTCTGCAATATCTACTGCTAAAGACGCTGTGATAAATAAAGGAAAAAAGATTATCGAATCTAAAAAAGCAGTAATATCTTCAGTACAAATAAAAGATATTACATCTCTTACACCTGAAAATAAGCAAGGTCTTAAAAATTTAATCGATTCTTTACCTTCAACAAACGAAAATGAAAGAAATATAAATAATTTGCTAATGGGATCGTCATATAAATCAACTAAAAAACTAACAAAAGAAAATAAACAAGGTCTTAAAAATTTAACTAAATCATCAAAAAAAGATGTAATTAGCATACAAGATTTAGTTAAAATTCATCAAAAAAAAGGTAAAGGTCTTAAAATATCTCAAGTTTAAAAAAATTTATTTCTTGATTGAAAATAACTTAAAAAAATTATTTTATATAATAAAATATTTTATATAATAAAAATGGTAAATTCCGATATATATTAAATATTACTGAAAAAACAATTATTGATGAGGGCATCAAAAAATATGAATACAGAGAATGTCCTACTACTACTAATATAGATTTAAATTCTCCTGGATCTCTTATACAAATTAATATTGGAAGTTCAGAAGGGTTTTTACGTCCATCTGATTCTTATTTAATGATTGAAGGAAGACTTCTAAAAGCAGATGGAACATCCTATGAAAAGTCTGATGCTATATCACTAGCAAATAATGGAATCATGCACTTATTTCAAAGAATTGAATATAATCTATCAGGTGAAACGGTAGAGTCAGTTAATTTTCCAGGTCAAGCAACTACAATGCTTGGAATTTTAAAATATACAAATGACTTTCAACTATCAAAAGGTATGAATCAATTATGGCATAAAGATAGTGGAACATCAGCAAGTTTTGCAGATAACTTAGGATTTTCAATAAGACAATCGTATATAATTCAGAAACCAACTGCAAAAAGAACATTTTCATTTTATATTCCTTTAAGACATATTTTTGGATTCTGTGATGATTATGATAAAGTTCTTTATAGATTACAACATACAATTACTTTTACAAGAAAAAGTGACGATAATGCAATTTATAAAGCTTCTGGAGTAGCTGCAGGTAAAGTAGTTCTTAGTAAGATGTCAATATTTATGCCTCGTATAGAACCAGCATTAATTAATGCTGGTTATTTAAAAAAAATTATTGCAGGACAAGAACTACTTCAAGTTAATTTTCGTTCAAGATACTGTGAAATGACAACTGTGGAAAAAAATAATACTATATTTGATTGGAATATAGGATTAAGAACTACTGAAATACCAAGATATGTAATTGTAGGATTTCAAACAAACAAAGATAATGATCAAACACAAAACTCTTCATCATTTGATCATTGTGATTTAAAAAACATGTGGATTGAACTAGGTAGTACAAGATATCCTTATGCAGGATATTCATTATCTTTTCCAAATATGCGATTCTCAAGGATTTATGAAGAAGCTATATCATTTTCTAATAATTATTATAACGTTCCAGATCCTATACAACTAGGAAACATAACACCTTCAGACTATAGAGATTTATATTCAATTATGGTATTTGATATAAGCAAACAAGACAGAGATACTCTAGGTGTAATGACTAGCATTTTTATTAAATCAGAATTTAATACAGCTATTCCAGCAAATGCTAGAGCATATGCTATAATCATATCTGATAGATCAGCAAAACTTGTTTCAAATGGAGAACTTCTTACATTTAAATACTAAGTACTGAAAAGGACTTACAAAAATCCAACGCATGCGCATAAATTACAAAAGTCACGTGATCTGTAATGTCACAGCAAAAAACGAAATCGTTACTAAAATTGATTTAAAATTTCTTATTTCTCGTTTATATAATTATACACATTATGGTTAATATCAAACCATATATTTAAGTAAATATATGGTTTAAAATATGATTAAAAATGAAAATGAGCTAGAATCGGCATTTCTCTAGTAGTAATAATGGTTTGTTTCTATTTAACTAAATAAGTATAAGAATAAGATAAAAGATTTCCTTTACCTTTGAAATCATTTGAAAGTGTTTATTATGTAAACAAAATTTTATTGAGGTTTCCTTTTTTTTTCTCAAGAGTTTGTTATATTGTCCTCATAGTGATTTCAAAAGTGTTTTTAAAACTAATTGTAATTGTTTGTTATAGGAGAAAAAACCAAACTTGTTTATCATTGTAAATCGCACAAAGAGACGTTGCATTGTATCAAAAAATATGAATTAAGAATAAAAACATCATTTTTGGAATATAACATGCTAATAAAAATTTTGGTAACACGGGTTAGCTAAATGCCAAGCGTTCTTACATTTTGAATTCTTTGCAGAATTTTCAAATAATTTTTTTGCGTTAAGTTGTCAACTAAATATTTTTATTTTAGATACAATAACCGCGAGTCATTGTGTACTTTAGAAGGATTCGGCTATCAGGGTTAGGGTTAGGGTTAAGATTTTGGTCAGGGTTTTTGATTAGGGTTTGGGTTAGGGTTTGTTTCAGGGTCCGGTGTAGGGTTAGGGTTACGGTTAGTGCAAGGATCAGGGTAAGGGTTTGATTAGGGTCAGGGTTAGTATGATTTAACCTTAACCATAACCCTTACTCTGATCAGTCTAAGCCAGACGAAATAAAAACGTCATCTTTAAAGGTTATCAGACAGTCCCATAAGACAGAATAAGTTGAATAATTTCGTTTGCCGTAGAGTTTTTCCCATTGCTCAGAAGTAAGTAGTTTTTTTCGAAAACTATTGAGTTTATAAATAAAAGTTGATAAAAACTGACACGAGGTTAAAGTAAGTTTTTATAAGGGTTTATATTCATTTTTTTATGACTTTTATGTTTAAAACATAAGTAATCTTATTAGTTTATGTATTTAATATATTTACATAGTAATTGATGTATTTAACATATTTGTATTTCTGTTTTACATTTTTATTTAATATTTAACTATGTTTTAAATCATTACAAAACTTGTGTATTTCAAATATCTACGTAATAATTTACGTGTTTAATAATCTACAAAGCATTTCGCGTAATAAAATATTTTTTAAAAAACGTTACATTATTATAATTTCCTATCAAAATTTTAGTTTTTTGAGCTTTGAATTTTTCTTTTTTTTTAAGATTTTCTCTTTGTTATATAATTTGTCTTACAAATTTTCTTATTATTTTCAGCTCATTTTTAAACGCATAACGTTGTCAATAGTGCTGTGACCAAAACTAAAAATTGTAACAAACTAAACTAAAAATACCGTGACTAAAATTAGTCGACTAACTTTTTAGTTAACTAAAATCAGTCGACTAACTTTTTAGCTAACTAAAATCAGTCGACTAACTTTTTAGTAAACTAAAATTACGCGACTAACTTTTTAGTTAACTAAAATTACCCGACTAAGCTTTTTGTTAACTAAAAATACGCTACTTTGTTTTTAGTCCAACTAAAGAATTTTATATATATATAATATAAATAATTTGGGTTCATGATATCATTTCTATTTAAATTTTTGAATAAGATTGCAAATGCATAATTATTTTATTGCATAATACCGCAAAAATAAAAAAATATCAGAATAATTTTCTTTCAATTTTCAGTTCCAAAGGTTTAGTATTAGTGTATCAAGATACTTCAAGAAATTATTATAAACAAGATACTTCAAGAAAATTTTTCATAAAAAATCCAAAAAGTAAACATAGTAAATCACAAATATCTATAGAATTGAATAAGCTACCAAGGCCAACGCAAAGGGGTGTAAGGATGGGTTGGTTGGTTTCGTGTGTGACATCCCATCAATGAACTTTTAGCTCATTTAGTAAGCCAATTTGACTCTTTTAAATAAATAAGTTGGCAAATGTAGATTTTCGGAACAGTCAGTTGGTAAATTTAAAAAAACAAGAACTTTTTTTTCCTTTTTTCTAGTAAGTATATATTCTTTAGTATTTTTTTAAACATCTATCTAATGAAATCACCTATCTAATATAAAAGTATATAAAAAAAATAATATAAAAATAATAAAAATAATATAAAAAACATCTAATATAAAAATAAATATAATAAAAAAGTTATTGAATTTTAGTTGATAATTGTTACGACCCGGTTTTACACGTATTTTAAAGTGCTTTAAAAACTACATATTGCATTTTTCAAGTAATTAAAATGTCATAAATAATTTCCTGGTTTTAAAAGCGACCGCAGTTCTTAATAAAATGTTTTCATTATTTAACAGTTAAGTATTATTTAATACATTTTATACACTATTCAACAACTTATATTGCGGATATTACATTCAAAAATGCAAATACCAATTTTCCTTTTAAATTTTGCAAGTATCGCCAACCGACAAACAACTATACTCTGAAAACATAAAAAATAAATTCATAATAACTTATTTAACAATTTCCTTTTGGGTTCATGTCAATACTTTCGCCTGCCTTACTATAGTGTTTGCGGTTGCAATAGCCGTTAGGAGAGGTTGATATTTGAAGAGGTGGGGAGGGGAGTCAGAGATTTGTTGTGAAAATTAAAGATTGAATCCATTCCTATAATATGGCAGGGGACAGCCCAGCAAACATTGAGCAGTCGGACCGACAACGGACCGCTGTCAGCACTTAAGCCGTGCCAACGTCGGCCGGCCTGCGTTGCCGCGTAGGCTTGCACATCGTATTTACATCGGTCCGTTAGCAGCAATCTGCAGGCGGCTCGATAGCGTTCCGATGGCGGCAAATCGCAAACTTTTTAACAACGGACCGTCAGCGGCAAACCGATGAAAAAACGATAGCGGAATAACATAGGACCTTTTATATGTTTTGATCAAGATTGGAATGCATTAATATGCATATCATAATTTTTTTTTTATTTGAACCAAACGCACTTAAAGGAAATTTTTAAATATTTTTAGCTCAATTTTTACGCTAAAAAGAATGGCAAACCCTGCTTAAGCCTGGAAAGCACATCAAATACCTTTTAACTTTGTGCTTAGTTATATAGCCATTAAATACTTAATAAATCAACACAAATTTAGTAAATGATACTCATAACATAAAGAAACACTACCATAACTGTAAATCATTAGGTCATACGTTGCAACGCTTAAGCTCGGTGAACAAATATATGAACAAAAAGAACAATCTGAAGTAATAATAAAATCCTTTTAAGATTGCAATTTACAACTATAACATAAATATTAAAGTCAAAAAATTTTTTTCTTATATCTAAAACAAAATATAAAAGATATTAACATCTATCGACTTTGCTTAACTTGCGTTTGGAGAACCTCCTTTGGAGTATTTCTAGTTTAAAAAATTAATTGTAAACACTTTATATATAAGTTTAGTTTATTCTCATTTCAATCGGAAACTAAATATATTCGAGAAGCCATAACGTGTTGAAATCGATTTACGTTGCAGTCTGCAGACTTCTAATTTTTACCTAAAAAGCAGACAACAATATCCAATCAAAATATTGAAACATTTCAGTTTAGAGCTATTATAACGAAACAAACTAACCTTCTCAGCCCTTAAAGACGTTACGTTTAAAAGTTTCATCGCCAGCTATTGACAAGTAACTCCACATACTAAGTGTATCTCCATTGAATAAATGAAAAACTCATTTTAATATTAAAACATAATTTAACAGATAAAAACAGCAAAAACATTGTTTAATTTGAAAAGTTATGTAACTACTTTTAAAAAGCTATATAAAAATAAAGTCATATATATTATGTGCTTTTCTTGAAAAACTTAATAAACAGTAAGCTTAAATACAACTTCTGACTAATGCTCTACTTACCAATATAGTCGAGGGGTTGAAATAAGTATCTTTTTTCATGTAACAAAAAGTCGACATTTGAATTAGAAAAAATCTAAACATGAAAAAGACAAGAGTAAGTCACTATTATGATATTAAATTGCAGAATGTTTTCAGATGCCTAGTTTTTATGATAATTATATTAAAGCAGACACTGATTTATAATTAAAATAAAAAAACTATCCATTTAAGACGAGCATAATAAACTAACTTTTTCAAACTTTAAAGGCATCATTTGAAGCAAGTATGTCTCATTCCCAGTTATTAGCAAGTAACTCCATCGACTATGTGTATCTACATTGAGTTACTACCAGTTTTTTCTAGGACATAACCCTAACCCTGATCTACCATGTCTAAATAAAATTATAGTTTTATTATTGAACATAGTTTTCACTGTACCAATAAAAGTGTAGCTCAATATAAAAAACTATGAAAATAACTTGAGAAAAATGAAAGCTATAAAATTAGAATAACTACCATACCGGCGCCATAATTTTCAAATGATTGAGGGTTTTAAACAAGTACAAATTTGTGACCATATTAAGAACACAAAAATTTATTCAAAATCTTTAATCCAGTTTGCAAGTTAAACAACTCTGCTAAACCCACGATAATATTAGGATCATGGCCGACATAACCCTTGAACAACATGGAGACAAAAGCAAATAAATCTGCAAATAAATATTAGTAAATCAGTAAATCAAAGTGTGACATTAAGTCAAAATAATTTTCAAGACAATCTTAAAAAAAAGTCTTAAAAATTAAAAATATTAAATTAAATAAAAATTAAAATAAGCAACCTTAAAGCTTAATTCTTTTCACTAAAACAGATTTTCATTAATTATTATTATTTAACCCTACCTTATATAATATGCCCTCTACATTGTATAATATATATTATATAATGTAAAGCGCAATAATTAATAATAATGATACGTAGTAGATACAGATATTTCCCATTATATATATATATATATATATATATATATATATATATATATATATATATATATATATATATATATATATATATATATATATATATATATATATATATATATATATATATATATATATATATATATTATATATACTTTCATAACTCATCATGGCATATGAAAGTATATAATCATCAATATAAGTCAATATACATCTATATAAAGTCTATAATTTATTTTTTAAATCAAATATATGTATTTCAAGTTGTATTAATATTACAACATATCAATATTTGTATATGAATTTACGTATCATATATTATATAATATTAAGTATATAATATATATAAGTCAATATATAACTCAATATATCAAATTATTATATAATATAATATTATATATGATACGTAAATTCATATACAACATATCGTACGTCATATGATATATCATATGACATGATGTTATATATGAATTTATGTATCGTTTACAAGTTGTTGTATAATAATAATATAAAACAACTTTATTTGATACGTAAATTCATATATAACATATGATACCATTCATACATAGCCTATAATATGGTACCTAATTTCATATATAACTTAAAAATTACATATAGTAATTAATTTCGTATATAACTTGAAATATATATTTAAAATAAAATGTGAATTATAGACTTTATATAGTATATACTATATAAAGTCTATAGTTCACATTTAATTTCAAGTTATACATGAAATTGAATATAAAATAACATAGAGAGTTTTATATGACTCATATACTCTTATCATGAGTCTTCGTAATATATTATATTATAAATACTCGTATATCTAGATATACGAGTATTTATAATATAATATATTACGAAGACTCATAATATGTAACATAACATAATAAAGATATCTTTATATTATATAAAGACGTATAAACTATATGAGTATATATATTCCACAACTTTTCATTTAATGTTTAATAACTTTCCATTTAATGTTATTCTATAACTTTATATTATTTTGTAATTTTCACTATCTATTTGATATGAAATATACAAAGTATATATGTTTTTACTCGAGTCTATATATATTTAATAAACTTAAGTAAAAAATATATATACTTTTTGTATTTCATTTCAAATAGATATGAAAGTTATAGCTTTACTGTATATTCTAAGACTAAGACTCTTAGTCTTGCAATATACAGTAAAGTTTATAAGTAAACAGTTAGGTAAACTTAAACAGTAAAGCTCATGTTATAATTTTAGGCATGTAAGTTATTTGCTAAATAAACTTTATTTACATACCTAAAATTATTATTTAATAAAGTTTCTTTTCATTTTAGCGTTAACTCTTACTAAGCTTAGTAAGAGTTAACTCTAAAATGAAGAGTTACCTCTTACTAAGCTTAGTAAGAGTTAACGCTAAAATGAAGAGAAACTTTATTAAATAAAAATTTAGGCAAGTAAATAAAGTTTATTTACATGCCTAAATTTTGGGCATGTAAATAAACTTTATTTACTTGCCTAAAATTATTATTTAATAAAGTTTCTCTTCATTTTAAAGATATTTAATAAAGTAACATTTAATTTAATAAAGTAACATTTTTAAAGTTATTTAATAAAGTAACATTATTAAAAAATAATTTTAGGCTAAAATTATTTTTTAATAATGTTACTCTCTTAATTTTAGAGTTACCTCTTAGTATTTAATAAACACTAATAAAATAAAACCATAAATCACTATATATCGATATCGACCAATCAAAGTCTCATGGCGCTTGAAACGCTTGCTTTTGATGTTTTTTACGACAGCTTACCGCCATCCAAAAGCCCACTTTGGCATTGTGTGAGCAACGCTACAGCGTATCGTGATGAACTTACCGAAGCTGGCATGCCCATTTAAAATTGCATTGGCGACGAAGTGTTTTATCGCTCTTCGGCCGATGGCGGAAAGCCAACATAAAATAGGATGCCGGTCCTGCATCAGCTACCCGGCAGCGGCAAGCCGCATTAGGCATAACAAAGGGTCAGCACTGGCTTACCGGCGGCGGCTTTGCGCATCACGGTCCGCTGAAAGCAAGTTTGCTGGGAGGGCTGTACTGAACAACGAAGACGTAGGGGAAGGGGGTGCAAACGAAATAAGCTTTTTTACCATAAAAATCTCACCAAAGTAGGGTTTTTTATAATTTAAAAGCCAAGTTGCAGTTTTAACCGACCGATTCTCAAATTTTCTAAATTACCGACAAAACCGACAGAATGTTGTAACCCCGGGAAGGTGCCCATACCCACGTCGGTACGGCCTTGGCAGGAGAGATTATTTTTGATTTTCAAATATTATTGCACACTACCTATAGAAAGCAGCACATAAAAAATATAAGTTAAACGTTCAAAAAGCGTACCAAATTTGATATAATTGACTAAAGGGCATTACTTGTATATTCCATGCTGATTGGGTGTTTATAAACAGTTGCAACAACTTCATAGGCAGTTGTCTCAGAGCTGGGAAAAAATTAAAATAATCGAATTTTGCATAAAACATTTCTTTTGAATAACAGTTTAGTTCGACTGGGCTCTAGGATTCACAACTAGTTAAGTGGTTAATTACGATAAAATAATATTTATCGCCTTAATAATGCTTCCTTTTTTCCTTTAGATTATTTCTTTTTTCAAGCACTAAATCTTGCTTTAGTCGACTAAATTTAGTTACACTAAATATTTATTCGACTAATTTGAGTAAACTAAAAAGTTAGTCGACTAATTTTAGTTAGACTAAAAAGTTAGTTGCTTAATTTTAGTTAGCTAAAAAGTTAGTCGGGTAATTTTAGTTAGCTAGAAAGTTAGTCCGGTATTTTTAATTAACTAAAAAGTTAGTCGGGTAATTTTAGTTAACTAAAAAATTAGTCGACTAATTTTAGTTAACTAATAAGTTAGTTGACTAATTTTAGTTAACTAAAAAGTTAGTTAACTAATTTTAGTAAGACTAAAAATTTAGTTAAGTATTTTTAGTTAGACTAAAACTAACCTTAACTCCCACCCCTAGTTGTCAAGTCAAATTGTGCTGTCAAGTTGTAAAAACAAAATATTTTAAGCCTGTTAAGGAATGGCGTTCGATCGCACTACTTTGATTTTGTCGCATATGTCGGGCAAACTTCTGTCTTTATCTATGTCCGACAGAAAATAGTTTGCTGTTTCGAGCCTTGCATAACCATTATTTCTTTTTTTTAAAACAGCGTAATAAACTGTTCGCATATATTTTTGTTTAACTTTTTAATAAAAGTTGTGCGTACATTTTAATTGTTTTTAAAAAAATCTCAAAAACTATTTGTTTAATCAAAAAACATACCAACAGTATACTATCAAAATCATTTTTGATTTAAATTTCACCGTCATTAAATTGTAAACAGCATATGGTTTTTTTTATAAGAACAAATGCAATTTCTTAGGTTCCGTTTTAGCGTGTATCATATGGAGTCCCTCAATTTCTATACTAGGACCTCTTTTCTTTCTAGTTTAAATTGATAATCTCTGTAAAGCTTCAAATTTACTGACGGTCATGTTTGCCGATGATACAAATCTCTTTTTATCTCATAAAAACATAACAACATTATTCTAAATATGAACATTGAATTAAAAAAAGTTGTTGACTATTTTAAAATGAATAAGCTGACAATAAACAATGAGAAAACGAAATAGATATATTTTTATCAAACTTAATAAAAAGGTTACTACCTCCTGTCATGCCCTTACTTTTTATTACAATATTTCAAATAAAAAGAGAACTAACTACTAACTTTCAAGAAATCAATAAGGATAATCCTATGTTGGAAGTATCACAATGATTTGCTGTGCACAAAATTGCTCAAAATATGGGAGTAATGTACAAAGCTAGAAATGCTCTAAATAAACACAGTGCAACACAACTATACTTCTTATTTATAGATTGCCAAATAAATTATGCAAATGTTGCACGGGGAAAACCCAATAAATCAAACTGGTACCTCATTATTGTCAGCAAAAGCATGTTACTCGTTTTATCAATTATAAACTTGATTAGCTCATGCCAAACCATTATTATTTCAAATAAAAATTTCTAATATTTATTTATAAACAAAACAAAGCACTATATTATATATAATATATACTTTGTTTTATGGGCAAATGTAAAAACAATGCATCTCCTGTTTCTTTTCATAGTCAATATACCTTAAAAGAAAAAAATAAATATAACTTAACAAATGATTATCTAATTAAGCAAACTTTTTTATCTGAATAATTTTGGAAAGTCATGTATTTTTTTTCAAGGAGCATTTTTATCGTACAAATTAGTTATTAAATGAATGTCTTTCGTTCAAAAAAAAACCTGAAAAATATTACTTTATCACATGACGACTTTTATATATCTGAAAATAAAAATAAAGCTTGTTACATAAGGTAATATATAATAATACATCTGATCAACATCTGATGTGTTTGTGAAAAAAGTATTTTTTAAAATAGTTTGTTTTCATATATAAAAGTATCAAGAATTTCTTTATACTATTTTTAATTATATACTCCTACAAATTTAATTTTAACGCAAATTTTTACTACAGCATTGTTTAGTTTTTTTAACTTTATATTTCATGGTAGTTTAATTTTTATGTATATTTTCATAATGTTCACAAGCAGTTCTTGATGAGATGACCTGAATTTATTTTGGGAGTCTCCGCTTTCTTACTTTTCTTTTATAACTATAACTGTATATTTTACTATATTTTTTTATTGTATAACAACTTTTATCTTAAATATCTTACCATATAAACTTATTAAATATTTAAGTAAAAAACAAATATATACATACATATATATATATATATATACATATATATATACATATATATATATATATATATATATATATATATATATATATATATATATATATATATATATATATATATATATATATATATATATATATATATATATATATATATATATATATATATATATATATATATATATATATATATATATATATATATATATATATATATATATATATATATATAGATATATTAGCAAACTCAGATAAGTCAGTCTCTGAATTTTTAGACACTATTGCTTTAAATAACTTTCTGCCCTTTATTTTATTGCCAACAAGAATCACAAACTACACCAAAACTCTAATTGATAACATATTTTCTAATACAACTTCTACAAATATTTTTGCCGGTAATTTTACTTCTACGGTATCCGATCATTTGCCCCAATTTTTAATACATTCATTTTGTAGAACGAAAATTAATACTCGTAAAAGCTGCATTTTTCGTCGAAATTTAAAACAATTAAATTGCGTCGAATTATGTAGTGATTTCTCAAAAATTAGCTGGACTAATGTAATCAATGTCAACGAAAGTAAGACTAATAAGTCATTTGAAGAGTTTTTCTCAAGTTTCAATTCTCTTTTAGATAAACATGCACCATTAAAAAAAGTTAGCAATTGCTGCTTATCAAGGGGTCTCAAACCTTGGATAACACGAGGAATCTTGACTTCTGTTAAAATGCGAAATAAAATATTTAACATATTTCTTAAAGCAAAGAATCCTAATAACAATCTCAATCTAGAAAAATCTTATAAAACATATAGAAACTTACTTGTTACTCTCACCCGTCGTAGTAAAAAAAAGCGTTACTCTAAGTTCTTCTCTGCAAATGCCAAAAATTTGAAATCTACATGGGATGGTATTAAGAACCTTTTAAACATTAGTTCGAGAGTTAACTCATCTCCTTCATGCTTATCTTCTACCAACTCCATGACATACGACCCCATTAAAATTTTGGAATCTTTTAATTAATTCTTTGTTTCAGTTCCGGAAGATATAAAGAATAAGATCCACTCATCCAATACTGACTTTAATAAATATCTTAAAAAGTATAATCTTAATTCAATGTTTATAAAACCTACAGACAAAAACGAAGAATTATTGATTATTCATTCTCTTCATGACAGCAAGGTTTCGGGACCTAACAGCATTCCAATACCTATTTTTAAAGCTCTTGCAAATGATATCTCTCCTGTACTTTCTGAACTATTTAATCTGTCATTCACAACCGGTGTAATCTCTGATATTTCAAAAACTGCTTCTGTTATCTTAATTCATAAAAAAAACTCAAAACTTGAATGTAATAACTACAGACCAATATCATTATTATCAAATGTCAGCAAACTTTTAGAAAAAATTATGTATTCTCGTGTTTACAACTTTTTGAATAATTCTGCTTGTTTTCATATTCGACAATTTGGGTTTCGCTCAAATCACTCCACTTCTCACGCTCTTATTATCATTACTGAAATGATTCGTGGTGCAATTGACAGTGGTTCTATTGCTTGTGGTGTATTGATAGATCTTCAAAAAGCTTTTGATACGGTGGATCACAACATTCTAATAAAAAAGTTAAACTACTACAAAATACTTTGTATTGCTAATCATTGGTTTACTTCATATATTACGGATCGCACTCAGTTTGTTTCAATTAATGGATTTGAATCCACACATAAAGTTATTAAATATGGCGTTCCACAAAGTTCCGCTCTTGGACCGTTGTTGTTCTTATTATATATAAATGATTTATCTTGTTCATTAAAAAATTTTATGATACATCAATATGCTGACGATACCAATCTTTTATATATCAACAAGTCCCTCACAACTTTTTGTAAAAAAGTTAATCAAGATCTTCATCGCTTATGTAACTGGTTAAATAGTAACCGTATTTTCTTGAATGTCAATAAGACTGAATACATTATTTTTCATTCCCCTAAAAAAACTATTGCTCATATTAAAATTAAAATTACCGGTAAAAAAACTTTTTCCATCAAATTCTATAAAGTATATAGTCTTGGAATATATCTTGATGAAAAACTATCTTGGTATAATCAACTGTATCATCTAGAAAAAACTTACATGAGCTAACAGTATGCTTTCTCTAATTCGTTACTATGTTCCTATCGAAACTCTTGGAATGACTTAATTTTCTTTATTCTCTTCTCACCTTTGCTATTATTGTATATTTTGGGGTCAAAAAAGAAACTTTTTAATTAATAACATTGCTAGTTTACAACGCGCATCTTTTAGAATAATGACGTTTTCCCCAATGAGATCTGGTATCGAAAAAAAAATTTCTGAACTAAAAACCCTAAAACTCCATAATCTTGTAAAGTTTTACAATTGTCTTTTTGTGTTTGACTTTCTCCAAAATAAACTACTAACACAGCGCATATATTTGAACTTTACGTTTAAGTAAAACCATGTTTTTACATGGCTTTACTTAAACGTAAGGTTCAAATATATGTTTTTACAGAACTTCTTGAGAATAAGAAAAAAAAATAAATCGTTTAAATTTTTTAATAATATAATTGTGCTGAGTTTTATAAATTATAATTTTGTAAACTTTTTCTTCCACTTGTTAATTTCCAAGAATCGAATGTTCGAACAGTGACGTCATTCACCTTCTTTTCGATCAGGTGCACTCTTTAAAATATTACCACCAGCATTTTAAAGTGTTTTTTTTGCTGTAGGAATCAGGGGAGCAGTCTTAACCATAAAAAAATATTGTCAAGATAAGTATGTAAAAATAAAGGGGAAAGAAATAAATAACACACACACACGCACGCACACACACACATATATAGGGTAAAATAATAATTATATATATATATATATATATATATATATATATATATATATATATATATATATATATATATATATATATATATATATATATATAATTGTTATTTTACAAATATAACATCAAATATAACATAATACAAATTTCTCAACACTAAATTTATTTTTTTAAGAAATTTTTCAATGGATTGTTGTAACCAGCGTATATATTTATGTAAATCAAGTATGCAATATAATTGCGGAATTAAAAATGCTCTATTTATTACTTACTTTGAAAGCATGCCCTTCTCAAATGCACTGCATGATGAGCCATCATCATTTAATAACTTTTATTTCTAAATTCAAAAGATGTGTAATTGAATGGGACAAAATAGTGTAATTTAATGGGACAATTTAGTGTAAGTTATATTGGGCATAGAAACAATTCATTAGTGTTTTAATCAATTCAAAAATTTTGGTTAAATTATGTATATTTGTAAAGTGAGCAGCAATATGTATATAATTACAGATTAAAATGTTTTATGTAATTTATAATAGTAATTTACCTTTATAAAGAAAACTAAATGTTGAACCATAATAAAAATATACTACTTTTTGCAACATTTGTATGAGAAATGCTTGATCACATTCAAGAAACTTGGAAATACAATCACACTAGTAAAGATCAAAACTATTTTCAACTTTAAACGATTTTACATTTGATTATTCTTAAGATAAGTAAGTAAATGAATAAAAGACTATATATTAGTTAATTGAAAAATATGCTTTTATAATTTATATATATATATATATATATATATATATATATATATATATATATATATATATATATATATATATAT
>NC_061169.1:38949968-38969968 GCF_022113875.1 Hydra vulgaris
CTACAAATTAGAAAAAACATATGTCTTTTTTATCTTTCTTTACAAGCTAAAGAAAAATAAAAAAAACATTTTGTTTATTCAGATTTTAAAAACCATCTATTTATAAAAAAATCCCCTAAACATCAATTTTTCGAAATATTATCTTTTTGTTTATTTTTTGCCAAAGCATGAAACTTTTAAACGTAATTTAAATTTTATTTTAGTTATACAATAAAGCAGCTGCTGAAAATGCGTATTTTACCGCAAGGCACGTTAAACACAAATTTGTTGTATGCATGTTTTGTAAAAAAATTATATTTGGATTTTATACTTTTGATAATTCATTATTTTTGATCTTTTTAATACTGTTTAATAACTATTTTTTAAATTATAATATTGAAATTAGATGAAAGGAAAAAATTTCTCCATCCTTGTAATCCGCCCCCTCTCTCTTGTATTAAGCACGCCTAAAATCACAAACTTAAAAGGTTAAGCCATTTTTAACATGCGTAAGCAAAAAAACGCAACTTAAATTATTTAAATTAAAATTATTTCACAAAATATTATTACAGCAACCATGAAAAGCACAAACAAAATATTTTTATGATAATGTGTTACACAGTGAAAACCCGCAAATTCTGTTTTTAAAAACTATTTTAAAACTTATTATCTGCCAGCATAAAGAGCGTAAAAGCTAAATGAAACAGAAAAGCTAAAAAATTGATGTTAATCATTTAGAGACGTTAAATATTCATTAAAAGAACAATATAATGATGCAAGCAGTTTATAAAAAAAAAAAAATTTTTTTTAACATTTTACGGAACCTTAGCTAACTCTGTAACTCAAGGCGTTAAGCATTGACTGGACTAATTGTATAAAGATTATATAAAGTGTTTATTTCAGTTTCACTGTTTAGTTTGCTAAAGGATGAATTTTAAGTTACGTTAGTTGAAAATTGTTTGTTTTGTATTGTGAAGTTTAAAGACTTATAATAAAGGTTTTATTGAGCGTTTATAATATTTGAATATACATAAAAGAATAATTTATTAAAAAAAAAAAATTATTTTAAATTAATAAAAAAAAAACATGTAACTATTCTTTTTTGTACAAACTTCTAATTTTCTAATTTTCAAGTTACTATTAATTAAAATAACTAATCATATGGAAGGGAAAAGATTTTTATGAACTAAGAAACAACAAAGTAAAATTTAAGATGTTTTTTTATCTTTTGATCAAACAAAATTTCTATAAACTAACCATAATCCTAACCCTAACATGACCCTGACCCTAACCCTGATAGAAAAGTTTTACGCGCATTTTTGATACTTATGACAGTCGTTTCCATTTTTATCAGTAAACTGATATAAATGAGACTCTTTTTATGCTAATCGACTTAAAACAAACCTATTTTAAAAAACTTGCGTTTTTTATGAAATAACATTGTTTTATTTTAGCCGTAATAAATTCATGTAAAACTAGACCGTTGTTTTAATTAAATATTTAAAGCAAACAATGCGCTTTTGAATATGTTTTATTGCAAAACCCTTTCATTTTAACATTATTTTTGAATTTAAAAAAAATTGAATGTAGAAGTTAACCTTAGCCCGTATATGCATTTGCTTAAACTTTTGTCATTATTAATAGTGAAGGAAGGGCAAGTAAAAAAATTTCAAAAACTTTCAAAATAACCCCGGTTTACGGTGGTTTAATTAAGATCATAAACTGTCAAGAAATGTCTTTGATGATCTCCAATATATTTAGGTAATCAAATGCTAATAATAAAAAGTCAATATAAACTTTTAACCAATATTTTTTCTTAAAAGTCTTCACAATGTTGTAAATTTTTTAGCTTAAAAAAAATTAGTTTAAAAACTAATATTTATATTAAAATGAAAAATATATCTGCTTGGTTCTAATACTTTATATTTATATATTTTTGTAGATAAATAGTTTTTTATCTTTTCAATGGCTGTGGCAATACATTCAAATAATGATCAAGATCTATTGACAGCTGCAATTTCGTCACTTATTGGCATTAGTTTGAGCTCACCAACCGATTACAAAGACTCAATGCCTAAAGTATCTTTGTTCGATTGCCATAATCAAACGTATTCGTATGGTAAAGTAGGCAGTACATCTCCAGATTCTCAGATTCATCCAGATTCTCAGCTAGCTACTAAAGCAACAAAAAATATTGAAGAAATAAAAAAAGGAAGAACAGAGTTTTTGATATTTGTGAAAACTATTTCTGGTAAAACTTTAACTTGTCTTATAGATCAAAATTCAACTGTCCTTGACGTCAAAAAGATTATTGAAGCAAAAACTTCTATACCCTGCTCCCAGCAACGACTAATATTCGCGGGAAAACAGTTAGAAAATGAAAGAAAAACGTCTGATTATAGCATAAAAAAAGAAGATACAATCCATTTAATTCAAAATTTGAGAGGTGGCGGCTTACAGTTTTTGGATCCCTCAAGCCTAGATCCGAGATATAATTATGATTTTACAAATGTAACAGATGAAAATAAAATATTTACACGAGGTGGAGAAAAATATGTTCGCCCGTGTGGGTGGAAACGCTTTGCTATTAAAGTGTCCGACAGATATGAAAATTTAACTTGGTTAGGTAGTACCGATGTTCCAGGAGAATGGCCTGTATCTTATCATGGAACAGGTGTAAATGAAGCTAAATCTATAGCGGAGGATGGCTACAACTTAACAAAAGGAAAAAGATTTGCATTCGGGCGCGGAGTTTATTCAACTCCAAATATTAAAGTGGCAGAAAAATATGCATTAAATTTTATGCATAAAAATAAGCAATACGCAGTTGTACTTCAAAATCGTGTAAATCCTACAACCTTGCTAAAAATATCAGCTGATCACACCAAAATAGGTGAGTACTGGATTAGCCCCAGCGACAAAGATATTCGTCCGTATGGAGTATGCATTCGAAAACTATAAACGTAATAAAGCAAACAATAATAATGTAACATTTAAATTTTATTTTTATTTTTAATTTTTGTACATCTTTATTCTTTTCAAAGAAAACCTAAAAAAAAGTTTTATGCGCCTCACTATATTGAACTTATTGTTCACAAACTAATTCGGTTAGTAAAGTCAAACAAACATTTGTCAAGTTTTATAATATTTGATTTTAAACATTGTTGATTCTCCGTATTTATTTAAAATATTGTTTATTTTAAGACCCATGACCTAAACAGAATTTTAGGCTCTACACTAAAAAAACTAAAGCTAAAATAACTAAAAATTATAACGTCAAGTTGAGGAAATAAAACGGTAGTTATTGTTATATTGGCGTTATATTGCCATTTTATTGGTCTTACATTCAACGTTGTATTAACGCTATTTTGTAACTATTTTATTCTGCTATATATGCTTTATTCTGTCGTAATATTAACGTTGTATTGAAGAAAAATAAAATATCTTCATAACTGTTATAAAAGGCATTTTATTTATTATACTGATCATATTTTAAAGGATCGTATAATAAACAAAACGTTTTATTTATTATACTGAAGCACAACTTTAAAAAGACAGTAATAACGTTTTAAGGTAATAGTCACTATGTAAATAACTATCACTACTAGTGAATAATATTTGAATATGTCCAGTTAAATGTAGATAGTTTAAGAATATATAAAAATGTAATTAAATTATTCAATCAAGTTAAAAATAATTAAAAAAACTACATGTTTACCAATACAAAATTTCTAAATAGTCTTTAAAATTTACTAATAAAAGTTAACAAAGTTGTGTAGTTTACAAATTATTTAAAATATTTAATTTGTAACCTTATTACTGCATACAAAATGTTGTCAATAATAAAGGTTGCAGAACAAATAAGGATAGACTACAAAGTACATCATTAAATCAAGTGTGGTTTATAATATATAATCACTTAATTGAGCATTTATAACAAATTTGAAAAGGTTTAACTCTGCCATGGCTTGACATGTTTGATCTTTTTTATTGGTTTGTACTACTTCCACTAATTTTGTAAACGTTGCAGCAATCCAAGTTAAATGATTTTTTAAAGTAGAAAAAACGTCCCCAACCACCATAAACCATTTTCCCGTGTTGACTGTCTGTAAATACAGAAAATTCTTCTTCAATTCTGTCACTTTGTAGCTGACGATGCAAGACGTAATCTGAACTGACTGACAACAAATGCTTACAGACAGCTATCAATTCTTCAGTGGTTTGCACAAGGAGTTTTGGTATCATGGGTAACACATTAAATTAGTTTGGGTCCATACCCTGATTTTACTGATTTGAATTGTTCTAAAACTTTTGCAGATTGTTCGAGTTTTAATTTTGCTCAGGACGGTTGCGGTTTCTTAATATTCTTTATTTTTAATATTCTGCCTATTTGCAGAAACATTAACTAACAATAATCCATCAATCTAAAACCTGCTGAATAAAAAAGAATGTTTCATGATTTAGTTTCAAAGCAACATTCATTAAATGTTCTTAAAACATGTTTCACATTTTGTTGTTGAAATCTAAAAGGAAAAACAGCAGCATGGAATAAAGGAATTGATTTTAAATTGGTATTCTTTTTAAATTGGTATAGGTTTTTAATATCAAAGAGAAGAAGCCAAAGGTTTTATTGTCAAGAAATAGTTTTTGACACTTTTCAGAAATCCTGATGTTAAGTAAACATTTAAGAAGATGAACTGTATCAAACAAAAGAAACCAAAACACGCTGATCATCTTATGGATAAACGGCCTGAAAGTTAGTAACTCTTTTAAAAATTATGCAGAGTTATTGATTTTATAATTATCAGTTACAGATCCTAAAATAATAGCACCATTTTTTTCAAATATAAAAGCAACATTTTTCACAATGCTGAACTGATATATCGATTTTAGTTTGTGAAGTGGTGTAACAGAAACCATTAAAATGTTCATCATGTAAGTATGTCATTATTACACATAACATTGAAGTTGCTTTAGACTCTGAATCATTTTTTCCATTCAATAAAAATCATTTTTGATTATTATTACACATAACATTGAAGTTGCTTTAGACTCTGAATCATTTTTTCCATTCAATAAAAAACACCGCCTGAATCAACAACTGTTAGTCTGATTTTTACAATATCAACTATCAAAAAAGCATTTTTCTGATAATAGTTTTTTTTTTTTTAATTTTTTGTAATACAAGATTGATGTTTGTGGCAGAAATTATAGATTGCAGCTTTTGTTTAGTTAGAAGCATTAAAAATAGTCACAAAAACATGATTTTCTGAAACACAATCCGAGAGTAAAGGTTTTATAGTTGAGTATGTCGCAAAAAAAAATCTCTTCGAAATTATTTCATATAAAACAAAATTTATTGTTTGCAAAAACGTATGTTGACACGAATATTAAGTTCTAAAAGAAAGTAATTTGAAGTGATGAATCCAAATTTAATCTAATCTTATTTGAAGGACAGCAAAAAGTTTGGCGAAAACAAGGCGAGGCATACAACTTAAGCTGAATGAGAGGAATAGAAAAACGCGGGGGTTAAAATGTCATGGTAAGGGAACTAATGGCATAGGGAGGAGCTGGCAAACTGACTTTCATTTAATTAACAATGAACGCAAATACAAATTGGCTTTCATTCTCACTGAAAATAGACGTTTTAAAGAGGAAATTAAAGCCCTATTAAATTTAGATTCAGAATTTACTTTCAATAAGACAATAATACAAAACATTTTGCCATAGCAAAATGTTTTGTATTATTGTCTTTGTGCTTCATAAAAAAAAAGTAAATAAAAACAGATAAAGGCTCAAAAAAGATGAGGATAATAGTACGTCATCGCAATTTTTTTATAGAGTTCCTTAATAAAATTTTGATAAAATATCGTAATATAACATAATAAAACTTCGTAAAATATATACCTAATAATGTTTCAATTAAATATCGTAATAAATATTGCAATAAAATGCGTAGTTCGCTAATAAGATTGTTAAACAACAACAACAGCAACAACAACAACAACAACAAAAAGTAGAGTGGTAACATTAACCAAAAACGTTTTTCAAATTTTAAAAATTTCTTTTTTTGTTATAAACTTGAATGAGCATAAGGTGGTCCGCCCCAAAACAAATGATTTTCTTTAATAATAAATTTATAATTTTTAAATTAGTCTAATTATGTTGTATTGTAATAAAAAATTATATTAAAAAAAAAAAAAATCCTATAAATTGCCTCATTTATTCAACTTTTAACCTGTTTTAGCTTGCTATTTAAAAAAAAGTTTTCTCAGAAAGTAAATAACCTTTTTTTAATGTCTTTTGGTATTTCAGCTAATAATATGTTTACTCAGATACCCTAGCAGTTTTATCTGTTTAACTGAAATATTTCAAAAGTTACAGGCATTGCCATAATGGTTCCTTTTTTTAACGTGAAGGCCTCAATGCTGGATGACAAAGTACAAACTTAAAAAAAAGCAAAAATAAATATTCTGCTACCAGTCCTCTTTTAATGTATTTTAAACAAACTGGGAAAATTTTATAGAAAAAGAATAAACCAATAAGGAGATATCTTTTTTTAACTTTATTTAATTCTCTAAAAAGTTAATATGGAGAAAATCACAAAACGAAAATAAAATTTTATTTAAAAAGCTCTAGATTCATATAATGGAACAAGTTCTGCTTCTTCTGCTTTTTTATCCAAGAAGCCTTTCTTAATTCCTCTTAACTTTTGCCTTTTAATTTTGCATTTATTGGCGGATTTATGATTTCCTTTTGATATGCGTAATGCATCGTGTAATTTAGAAGCATCATTCATAAACCGCCCAGTGTTAATACCTAAAACTTCAAACACTTTTAAAACTCTTAAAAACCATCATTGAACGAAGTAATAGCTGAATTTTAAGATAATTCTAAAGACCTTTTACCAACATATATATCCAAGCTTAGTATCAATAAACTTTTTGCCTTATTGACTTTGGCGCAAGTTATGAAGACGAGTTCCCATTTGTTTTTGAAGGTGACCCACACATTCTAGCTTCTCAATATTTATATCGCTATAAGGTTTTCAGGAAACAACATAAGAAAATGATGAGGTATCACCATCCCCAATATATGAAGTGTACCTTAAATTATTCTTTAATAACGATCGAGAAAATAATATCACAGCCCCACAAGATTCCATCGCTCCACATGATTTTTTATGATTAGCATCACACACATGATTTATCTTCCAATGAAGATATCCAGGCTTAAGGGTTTTATTTTTCCAGTAAAAATAACCTCTGCATTTTTTTGAAAGAACAATGGCATCTAAGCACTTTCCATTCTCTTTTGAAATTATGGTTACAATACCATTTAGTGATTTTTTTAAAGTTTTTTTTTTGTCACCCACGCTTTTGCCATGTACCATCAACAGATACCTGGCAATTTATAGGTTCATTATGATCAGCACAAAGAGCCATTCTGGTTTGACATGCAGCTTTAGTAGTGCTTTGAATAGCAACAGTCTCATATGCTTTGTATAATTTGTTAGTCAAATAGTTAAAGTTTTAAGGGGTCATAGGAGGTGGCATATTCATAAATGCTTCAAAAGTATGCAAAGATTGATAACCTTTGCCAAGTTCTCTAAAAGCTACAACGGCATTAAAGTTTACAGCTACAACAGGTTTTCCAGGAGAGGTTAAGATTTGTTTATTACTTTGAAGAGATGTATTTTAATTTGAAATAAATTTTCATGTATCAGTACGATAACTGTAACTCGTATGAGAACCCATTTTTATTTCGTAAATTGTTCTTTAGTAACAGCTTTGCTTCATTCGAACAACACTCTTTACATATACAATCATTAAACATTGTTTTTGAAACTTTAAAGTTTATTATCATGTTGGAGTTATTCTCGCCAAGCTCATTTTCTACATCGTTAAACTCAACATTTTGTTGCAACTTTTTTTCACTTGCATTTCTTTTTTTGTTTTCAACAAAGCTTTGGTTAAAACTATGAAGGCTTTTATTCTTAACGTGTTGGTTACCTCGAAATACTCTTCTTTTAGCATATTTAGTAGATCTTGGCATTTTTGTGGAAGAACTTAAAACTTTTACTTCTATTTAAAAAAAAACTTAAAATGTATTTACTGTTTCCATACAAATATATGTCCTGCTGTTTTCACTTTATAATCACTTTCAAGGCTATCTTAATAACAGGCCTTGCGATCGCGCAACCAAACGAAAAGACTGGAGGCTGATTAAAAACACTTTTTTCCGAAATAAAAAACACAAAATAAATAACATTAATTTTATTCTAAATAAAAAAAACAATTTTTTTTCTTCATTCTAATTGTAGCTTCAACACTTTTTGTGCAGGTTCTTTATTAGAACGCGGAGTAGCTAGTTTTGTATAGTTATTTAAAAGCATGTTAGATAAGATTCTACTACAAATGCTTATTTTTGGAAGAGCATGATAAAAAAAATTTGATTAATTGAAATAAAATATTCAGATACTGATTTTCGTCAAACCATAACAGATAAATCTAGTTTCATAAATAAAATGTAACAGAAAATCACCCGCTGACACATAGTATCACCAGGAAGTTTTAAATCTCCCATATTTAGTTCCTTTAAGTAACTGCCATACATTTTATAATAAATAAAAATTTTCAACATTATCTATTATGATTTTGTGAACAATGTATCCAGCAATATACACACATCATTTTGCTGTCTTCTTTCGTAGACTCTTCTAAATCATTCAGTATGTCAAAAATCTCACTCTCTTCTTCAGTTAGCTGTCAAAGACATCAATCACAAGAATGATGCTCTGAGCAGTCATAAAAGTCTGTGTTAAATCTTAGTAGTAATAAAGCATGGTGAATATGAATTTTCTCAACACGTTGCTGAGCAGAAATAAAATAGGCACTACCAGCACCCTGTCTTAATTTACTAAAGGCTTTCTCTAGAGGATCTGTTGAAAAATCACCAAGCATAATAAATTGATGATTTTGACTATTTTCAAGTAAAAAGCTAATTAAGTCTATTAAGCCACCTAATGTGTGAGATATTGCATCTACTGTTGCCAAAGTTAAAGTTTTTATTCTATTTTTACCCTTTTTTGCACCAATATTTTTGCACATTTCTGCTGTTTTTGATAAATGTTGTAGCCGATTGTCCATAGCCCTTCGAATGACAGCACGCAAAGGATCTTGCAATCTTACATTGTCAGAAATTCTTCGTACATTTATAATTTTCCATGCATCAATAAAAATTTGCAGGAAAGCAACAGTACCTTTAACTTGCTGTTGGTTTATAACTGGGTTTGTTTTCAAAGCTGTTAAGGTTTCTTCACAAAAAACGCGCATTACTAGTTTCACATTTTGTCTTCTACAGGCTTGGAGATATGGCTACCTCATTTAAACAAGATTATGTAATAAGAGAGTTTAATTCTAACAACCTCAGTTTCTCTAGATCTTTTCAATCAGCAACTAACTCCTCACCTTCACCAAATCGAAATTTAATAACTTTAGTTTAATCAGTTAGCCAATTGTTACGTATATTCTTCTATAAATGGACATAATCATATAACAAAAATATATTTGTTAAAGTTCTCCAAGGCTTATTGGGAATGGTATCAAAAAGAGTAAAAAAATGTCTATTTACTTGATTGTTATCGCAAATTACAAAAATAACTTTTCCACTAGATTGTTTAATAGATTCAATTACATTAGCAACAACACTGTATTGGAAATGGTAATCTAAATTAGACACTGGTACCATACTAACAATGAATGTAGGTCCTGAAAATAAGCATTTAACCATTACAGCAAGGAGTGTTCTGGCAAGCTTTTCTGGGTTATCCTAAGCATGATCATAGACTTTTCCACCGTGAAATGGGACAGTTGCTTTAACGTATACTTCACCAACGATGATAATGCATGAGCGCTGTCTGTATTCTAAACTGTGAAATATTTTGGAAATTAGAGATGCAGTATCAAGTTTATTTGCTCTTGAGGTTAATTTTATTAAAAATTGTACACTAGGTAGCTTAAAGTCATTTCTTAAACGCTTGTATAATGCTCGAGAGAGCATTATACAAGCGTTTCCATCTACTCAAAGACTCGAACAATAATATCTGATGAGTACAAAGGTTCATTAACTGTGATAGTTTTCAGCGCAAATAATTCTTTTTGTAACATTTCTTTTTTTTTTTGGTCATTTCAATATTGTTAAAAAAACGAACTGCTTCAGATAAAATAGAAAATTTGTTAATTACTTTTATTCGGTTCTGTGAAAGTGGTGAAATAAAACACTGTGAAGCCATATAAAATGCTGTACATGTTGAATCACTTTTAATTTGAAGAAGAAATCTAAAAGAGTATTATGAATATAAAATTAGTCACATTGTTACAACATAAAGAAGAATGAAATAAAAACTCTTTAATTCATGAAAATATAATAATAGTAATATTGTAATGACAAGGATTGCTATTATTGTATTAATACTGTTATTATTCTTTTGATATATATTTTCATAAAATAAAGACTTTTTATAATGTTTTACTTAGTGACATAAAAAACAATGTTTTTCATGTCATATAGTAGATTATATTATCATAAAAACTAAAATGTATTATCATATAGCATTCAATATATTAGTATAAAAATTAAAAGGTTAGATAATTAGAATTTTTCTTACTGTGGCACTCCAGTTCCTTTATTAAAATCTTTTGATTGGAAGACAATGTCATCATTACACTTATAACTTAGAAAGGGTAGTTGTTCAGCTTCAACCTATATCATAATGTCACTGAATTCTAAGTTATCAGCATCATTAAAACTGCTCATTTCATCCTCTTGAATATTTCTCTCTGAAAAACTTGTTCGAGTTGTTTTACGTCCTTTTGCTGGTGCTGTTGAAATTTGACTCAAATTAACGTTATGAAATTTTGTTGGAGGTACATTTGGTCGTTTCTTACCATTACTCATTATCAAATCGACGTTTTCAGGCCAATGTTTAGTGCATACCACAGTATATTTTGAATCAAGGATATTATCTCTTGGAATTGCAGCTATCCAACGCAAACGATTATCTTTGTCTTTAGGTAAACGATAAACAGATACGTATTTTTCATTATTTTTGTCATAGTTAGACGAGCATGAAGTAACACAACACTTTCGAGGCATAGTAACATTCGAGATGAAAATTATTAATCGCTTTCAAACTCCCGCTAAAAATTCAGCCTCCAGTCTCTCCATTTAATTGCGCGATTGCAATGACTGTTATTAAGATAGCCTTGATCACTTTACAGTAATTGCAACAGTGTGATAGGCTTTTAAAATATAGCTAAAAATTATCAAAAACCTATGTAGGGCCTAACAGTTTAATTTTTTTTTATATTCATTGATTCCTGAGGTGCTATTTATAAAACTATCTTTGAAAAACGGTTGCTATGGGCGTTGTTAGGAAAAAATGAATGAGATATAAACAATCGTATTATAGTATTATGAATATTTCATATTATATATGAAAAAAAAAACAACAACTGGAAAACAGTATACCTGCTTTTGGTAACCTATTGTGATACTGCAGCAGTTGCTGTAGGGATGCAGCTGTTCTTTTTAGTGTTGTTCAAAAATGTAATTTTTATGTTGGCTTTTTAGTAAACTTTAGTTTAATTTAAAAGACATCACAACGGATTTAAAATATTCATAATAAAAAGAGCAAAACATAAAATGCTTTAAGGAGCCAAACTTTAAACATAAAAGATAAAGAATAGAATCGAGATAAATAAATTGTATTTATATAGCTAAATATTAGGTTGACCGGAAAGTAATGTCGTATTTTTACGTCAAATTAAAACAAATAATTTTTTTATAATATTTATTTTTAATCAATGATATAACCACCCTCATTTTCCACAACCTTTTGCCATCGAGCGGGCAAACTTTCTATACCAGATCGAAAAAAATGTATTGGTTTGTCATCAAAATATCTGGAGATGCCATTTTTTAAGCAGTACAAAGTTTGAAACTTTTTGTCACTTAGAAAGTGCTGTAAGGATCGGAACAAATGAAAATCTGAAGGGGCGATATCAGGTGAATATGGAGGGTGGGGCAGCACCTCCCATCCCAATTCATTAATTTTTTCAAGCGTCCGTCGTGCACAGTGCGGCCTTGCATTGTCATGTTGAAGAATGACACCTTTTCTGTTGACGATAGCCGGGTAATTCTCAACTAGAGCTTGGTTCACTCGATCCAATTGTTGACAATAAAGGTCCGCATTAACAGTTTGTCCAGGAATAAGCACTTCAAAGTGGACGATTCCGCGGATGCTCCACCAAACACACAAGAGCGCCTTCTTGGGGTATAATCCCGGCTTTGCAGTACTGCGTGCTGGTTCATTTGGGGAGAGCCACTGCCTTTTGCGTTTTGGATTATCGTATAGGACCCATTTTTCATCTCCAGTGACCAAACGATCAAGAAACGGTTCTGCATGGTGCCGTTGAATCAATGCATTGCACGTGGTTGATCTGTTGGCTTTGTTTTGCACTGACAAGTTATGGGGGACCCAAATACCTGCTCTGCTGATTTTTCCTATCTGGTGTAAATGTTCTTGGATGGTCAACCAAGGTTGGTTAAGGGTGTTCGACAATTCTTCGATGGTTTGGCATGGATTTGCTTCAACTTCTGCCCTTAGAACGTCGTTGTCTAATGACATTGGTCTTCCTGGTCGATGGGCGTCAGAAAGATCAAAATTTCTCAGATCTAAACTTGGAAAACCATCTTTGGCATTTGCGAACATCTAATGAACCTGGGTAAACATCACTAATGTTCTTAGTCGCAACTGTAGCGTTATTACCCTTGCGAAATTCAAAAAGCATACAATGACGAATATGCACTTCCTGTATTTCGTATATGCCATTTCACTCCAATTTGCAAAGAAAACTATTTAATTTTAAATAATTTAGAAGTAAACAAGTCATACTAATATAAAAATAACCTGTGCACGTGTTCGAGATACACAATAAACTGGCCAACGATTATCGAATGTCAACATGCGCAAAAACGACATTACTTTCCGGTCAACCTAATATATTGCCTTGGGTTTTGGTAAATTTTAAAAACAGTACCCAATAATTGTTTTTAACAAAAGAATGCAGCATCATTATATTATGATAATTGGATAATGAATCAATTCAACTTTCGACTTTAGAATTTAGGGAGGGGTATTTAAGAGGGCTTCAAATTTGAAGTCAGGTTTAATTGGTAAGAAGACAATTAAAAATTTTATTAAAAAAGATTAAAACAAATCAAATATACAACGTAATATATTAAAAAAAAAAAATTACAAATTTTTAATAAAAAAACAAACACCGAAACAAAAAATTACAAAATTAAAAAAAAAAAAAAACCGAAGAAAAAGCAGCAACTAAAAAGTCATAAATATCTCTACTGATAGAAGACATTTACAACCTTTTGGTTGCTGTTTTTTCTTCGGTGTCTCCCAACACCCCGGTATGGATGAGCCCTCCATTTAAAGGAGGGCTCATCCATACCGCCATTACGTTTCCATTTATTGAAGGACCTCTCTGAGAGAGGTCCCGGGTGTTGGGAGCGATAACTTTGGTATTGTTCGAATGATAAGGAATCTAAAGTTACAAATAGAAGAGTATAATAAAAATTATACATTTGCAATTATAAAAAAAAAAATTAGCATAACCTCACCATTTTCATTCGAAACAGAAGATGCTAAAAAAAAACAAAAAAAAACAGCAAATTAATAAGGGTTAAACATGCAATATTTTGTATTTTAATAAATATATAGAGCAATAATGCAACCAGTTCAAAAGTGTCATATTTATTAATTAATTTTTTCACCTATTGCATATATTTCTCCATACCAAATATATAAAATATAAAACACAGTCCTACCAGCTATACTTCCACCTGACACTAAAGACAAATATATACTTAAATAAATATATAATAATCGATAAAATAATGTTAACATATAAATATATACATATCTAAATAATTGTTTTACCCATCCCCCTCATTTCATCCATAAAGTTGTCTAAAGTAAGAAAAAAATAACTAAAGCTAAAAACAAAACTATAAACTAAACCGAAACTATAAACTAAAGTAAACTTTAAATCTTCTAAATATTAATGCTTTATTTATTAAACTAAACTAATCATAATTTATACTTAGTTTTTGTTCCAACTCCCCTAAAAGAAAGTATAAAAAAAAAAGCTAAAGAACTTGATTTTTTAAAATTCCAGTGGCAGTACAAATAAACAAATTCCTAATAACAAATATCTAATAGCAAAAACACTAACTTATTTCCTTCTTCACTTCTGTATCTAAACAATAAAAGCACTTTAATGTTTAGACGTTAAAATATCGATAAAATGCATATTAAATGCTACATTCAACTAATGTAATTAATACCTTTATTAGATCTCTCTTGATTAACTAAAGAATTTAAATTTTAAATAAACTATAACTAAATTTTAACAAACAACCAAAATAAATCTTTACTTTAATAGTACGTTATTAAGTTGATTAACAGATCAAACAATTTAATCTACTCTAATAATCTACTACCTTATTAATAAACTTTAATTTTTTTTCTACGACTCAGTGTAACTATAAAATGGATATTTTTAAAGTAAAAAAAAATTTAATATTATAATATATATGATTTTAAAAAACTGAAATTTTGAATCTACCTCGAAGAAAACAGAAACATATTAAAAAGTATTTTTATTTCTTTTTAAAAATTTAAAAATGCTTTATAACTTACTTGTTCCAATATTATCAACAACGTCTAAATAGAAAAACAAACAAACATTTAAGTCGACTCATTCTTAAACCTTATAATATATATGATTTTAAAAACCTGAAACTTTAAATCTACCTCAAAGAAAACAGATGTATATTGAAAAGTATTTTTATTTCCTTTTAAAAATTTAAAAATGCTTTTTAACTTACTTGCTTCAATATTGTCATCATCTAAATAGAAAAACAAACAAACATTTAAGTCGACTCATTCTTAAATCTAGTTTATTTTCTTCAATAATAAAAAAAATTTAATCTTTGGGGATTAAATTCATTTACAAAAGTTCGTTTAAGTTCGTTTAAACCATTTTAATATTGTAAAGTTAATTTAAATTAACAAACATATAAATGCAATTTATAACATTTGTTAATAACAAAATGAAAAAAAACTTACTTCTTAGTAATTCAGCAACTAAAAATAAACATATATTTAAGAACTAACAACATAACATTAAACATCTGTAACATAATACACATCTAAATAAATACAAACCTTCATCTTCAATCTGATTCATTCTATTAACTCGATATAAAAAATAAAAACAAATATGCTTAAAAACAAATTTAATAAAGGTAATAGACATGTTAAAAGATAAAAAATGAAAACGATTGAATTGATTATACTGAATATGACCTACTTGATAGGTACGGTTAGATGTAAAATAAAATTAAAACGAAAACGCGCTTTTTAAAATAAGTCTGGAAATTCTAATCTCAAAATTCCAGAACAGAAGAAAAACTGCGCACAAACCAAACTGCGCAACACTAAGCGCAAAGAGCATTTAATTTAGCTATGCAAATTACATCACGTATGTTTAATTAAGTACGTTATGATTATCAACTTTAAAAAATGGCTAAAATTTAAACTCATTACGCAACTAATCAGTTTATTTACTAATAAGTGCAATAAACATATCTGTACATATAGATAATTTTAGGAGCTAACTTGTCTTAATTCCATTTTTGTGTAAATGAGTTTAATACAAACTTGTCGCATATTCTGTCGGGGCCAAATAGCCTTCTAATTTTTATTTACTGCGGTTTAACAGGAAACAAAAATCAATCTAGTCTTAAATCCATTTTATTAGCTAAAAAATGATAAAAGAGTATTACTATACTATCACATTTATACTTGTATATATCACATTTTGCTACTAAACATGTTTTAAATTGACTTTTGAGGTTGTTAACGTGACATAATCTCATGTTTGCAAACAAAGCTAACGGACCCGGTCATGTTAAGCCTTCTAAACTCTGATTATTTTTATATTGAATAGATGGCCTCTTTATTTCAATAATTTTTTGCAAACGGTAAAGTAATTTGCTGCCATTTACTAAATACTCCTTTTATTACTCGAAGTTTTGGTTTCGTCAATATTTTGACATCTCCGCTAATTAAGAGCCCCTCCCCTTTTTTTGTTTTAATGGTAACCATGTGAGTAGAGTTTTTTTTTTATTAAGAGTAATCTATTTATGATGAAGACCTTTTACCAAAATAATAAAGCGTAAAACAACGATTTACATATATAAGAATTTTTTCTTTCCTCAAAAGTGTTGCAATTGCAGACTAAACTAATCAACTTAATATTTGACAAACTGCAAGTCTCCTTGTGTTTTTAACAACGAATTATTAAAGCATAAGATAGGGAAAACATCGGAAAAATATATATATATTAATGTCTTTATATCTTTTTAACAAACGAACAAAATTTTACAAATTTAGGAAATCAAGTTTTTTTTTTTAATATTGTATTAATACGTCATATGGTAAAATATAAAATAAAAAAAAGGAACGGAATTATAAATCATATATATATATATATATATATATATATATATATATATATATATATATATATATATATATATATATATATATATATATATACACCACATATAAACACTGAAAACCGATTTACCTGTTTTTGTAACCTTTTGATATTGCAATTAATATAAACATTTATAGAAAAAAGTAGCTATAAAATCTTTTTTGAAGTACTAACGAAGTACTAACGAAGGATTAACAATACTAAAGGAAAAAAAATCAAATAAAGACATAAATTGAATTTTTAGCAAGATTTTGTCTTGGCTTTTAGTAAATGAATAAAAGCAGCAAGTTCCAATAATGAAACTATCTATTATTCATTTTTAACGATAGACACCAACGGGGAGGTAAGCCAAGCTGTCTATCAACACAAAACATCACAACAATATAACAATATTATACCTTATAACAATACATTACAACATTATAACAATAACACATAACATTAACACATATTCACACCTATATAACTAATATTTACACCCTTGACTCTAAAATCCAGTGGAAAATAACAAACCAATTTTAAAAGAATATGAAAGACAAAACTAAAAAACCAATTTTGAGTTATCTACATTTATCCTTTTACTAAACTTTAATTTAGTATATTTGCTTTTATATTCAATATTAGTTATTCAATTATTTTTAAATTTAAGGATCAAGGTTGCATACTCTTTTATACACATTACACAAAACATTACCAGACATTATGTGTTTCCAGAATAATTAAAAAAAGCTAGACAACACAACCTAGCTCTAAAGCAGTAACACCGCCTGGCACAAAATGGTGCCAAGTCACACCTCTGCTATGAGTACACCGCTTGGCTGGCAAGGTTAACAACCTTGCTTAACATTTTGCCAAGTCACACCACTTTGAAAACATGGAAACAACATAATGTAAACATATATACAACTATAAACAAACATGACTTCATATAACACATAGAAACACAATATATAACAATATTAAATGACAAATATATTTATCAAAAACTATGAAAAAATAAAAATATTAAAGTTACACATACAAAATGTGCTCACAACCTACAAACAGTAAATTTTAGAAATGAAAATATTAAGACTATAAATTAAGAACATTAGAAAATATAGCATTATTTGTGTAGTATTTTTCACCTACCATACCTTAATAGGATGTTTATCAATTTTGAAAAACAAACTATTAAATGCTCTAGTTCTTGAACATGCAACGTATAGTTGACCATGGGAGAAACACGGTTTTTTTAGATATACCCCAACTCAATCAAATGTTTGACCTTGACTTTTATTAATTGTCATCGAATAAGCTAATCTGACAGGAAACTGACGACGTTTTAAAACAAAAGGTAAATTAGAATCTGATGGAGCCAACTGAATTCGAGGAACAAATACCCGTTTACCTTCAGAAACCCCTGTCAAAACCTCTGCATCAATATAATTGTTTTGGAGAGCACAATTTTTCATTCGGGTTCCATTACATAGCCCAGCTTTAAGATCTAAATTTCTAAGTAGCATAATTACACAACCAATTTTCAATTTTAAACAATGAGTAGGCATACCTGAAGGAGTTAAGCTATTCAAAAACTCAACAGGGAAATTATTTCTTTCATTAAGATCGTCAGTGTCTATTTGATCAGCACTTAAATAAGTTTTGACCTCTCCATGTAGACGTTCAAGCACTTCTTCATTGATTGACAATGAATCCACATTGGTGGGTGTTAAAATGACACGTTTAGCATAATCATCTTGTTGAGCATCTCCAAATATTTTTTCAACCATCGATTCGTTTTCTCTAATAATGCACTGTTGCGGTATTTCAATACATCCCTTAAAAGGATCTTCCTCCTTGCCAGGTATTGTTCCACTACCAAGTTTTAACAGCCATTCGGAAAAATCTCCTTCTCCATCACGTACTCTCATATTTTCAGTTAATGTAAACTTCTGCACCCATTGCCACTGTAAAGAACATTTTATACATGATTCTACAACTTCAGCTGGTCTCGCTCTTTTCACAACAGGCAAAATTTGCCAAAAGTCACCACGAAAAAGAATGACTTTTCCTCCAAATGGAAAATTGTTGTTGCAAACATCTTTTAACAACCGATCGATTGCATTTAAAGCGTGTTTGGGAATCATGGATGTCTCGTCAAGCATAAACAAACTAACTTGCCTTAAAAATTGTCCCTGAATAGAGTTAGGAGTCACATTACATGTGCTGTTATCCAGTATTGGGACAGGAAGTTTAAATAACCCGTGCAGCGTAGATCCATTTGTAAGAAGAGTTGCTGCTATGCCAGTCCATGCAGCTGTAGCAGATTTAACACCCCTACTGCTCATTTCAGCAATCAAATAATTATATGTAAAAGTTTTGCCACTACCGGCTGGTCCATCCATAAAAAACAATCTGGAATGTTGATTTTCTACACATGGTTGCTCGTTCAATGCAGCAAGGACAGCATTACTTACATTTAATTGATTGACATTAAGAAGCGGTCTCATTCGATTAGCTTCATCAATTGATTGCTGAACATTATCATTTAAATTTTCTAGATTAAAATCTATGAATTCATCAACAACAGGCAAATTATAATCAGATAGCGTTTTACCACTTTGATTAATAATCTTTTCGATTTGAAGAAGAGTAGCTTGTTCAGCTAATATAATTGGAACTTGGCGATGAATGAAATCCTCCATCATAAAGGCTTTGTATGAATTCCAAAAATGCAAAGGGTCATCAGGTTCACAAAAGGTTAAAATAATTGAAAACAGCTGCCTGAATTGCTTAGGCATTCGCGTTAAAACTGCCTCAGAAAGAGTATTCTGCCATTCAGTGTCATCTTGCAACAAACCATTAAAAACACACGCTTCACGAAAGGTTTCAAGAACTATTCCATTAACAGTACGCAAATCCTCCCAAGATTTTGCTCCTTTTGCTTGTAAAAGTAACAATCTAAGAAAAAATAATTCTCCTGTTGGACTAACTTTATACATTCTTACTATCACCACATTTCCACCTCTTTGTCTAACCTTCCATTTACAATGTTTATTATCAAATACAAAGTGATATGGAATGTCAACATATGAATAGCGATTGGCTCCTTCATTTTCAGAATTCAATTTAAACCAGGCCGTAAGGTGTGTATCACGTTGAACAGCACGATCTAACGCCACTTGTTCTTCTCCTTCTCTAAATTACACAATCTGATTCTCAGGAAGATGAACCTTAAGACGGATAATAGAGTGTGACATATGACTTATGGGATACTCAAATATTCGCCACAGCGCCTTAGGTGCACTAACATAACGACAATCTAAGAAAGTGTTTATTTCATCGTGATTAACCTGTTCATTTATCAAAACAATCGCACAATCATGCCCTATGTATATG
>NC_061169.1:38979968-39019968 GCF_022113875.1 Hydra vulgaris
AACAATTTTTCACTATTTTGATTTTTAAACCCCAATTTTTTTTAGTATCATATGAAAAAGCGAGAGAAAAACTACCTATGGCAGAAGTTTCATCAGATTTTTTCTCAAATAACGAGGGTGAAGATTCAATTAATTCAGAAGAAAATAGAATTCAGAAGAGTCTTCGCCCTACCAGGTGATGGTCTTTCTCATGATGATCATTATGTGATTATATGTAATTTAGATGATGATCATCATATCATGATGTTGATTTTCTTTCATTATTTTACAGAGATGTATCGTATCATAACTTTGACTAATCAAGTTCAGAAAGTGACACTCAACAGTTATTAAAAAAACAAAAGAAAGTTATGAATAAAAAAAAAAGACACTTGCTCCAGCTCCTCCAATTCATCCTTTAACTTTATTTAGTACTGAAAATTTAACTCTTTCAGATCATTTAAAGTCAAATAAAAGGCAAGGTTCTGTTTTGGAAGTGTTAGAAGAGAAGGTACTTTTAATACTATTTTCATTTAAATATTTTTCAATTAAAATGTAACTGAATTCCATAATGTTCTCAAGTAATCTTATAGTTGGCTTTTGTAAATAGGACACAAACATGCATCCAAATTTACCAAGTGTAGTTGATAAAAGTACTTTATGCGAAAGCAATCCGTTGTCTGCACCCAATTCTGTGGTAATTTGCTATATTCATTAGTATATTGACTATGTATGTATATATATATATATATATATATATATATATATATATATATATATATATATATATATATATATATATATATATATATATATATATATATATACTCTTGCATGTCTCTTGCGTAGCATCAAAAAATATTTCCCACAAACTGTAGTTTTAAAGAGCGCGTTAATAAACCAGACCAGAAAAAGTTTTAAAAATTAAATTTTTTTTTTTAATTGATAGACTGCCTGGCCAAACCAAACCCTCAGTCGATGTAGCAGCACTCTCTTGCGAGTCAGGCTATTTGTCAGTCGTTGTAACAGCACTCCCTTGCGAGTCAGGCTATTTGTCAGTCGATGTAGCAGCATTCCCTTGCGAGTCAAGCTATTTGTCAGTCGATGTAGCAGCACTCCGTTGCGAGTCAGGCTATTTATCAGTCGATGTAGCAGCACTCCGTTGCGAGTCAGGCTATTTGTCAGTCGATGTAGCAGCACTCCGTTGCGAGTCAGGCTATAAGATAGTCGATGTAGCAACATTTACGCATGTTTAAAAAATGTTTTTTATTAAATCAATAACAAAAACACCACTAATTAAAAAAAACTTTCTAGTCGTTATAATTGCAGTTTTTTAAAAAAACAATTAAGTTTAATGTACTTCCGCATAAATTAATTGCTTTGACATTTCGATGACAATCAAAAACAGCTTAAGAGACGAGGTAATTAAATTTGTAGTCGTAAGAGACTTTTTTTACATTAAAATGCTCTTAAAGCGACACTATATGGGTATATATATATATATATATATATATATATTATATATATATATATATATATATATATATATATATATATATATATATATTTACATATATGCATTTAAGTTCGATTCCCACCGCGTCCTGGTAGTACTGCGCTTAACTTGTTTCTCCGCGCAGCGGCCTTGTTTGTCAAGGTTCGTGTTTCAGAGTTATAGAGTTAAGAGAGGGTTATAACCATAGTCTCCTTCTCTGTAGTGGCCTTCTCGGCCTTGGGGAGGTGAATTACAAAAAAAAAGAAAAGAACCTATTAGTAAATTGAATTAAACTGTTCAATTAATTATTTTTTTTTAATTCTAGTTTTTAGGATCTTCGTTGACATCAAGTGGATGTTCAACTGTGAGACGGATTCTCGCCGAAGTGAGCGAAGGAACACTTCATTGCACTGGTTAGTCGTATGCATATAATTGAGATACTGAGAGTTATTTTTATAATGCTCATTTTGTTTGTTTTTTTTTATAAATTTTAAGATTTATATTTTATCACATTATATAATAGCGATGTCAATGCTCATTGGAGAGTGTTTGACACGATACTCTTGGCAGCGATTGCAACCGAGGTAATAGCGAGAAAGAGTAGTAGCACTTTTTTATATAAGAAAAGTCACCGATAGTGTATGCTATTATCTAACTTACGCAAATATTTAACTTTCTTCAAATTATGTAAAACTAAAAAATATATCAAGTTTTTTAGTTTTACTTTCACTTGAAAAATGCATTGCGGCAACAATTCCTTTAGATTTGATCTGTAGCGCTTAATTCCGTTTGATTAAGATTTTATTATTTTATATAGTTTTAAAATTTTTCATAATCGTTGAGATGGTGTAGCCTAATATTAAATATTTTTACAGCAGTTGAAAAAGAGCTTCTTATTTCAGTAGAGAACCTGAACAAAAAGTTAGATACAAATAATGCCTTAATAAGTCAACTTATTGGAATGCTTAAACAAAACAGGGAAGCAATTTTGGTTGATGAACCTTTCGAAATTCCAGTAAATGATGAGTCAAGCTTACTCAAATTAAACGAAAACATCGAATCAGATAAGAAAGTTATGAATGCACTGGTAAGTGTGAGCCATACATTTATTCGTTGTTTTTTTATTTCTTTATACAAAACATTTTAAAAGTATTTTTATTTTGAATTTACAGTTTAGTATTAAATAAGTATTTTACAAAGTTAAATAAAATTGTTGATGAAAGACAAAGATGGTTATCATGTATAATGTGTATGTAAATTTTAGAGCATGAAATTGGCATCCCATGGTGGCTCAACAATTAAGAGGACTGTTTGGAATTTAATTCCAATGGTGATTGGCACCAATATAGAAAAAAAAAAAATTGGTCAGGAGCTAACAATAAGCTTGCTTTGAAAACAATGCCTTTAAAAAAAGTTTTATTGGGTAAGAAGAAATTTCATTCTATGTATAACATTTGTATAAATATATATATTATGCTGATTCAAAAAACAACTTTTTTTTATATAGTCCGTTCCTCAAACGTAAATGTATTTTATATAATGAAAAACAAGATTTAAAATTTTGGTGCTGGAAAACAAATATTAATCATTCTATATGCAAATTATTTTTTCAAAATTTACTGCACATAAAGTTAAAAAAAAAATGTTTTTTTTTAACTTACAAGATAAAGTAAATGTTAATTATTTTTAAATCTTGTGTTTTATTATATATTTATTTTATCTTGTGTTGATTATAATTATTTTTAACATTTAGTTGTGCATCTTTTGAGTACTGGGCTGACATTTTGATTTTTTTCCCAATAATATTAGGAACTCGGTACTTTTGCAACCCCTAAAAATATTTTTTGTTTAAAAAACTTCAAATTTAGCGTTATTAATGCCATAAATTATCGTGATTCAAAAGCGACTTTTTTTTAAATAGTCCACTGTTCAACCTTAAATGTGTTCTCTATAATAAAATTTTATTATAGAGAACACATATTAGGTTGAACAGTGGACTATTTAAAAAAAAGTCGTTTTTGAATCACGATAATTTACACAAATATGTTTATATGTATAGTAATATATATATATATATATATATATATATATATATATATATATATATATATATATATATATATATATATATATATATATATATATATACATTTATATATATATATATATATATATATCAACTATTTTATATATATATATATATATATATATATATATATATATATATATATATATATATATATATATATATATATATATATATATATATATATATGTATATATATATGTATATATATATATATATATATATATATATATATATATATATATATATATGTTTAATTATTTACTAATGTATACATAAATATATTCCATATATACAATGTAGTCACACTGTTTAGATGCTGTTAAAATAAATCCTTCGACTTCAGGAGCAGTGTCTGAAGAGGTTGAACGTTGGATAAAAAGATACTTTCAACTTTCCGGTGATCGAAATGGCGGCCGTAAAGCTCGGGAAGATCTTAAAAATTCGTTGCAAAAATAAATATTTGATTCATTCAACGTTTTTGTTTTTATTATTTCATTATTAATTAAAACACTTTTGGTTTACAATAAATTTCAAATATACTTATTTGTTTGAATTTTATGGAATAACACATTTTCACGGAAACGGCTAATAATAACGTGCTAGTGTATGTAGTAAAAGTATCTAGTAAAAAGTAACGCTTTAGAGCTGACACGCAAACACGAAAGATTGTTGGAAAATGATCACGGATCAGTACTGTCAACAGATGCTGGCAAGCGATCGCGGGCCAGTGCTGGCAAATAATCGCAGGCCAGTGCTGGCGAACGATTGCGGGCCAATACTGGCCCATGGCTAGCGGGCCAGTGCTGGCCCAATGGCCGTTTTGATGCAGGCCCGTGATCGACGGCCGTCATCGCGCCGTAGTCGCAAGCGGAACTGGGCCAGCATTGGGCCGCTAGCGGGAGGCTGTCTGGGTTTTTTATATATAAAATTTTTTTTTAGACTAATAATAAAAATACATTTTAAAATTAAGAATATTGAAGAAAAATTAGAAAACGAAAGTTATTATCGAAAAATATTTATTTTGTAAATGACAACTATAAAGATAAAGATTTTATTGAAGAAATTGAACTAAACGATCAAATTCAAACACCTAAAGAAATTACTCATCACATTATTTAAAAAACACAAGATAGTTTTCTTTTTGAAACAAAAAAAGCGTCATCATGCTAATTTATTTCAAAATTTTATAATTAGTTATAATATTATAACACTTTGTGCTAAACCTACAGAAGACGGTTATAGTAAAATTATAAAAAGATGTTACAATTCGCCTGTATATTATATAAAACCACTAGAAGGATCAATAAAATCACAATTTATTAAAAGTAATAACATTCGTTCAGTTTTTAACATTTTGGAAAATGATAGCGGATGGAAATTAATTTGTTTATCTAGTTTTAAAGTAAAAACATTAGGCAATTTAACTAAAAAATCAATGGTGAAACTTAGAAATTATGAACTTGCTGGATATAAAAGGGTTTTAGAGTTTAGTCCAGAAGAATTAATGATGAGACGAAAACATGAACATAAACGAAAGAAAAAAATTTCTGAGCTTAGTCCAGAAGAAATATTGATGAAACGAGAACGTGAATATGAACGTAAAAATAAACGAAAGAAAAAAGTTTCTGAGCTTAGTCCAGAAGAATTATTGATAAGACGAGAACGTGATAGTGAACGTAAACGTAAACAAAAGAAAAAAGTTTCTGAGCTAAGTATAGAAAAATTAATGATGAGACGAGAGAGTGATCGTAAACATTATCATAAACAAAAGAAAAAAGTTTCTGAACTTAGTCCAGAAGAAATAATGATAAATCAAAAACAAATAATAAATGGTAAAAATAAATATTATACTAAAAATAAAAACAAAATTCTTTATAAGCGAGGTCGCAAGTACATACGAGAAGAAAATCAAGACGAATGGTACGGAAAATGGTATCGTCCTCCTTCTTTAACTCATTGGAACAAACATAAAAGTAGTTCATTTAAAATATTATCATGCGATTAAAAAAAAAAGATGTTTTTAGATTATAGTATTTTGTTTGAAAATGGTCTTTGTTTTTCTTCAGCATTTGTTATTTCGTTATTATTAAGAAAGTGGAACGTAAACCCAACTAAAGAATGGAATACAAAAGTATTGCAATAAAACGGTCAAGGTTTTTATTCTGAAAAAAATACAATGCAATTTCTTATCGAAGATCAAAACGATTCGTGAATACACGCATTAAGTCACTTAAAAGAAAAAAGTAAAAATTTATTGTTTCTCGAAGTCGTTGATTTGTGTCACTCTTTTGCATACGAAAACACTTTAGATCCAATAAATATTAAAATTTTTTCGATAAATAAAAAAAGTAAAAACGTTCGTTTGCTACACCCTAAAATGAAATCGCAATATAAAAGTGTACTTTCCGAACTATTAAAAGTGGTATACGAGAGTGCAAATATAACTAAAGAAGATCAAAATCCTCAGAGAGAACTTTTAAACGAAGACGAAAGAAAACAAGCTAACGAACGTAAAAAAACAGAAAATACAATAAAAAAATGTTTGTACAAAAAAAATCAATCTTTTCACGCTGTCAGCATGATTAACGAACGTTTTAACGTTATATATAACAATAAACTTCTATATCAATGTTCAGAGTGCGGTCTCAAATATACTCATATTAGTCATAAACACGAATGTAAAGGATTTTATTTAGCAGACAAATTTGTCAGTGGAGAAACTAGACATTTTTATGAACTTCAAGATAGTTTTATAAACACTTTACGAAACGTTTTTCCTTTTTTTATTACTTTTGACTGTGAAAGAAGTGTTCAAAAATCAAATTTAAAAGAAACAGAACACGTTAAACCTTTGTCAGACCTTTCATATTATTGTCACGGCATTGTTATTTATTGTTTATCTGAAAATTTAGCTAGAGAATGTTTCGGTTTAGATGAAAGAGGTAAAGTTATAACACATTGAATATTTTATTATGAAAACACAATTGAAAGTTTGCAAGCGAATCCTTTAACATTACTACCTACATGTTTTCAAGAAAATGTTTCTTTACTACATAAAACACATCGTCAAATATTGTGGCAAAAATTAGATGCAAATGACGAAAATGTTGAAATATATAAAAGCGAACTGAGAGTATATGATTTAATAACTTTGGCTGCAACTTTAGTTCGTTTTATCTACGAAAAATGTTTACCTCGTTTTCAAAACTTAAACCTTTTTAAACACGAAAAATGTCAAATATGGCAAAAAGAAAATCTTTTGTGTTCAATATGCAGATGGGCAGCAGACAAAATTCGTAAATCTGATATATACCGTTATAAATTAACTACAATGTTAGAACCAGAAATAAATTTATTAAATCGTAACGAAATTAGATTTTATAAAGACAAACGTGTTCAAGCTGTAAATTATATATTTAAACGAGTAAGTAAATTACAATTGTTAATTCTTAAACCGTCAACGCAAGATTATTTAATAACAAACAAAGTGGAGAAAACTAAAAACGATTTGTTTCAAATATCTAGTTTGTTTTATATTTGTTGCAGATGGTGGGAAAAATTTGACCGCACTCTTATAACAAACGATTTTTTAAGTGATTATGTAAGAATAAACTCGTTAGAACTTGTTGATCATATGAAATGTTTAAGTCAACTCGTTATGAACGAACAACAAATTAACATATGGTTTGAAAACGATCCTATGGAATTGTTGGAAGATTCTTATTTTATAATTCGAATTTTTCAAAAATGTATCAACGAAGTTAACGTGCATTGCAAATATGAACGCGGGATGGGAATAAAAGATTCTATTTTTTTTTACATCTCATGTCTCGTTTAAATCATCCGTCAGCTCATTTATGATTTCATTGTATGTTGGAACCGTTAAACAGAGAATTTAAAAAAATAGAACATTAAAAGAACTGATTCAAGATGATTAAGAAAGAGATGACGTGTAAAAAAAATGTTACGGTTTGTTATCATGTTTTGAAGATTACTTGGTCATTAATGATGATCACTTTTCAGGTACAGTTTACGGATTGGCACACGATTATTGCAAGAAAAACTTGGCATGTTATAGAAGTAAATTGGCTTGTCCTATCTTTGCCCACATTGCTTCTTTTGATAATCGTATCATGATTGTTGAAGGTTTAAAAAAATACTAGATGTTCCTTTATATAACTACGGAGAAGATACAGAAGACAAACCTTTTAACGCTTTTTTAAATGGTTGCAATATGGAAAATTTGTTGTCATTACTAAAGATGTAAACAAATTTAACATTATTTGCATTGGCAAACACATAAAAATTGTAGACACGTTAAAAAGTTTAAATTGTTCTTTGGATCAAGCAAGTAGTATCTAAAAAGGCACAAAATCAAATTATTGACAGCACGCTTCACTATTTGTTACCTTTTTATCCCCATATTAACCAATCGATCGACAACGAAGAATTTAAAAATTGTTTTATTAAAAAAACTTTGTTTTCTAATTCACAAATATCAGAGAAACTTTTAAACATTAAATGTAAAAAAATACCTTCTATCAAAATATTTGCTAAAAACGATTTAATGAAATCAAAAACAATAAAACGACGAAAATAAAAAAATTAAAGATTCTTATGAAACTGCTAGCAAACTATGGAATTTTTAAAATTTTAAAAATTTAAAATCTTTATTACACATTTATACACTTTTAGATTCTGTGGTTTTGGGTTCTGTGATGATCTATTTTGATGAAAGAACATTTTAATTTACTCATTTTCGAATGTTACCTCATTTAAGTGTTTTTAGTCATTGTAGCAAATTCAATTCTACCATGAGTCAAATTCAAACTCAATATCCTTCCTCTGAAAAACACGAAGGCATAATTGAAAAAAGTGTTAGAGGCGGCATGTCTTTAAACAGATCGAAAGATATGCAATAGATACGGGTTATTTTTAGAGCAAAATTGAAGAACTTGTATTGAAAAGTAACATTAAAGTTGTTAATTGATTTTAGACGAAAATGGACAATATGGAGGCGCGCAACTTAAAGCATTACCGTTTCAAATGAAATATTCTTTTTATTTGGAATGTCAAACATTAGAACAAGTGATTGAAAAATATCATCGAGTCAATCCAAACGGTTTTTTAACATGTACTTTAGTTCATTGTCAAATTAAAATGGAACCCAAATATCAAGATAAAGTAGGAGGCTTTTCACCTATGGTTAAAAAAGATGTTATATCTTTAAAAGATTATTCTCATACTGAAATTGTAGCTAAAAGAATATTAAAAAAAAACGGACAATACACTATCGAAAAAGATAAAACTGTCAAACTGTTAATGAAATTGAGTTCTCATGAAACTTGCGAATTTTTGATACTTTGATATGGTTAACAACGTGTCGCGGATGCGTCGTTGAAGAAATTTATAAAGTATTCCCTTTATGGAGATATCCTTTAGCTGAATAAATGGTCAGAAAGAATATTGAAAAAAGAAAAGAAACCGTGAAAAACGGAGAAAAAGTAGTAGGCGCTACAGCTAAATTACACACTAAGGGTAATTAAGAGTTCAAAAGTCAAAACACGGCAATCAAACAAACGAGTCAGTTTATTAATCACGAAGAAAAAGCCTTTCAAAATTTAATAAAGCATTTTTAAGACATCGTCTTGTTTTGTTACAAGAAGGTCTTTCTGCAGAAAAAATAAAGTCTTTCTTTCCTATTCATTTTCAAAATTTGTTGTACGAAAACAGTTTATTTATTAACATAGAACCTGAATGATACAAAATGGATACATTTGAAAAAAAATATGCATAGACAGATGTGTTACTGATCATTTTACGTATGACAAGTATTATAAACATTTAATTTTTAATAAATTAATTGACGTAAAAACAAAAACTATGTTGTTTAGCGGAAAACATAACTAAGAATTTCAAGACGTTTTTGAACTTCTTGTCTTGTTTTTGTGAGTAGCGAAAAAACTAATTTGATAAACAAACAAATGCATTATGTTGCTTCTCAAATATTATTTTGGGCTAAACTTAAAATTACTCGTTTTGCTTGGAAACTAGGAGAAGTGTTAAAAAATCTTAACGCAGAAAAACATTTGGTAGTTACAGACACAGATTCAGGTTGTTTTTCTATTACTAAAAAAACGGACGACAGGCAAGACATTTTTAGTTCAAAAGTAGAAGAATATATTTATTTTTCAAAAATTGGAAAACAATAGATGGATTATTCCAATTATCCTAAAACACACGAATTTTATTCGACTTTTTATGCTAAAGAAAGCGATCACTTTCAAAACGAAGTTCCTCCTCCGTTTTATATAGGACAGATTTTTGCTATGGCACTTAAGTGTTACAGCGCACATATTATAAACAAAAAAGAAATTCAAGATAAAGGTCAAGACGAACACAAAAACAGAGCAATAATGATTACCCAATTACAAATTATGTTAAACGCATTATAATAACGGATTTAATACGCATAGAGCCGAAAAAATGTTTAGAAATATACCTAATCAATTAGAAAACGAATTACAACCTTTTTTACAAAACAGATTAGATTTAAATTTTAAAGGCGTTACCATTAAGAAACACGTTATCCAATTTTAAAAAAAATTTACTCGAAAAAATTATTTATTTGATGACGATTTGTTTACAGAAATACGCAATTGTTATCGTTTAGATCCGGTTTGAGGAGTTAATTTAAAAGTTTTATTCGATATCGAAAAATTTTGTAGCGATGAACATATACAAACGTTACTCGAAATTAAAAAAAAATTATCAAATCATCAGAACAATACAATACAATGATTACGTTTAAAAGCGAACTTTTAATACCTTTATTATATGATTTAAAAAAACTATAAACTGTAATAAAAAATTTTTTTTAATCGTAAACAAAAAAAAATATAAAATAAATGGACTAAATTTGTTTGATCAAATGTTATCTGTTAAACAACTCGAAACCAAATTAAAAGAAATTGGATTTGAGAATTTTTATTTAATAGAAAATACTGAAGGAGAAAAAGCGATTAATATACTTCTAAATTATTATGTGTTAATCTTGACGGACGAATTCTCATACTTGACTAATTTTTAGAATACACAAAATGTTTTGCTTGTTTAAAAAAAATAAGTTTTGTAGATTGTTGTGAAGACAGTTGCGATATATGTTTTTCTCAATCTCAATCTAAAAAACTACATTATAGCTGTAATCATTTAGAATAAAAATGAATAAAGAAAACTCTAGTCAAGACAAAGTCAAAGAAAATAAAAATTTAATCTACGACAGCTAATTTTTATTGGAATTATTAAGAGAAATGGGTAGCGATTGGAAAAGATGTGGAAGATTTTTAAAAGTTAAAGAAGGTGAACTTGAATTGATTTAAACAAATTACGATAAAACTATTAATCAATGTTTTGAAATGTTTAAAATAAACGTATATCAAAACAATTTAACAATGGATCAATTGTTTCGAGTTTTAGAAAGTTTACCACGCATGATGATTTGGTTTGTTATTTCTGTCTCTTTTTGCGTTCCAGCTATTTTTGGTGAAATTTTCGTTCCAGCTGCCCAATGGAAATGCTTAAAAAATACCACGTGACTTGAGTAACCAATGAGATTGGATCAGAATAGCAAAATCTGAATCGATAAAAAGGGATGTATTATAAAAAAACGAGTGTTCCGGCATTGTTCTAAATCATGTGACCGTTAAGTGACCAATGGGTATTGGGCATTGGAATTGGACGTCATACTGTGGCACTGAGTATGCGGTGCGCATGCGCACCCCCTCCTCGCAAAGGGAATTGCGCGGCATGCGTCTTCAGGATTTAGATGTCTAGACTGGTTAGTGCGTCATAAAAAAAAAGTGTGTACTGCGCAAGCTCAGTGCGTCAAAAGCTTCTATTTTGTGCGCCAAAGTTTATTTTTTGTTATATAAAAAAAAATATTTTAATAAAAGAAATAATCCTTTCATATTAAAAAGTAAATACCCGTAGGAGTGTAGGTTTGTTTAAAAATAAAAAATGATCCTTGTATTTAAATAAGTTTAAATCTTTTTATCTTTTTATTTAAATAAAGTTAATACGCGTAACGCATTAAATAAAAAGAGAAAAAATGTTTTTTTTTTTTATATTATCATTGGCATAAGACGAATAAAAAAAATAAAGATTTTTATAGTAAAAAAAAAATGAATAGTCAACAACGAAACAACAAACCAATTGCTGTAATTATATTATTTTTATTTATTTATATTATATTTTATTTATTTATATTATATTATATTAATTTTTGTTTTAGATTGTAGAACCTTATAACCCTGAAGATGATATGACAGAGAAGCGAAGACAAGAACAACAACGAGAAAGAAACGAACAAGAAATTCATGAACGAATTAGAAATCTTTTTCGACCGATTGCCCCACCGCCACCAGAAGACGAAGAAGATGATGAAGATGACGAAGATAATGAAGATGATGCTGAAATAAATAATAACGAAATGAATTTGCCAGTAGTTTTTAATAAATTAATAACTATTTATTTTGTTATATTTGTTTTTTATTTATTTATTTTATATTGTATAGCAAAATTATAAATAATTTTTTTTTGTTATAGTACCTTCAATCGAATCAGTGTGCATAGGTTCCTGCCTATGCTTTGCTCCTTTGCGACCGAGAAGGCCGTGTTGCCATCGACGTTGTGGGTTGCAAGGAGCGTGCATGGGCTGTTGCATATGCACGTATAGTACTATAGAAATGATAAAAACGGCGATGATGAAAAAAATTGAGCAGAAAAGAATATATTGGCTGAATAACCCAATGCAATATCAAGATTGATATTGTCATTGGGTTTTATTTTTTGTATATAATAATTTTGTAAATATTTTGTATTTTTTTTAATATTGTACATAGTATATTTTATCATTATTTTTTTTGTAATAAATTTTGAAAAAAATTTTTTTTTTTATTTAAAAAAAAATAATACAAAATGAGTTTGAGAAAGTCAGAGTATAATAAAAATATAGGTTATTTATTTGATAACGGTGAACAATTAAAAAAGCGTATAGAAAAGAAATCGTACAATTGTTCTTTATTAGATAGCATTACAAAAGATAAAAAAGGATTAAATGTTGATAATATAAAAAAAGATTATTCGTATGATTCAGTGAAAGAAAAAGAGTTTATTAATAAAAATGGCTTATTTTTACAAGAAGTTTAATTTTTAATAGACAATTTAGCGTATAGATATGTCGAATATCCAGAAGATGGCAAAATACTTGTAGAAACACTTTTTTGGGAATCGGTACAAGTTTTACAAAACTTGTATTGTTATTTTATTATTATAAACTATTTTGAACAAAAAGAATATGTTTGCGTTAAATTAATAAAGGAAATGATAAAGAAATTAAGATATCTTCAGTTTATAGGACAGTCTCCGCTTTATTTAAATAAAGAAAAAAAACATTGTTGTGAGAAAATAAAAAATGTAATTTTTTATGCAGCAAAATATTTATTGTAAAAAAAATAATACAAATATAAAATTTTTCTTAATCTTTTCCTTGCGTTGGTATCCTTGCGTTGGTTTCTTTGCATGCTTCTTCATAACTAGGTAGAGCTTCATGATTGGATTTTCTTGAAGGCAATATCCTTTCTGCAGTCGCTTTTAAAAAAGGTGGTATCATACTTTTATAAAAACGAGCGTTTTCTTCGTCGTAATGCTAGTCTTGATATTTTACGTATAAATCTTTTCTATCGATTAATATTAAACAATAGATAAATTGACGCAATTTATCTTCCATAGTAGTACATTCATTTCCATTAATTTTAAGAGCATACATTCTGATATAGTTTATTAAATTTAAAGCGGTTTCAATTTTTTCGGCGCAACTATAAGGAATTGCTAAACAATATTTTAATGCTTTAACATTAGAAGATACTAATTCATTTGACAATGAAATTAAGTCTTCCATTTTTTTTTAATTGTCTAAAAAAAAATGTTTATAGCTAATATAACAAATATTATTTAAGTAAAAAATAATTATTTATAAAATATTACAAAAATAAAAAACGGCAAGTGAAAATTAATTTTTTTTTATTAATATAAAAAATTACATCAAGTAAAACAAACTTGAATATAAAGTTTGTCATTGATTATATAATTTTTGAGTTGATCATGTTTGATAAAATTATCATAACCGCAAGTAATGTTTGCTTTATAAATCGGTCCATGAAAAAATGAACATTTTTGTTCATTGGCCATTGCAACATGTGATCATGTTGAGATTTCAAAATTTTTACATAAATTGCTAACGTTTCTGGTTTCTGATAACCAAGTATTTTGACGCGAAAATAATAACCGTCTTCTGTAAAACAAGGTTTGCTATAATACGGTTCATTCGATTGCAATCGAAGAGTCATGTTATCTAAACAAATAAAAAGTTTCTTACGCGTAGGTACATCACAAGGTTGATCGCATAGAACTTCATTTTTCTTTTGTTCTAATTCGTGCTTAAACGATCCAACAATGGATCTCAGTTTATCTTTGTATCTAGAAAAAAGCGCATCAGGTTGTTTACAAACCATTTGCAAAATAGCCAATTTTGTTTCCAAATTTTCAATTTTCTTATCCGTCTTTGTTCCTTCATTGATTGTTAAATTGAGTGCAGTGTTTAAATAGTTCATACTTTCCTGAATCAGTTGGAAATCTTTCATTTTTCTATCAATTTGATCCTCCATTTTCTTTATATCTTCTTCTAACTTTGTCATTTTTTGAGTAGAACACGTTGCATAATGCTCATTAAAGAGGACCTTTGTACCAAAAGATTCGTTGCACAAAGCGCATTTTTGATGAGGATGTGGACCTCCACAATCACATTCAGAAAAGACCTCTTCCATTTCGTTATCATTAATCATAATAAAGTTTTTTTTTTCTTCTTGTAAAAACGTTTTACTGCAATGCACTTAATGCTTTAATAGTTCGTGTATTGTGAAATCCTTATCACAAAAACAACAAGTTTGTAAATTGTTTGCCATTTTTTTAATTTTTAATCTAAAAAATATAAAAAAATATAATTAGAACAGCATATTAGAAAAGATATTAGAAAAACATATTAGATTAATTAAAAAAACTAAAAAAAAACACTGCATTTATAATTGACTTTTAATTTTTATTTTAAAACACAGATACAATAACAATTACAATTCCCTCTACATATTTGTATAATTTCAACTCGTTTTACTTTTTTTTTCATACGTCTAGTTCTTTTTTTATTTTTCACATTGTATTCTGATTCTGATTCTGATTCTGACTCGCTTATATTAATCAACATATCTTCATCTTCTACTCGAGGTGGTGACATTTTTGTTTTTTTTTTAAATTTTATAAATTGACTAGAAAGAAGTATTAAAGGTGATAAAAACAAATTACTTTCAACAAATTCACATTGATTTATCATCCATTTTAAAAGATTAGAATAAATCAAAAAAAATGGTTTTAGTTCTGGTAAGTGAATGCTAGGGCTATAATATCTTGTATCAACTAACACATCTAAAAGTATATTAATCGTATTTAATAAATCCTTTTGCATTTTAATATAATAAGTATTTTTATTTTATATATATGTTTCAAAACAATGACAATAAAAATAATCAAAACGTCTAACAAAAATTTCTTGTAAATATACATTACTAAAAAAGGGTGCAAAATTTTTAATTGTTTCATTAGCCACATCCATCGTTTTTGTAAATGCTAAATTTCTTTTAATTAGTTCAAATAAAGTTGGTATTTTATTTAATAGTTTTTGGTGAAGAATTTTTACTTTTTTTCGTTGTTTCGATAAACTTTTTATATCTAGAATGATCATGTTAAATTCTTTATAAAATTCCGAATGTCGTTGTAAATGCAATCTATATTCCATGTAATCCATTTTTTTTATTAATAACCTAAAAAAAGTAAAGTAAAAAAAAATGTCAAATAAAGAATCATATATCATTTTAATAAAAAAAAAGAACAAAAAAAGTAAAAAACACACAACTTTTTATAAAAAAAAATTTTTTTTTATTCTAATTTTTAACAAATAATATTTAAATATTCTCCCAAAAATAGGCTGAAATGTTCGATTAATAATTCAGCGTTTTCTTCATTGATTAATTTTTTTTCCAAATTATCAATAAAAATAAAAATATCCATAAAAATGTCTCTATTTTTTTCAAAATAAAAATTTAATATCTTTAATATCTTTATGTTTTGTTTGCAGTGTTCGCAATGTTGCTCGGCTACGCTATTTAAGGAATTCAAGAAGTCATCCTCAATATTTAAAGCTAATGGTAAATCTTTCCACGTTATTAAATCATTTTGAAATAGAAATCAACATTTAATTCGACTTTGCAAATACCTTTCCAACATTTGTAAATCGGCTTCAATGTTATTATCCATCAACGTTTCTAATTCTGGATTCATTTTTAATATATTGGCTAAAAAAAATTAAACCTAAAAAAAGTTAAAAAAAGTTAAAAAATTATATAAAAAGAAAAGATGTAAAAATTAGCAAAAAAGTTAAATATTTCATTTAAAATTTTTCACAAAATTCATTTAAATGATAAACAAAATATTCTTTATCAATAACACTTTCATAATTATTAGAAAAATTCTCAAATGTTCTTGTTTTGTTTTCGTTGAAAACTTGCTCTTCTCTTTCTAATAAAATTTTTAATTTTTTAACTAATAAATTATGTCCGGTAGGATGCATTTGAAAAAAAATTCTTACAAGTCAATACATTTTTTCTTGAATTTTTTGTTCTTCTTGATCAATAATATCAATCTTATTTTGCAAATCTAAATGTTCTGCAATTTCTTTCCAATATTCATTCAAATAATGTGATAAATAGAATTTCATTTCTTTTTTTATATACATTTTTTTTTCAAAAATCTAAAAAAAATATAATCAATTGCAATAAAAATTATTATTTATTATCATTTTGAAAATTATCATTTTTAAAAAAAAAAAAAAAAAGTAATAAAAAATAAAATAAAATAAATGAATTTATTCATTATTCATCAAACTGATTACAAAAATCATGTAACAATTCTATTAAAAGTTCATATTCTTGTATTTGATCAGCATTTAAATTAACTTCAAAAACTGAATGGTTCAAGCGTTCTTTTATATCCAACATAATTGATAAAATATGTTGTTTAAATTGTTTGCAATTTCTAGGATTTTTTTTTAAAAATTGCGTTTTGATGGAATCCATCCTTTCATTATTGTTTGTAAAGTAACAAATCAAGATCAATTTTTCAAAACTTGGATATCGTAACTCGTAAGCTACATATCTCCAATATGTACTATATTTTTCTTGACACAAAACTGTTTTCATGGCATCTTCCATTTTTTTAATAGTTTAGAAATAATTTGTTAAATATGTTAATAATCTAGAAAAAGAATAATTCATTTTTTATAAAAAAATAAAAAATAAAAATATTTGTTTATAAAAATAAAAAATAATAATTTTTTACATAAAAAAAATGGCTAGAACACGTAAAACTGCTTATGAATATAATTATGGAGTAAAAGCTAAAACAAAAACCATAGGAACGCAAACAGATTTGCGTCAAATTCCATCTCATTGTAAAGAAGTATTCTATTGTAAAAAAGAGAATAATAAAAAATATAAAAACAATGCATTGAATAGACAATTAGGACGAGTTGGAAAAAAGATTCCACGATGGAAAACAACATATTTACAAAAAAATGATGCGTACAAAAGCTACTGTTCCGCGTACTAATATACCTTTTAAAAAAAATGTTCGAACAAAAGCTACTGTTCCGCGTACTACATATCCATTGTTAATACCTCGTTCGTTAGAAGAAAGTAGTGATGCAAATGATTCTTTGGGTTATTTTAGAAGAAAAAGACTCCCTAATCGCGTTATTAATTCTAGCAATAGCGATATTGATTTCAGTATTATAACCAATAGCGCGACGGATTCTTTGAGAAGATTAAATTTGACAAGTTCTAATACTAGTCAAACATCGTATGATGAATTTAAACCACCATTAGGGTCAGGGTTATGAATATAAATATGGATATCAGGGATATGGACATCATCGCCAAAAAAAAAATTAATTAAAAAAAAACAAAATTCAAAACAAAATAAAGTGTATAAAGATCAACTTTATTACAAACCAAAAGGAACGAAGCGAGCGATATACCTATAGATTGCAATAAAGTTTTAATTTGTCAAAGATCTATTAACAGAAGATATATGGATAACAAAAACAATATAAAATTAGGAAGAGTAGGAAAAAACGAAACGTTGGCGTGTTTCTGATGACATTTACGCATACAGACATTTAAATAGAGAACGTTAAAAAAAAAGATATATATTGATATATATATATATAAAGATATATATATAAAGATATAAAGATATATAAAGATATATATAAAAGATAAAGATATATATAAAAATATAAATATATATATATAATAAAATACAATTATATTGTTTTTAGAATCTTGTGGTTTTCTGTAAACGATCTCTTTTTATGGTATTCCTTGAATTTTTTTTGACGTTGCTTTTTTTTATGTTTTTTTCTTAATTTTAAAAAAAAAAACAAAAAAAATTAATATATATAAAAATATATTAATAATTTTTTTAAAAAAAAAAAAAAACTTACAAAATCTATCATTTCTTCAATGACTTTGATTTCTTTTAAGCTTTTGTTGTCCGTATTAAAAATATCATTCATTTTATTTTCTTCTTCTTCCTTATTCAAATAGAAATCAAAATCTGAAAAATTTAATTCTTGATCATCATCTTCAATAATAATAACTTGATTTGTTTCTAGATGATTCATTTTTTATTTTATGAAAATTAAAATTTTATTTACGCTTTTTATACAAAGTCATGAGTTTATAGTTTAAATTTCTTTTTAATGAGTCACATCCGGTTGGAATAAAAGAAAGATTAAGTTGCAATAAAAAACAACTACAGTTAAGAATATTAAACTTTTTATCGTAGAGATAATGCACTATTTAAATAATTTCAAATTTCCATTAGACATCACGTTAACGTAGCTTAGCGCACTCGATCATTCCGCACTGAGTTTTCACCGCCATGAACCGATTCGTGGTTCAAACCTCACATCATCTTAAAAAATCATTTCATGTCATTTCATTAAATGTTATATGTTATGTTCTATGTTTGTGGGTTGGGCTCGATATGGGTCTGACACTGTATGTAAAAATGTGCGTTTAGGCTCGATACGGGTCTGACACTGTAAAATAATATAATTGTACTTGTCTAGAAAGTTTAAAAAAGTTTAGAAAAGTTTAGAAAGGTTAGAAAATTCAGAAAGAAAAAAAAAATTAAGAACAAAATTATATGCCAAAAAAAAACTAAGAAAAAAATAAACAAATAGCTAAGTTAAGTAAGATAAAAAAATGTGGTCATGCAAAGCATAAGTCGCAGCCGTAGGCGCAGCCGTAGATAAAATTTGTGCACATATAGAATTAAGTAAGGTTAAGTAAGGCTAAGTAAGGCTAAGGTTAAGTAAGGTTAGGGTAAGGTTAAGTAAGGACAGTGTCAGGGTGATACAACATTTTTTTTAAAATACCTCTATTCCATATAAGAAAAATAACACTTATGAAAAAAAAAACTAAGTTTTTTTTAAAAAGATTATATAAATCAAATGTAAAATTTTACTTAAAATAAAGTCTAAATTTGAACAAAAAAAAATGCGGAAAACAAATCATATTATTAAAAAAAGAAACACAAGTTCAAGATACCATTATTATGAAAAAATAAAAATAAAATCGCGTTCATTAATGGGTAGCGGTAGAAGGAGAAGGACGCGAGGACGAGGATTTTTAACGAATATGCCAATATTAGGAGATATATTAAAAACATTATTTAAAAAAAAATGAAGTTAAAAAAATGCGCAAAAGAAAATTCTATTTGGCATTTTAAAAAATATTGCAAATTATGTTTTTTAAATTCATTTTATCATATTATAAATAGTGATTTGGAATTTTATAATATTCTTTTGGACTCTATGGGTGAAGAAAATCATTTAAATAATTTAAGAATTAATGTAAACGATAGCGCGAAATATATGTTGGAATGCCAATATAAAAACGGATACGTTAACGAAATGATATTTGGTTCAAAAGAAAAAGGACATTTAAATTGTTTTACTTTTATTGGTGGATTTATGTTAGAATATAACGTTAAAACGCATATTATCAAATTGAGTAATATAAATAAAGGAGTTTTATTTGTTGGCATTCAAATACCTATGATTAAAGTATGATTAAATTTAAAAAAAATGGATTTTCAAGCCTATTTGGATCATTTCTTATGCGCATATAACAAGCATGATGAGTTATTGTCTTTAGAAAGCGAATGCGTTGGAAAATTTAATTTAATTTTTTGTTTCAATAAGGCTAATCAAATAAAAGTAACTCGTTCAAATGATAATGCTAATATCGTATTTATAACAGATAACGAAACTCGTGAATTTTGTATACCGTTTCAACAATTTTAAAAAGAATTAAAAAATTCTTTAAGCTTTTGGTTAGGTCAAGATGAACAGAAAAAAAAATGTATGTCTATGTTACAAAAATAAAAAGAAAGCCTGTGAAACGAAAATTAAAGCGAGGAAAAGGTTTGGCTGACTTTGTTACTCCTAAAAATGTATCAAACGCTTTGAAAGTGGGTTCGTTGTTATACGGTTTAAGAAAAGTATGGAGAGGAAAGAAAAAACCACCACCCGGTGTATCTATACCTACTGCGCCTTCAAATATGGGAATACCGTCTGATAAAATATTTTCAGTAAATTAACAAAAAAAAATGTATTTATTCATTTTTTAAATAAAACAAAAAAAAATTTTATAGTTAATGTTTTTATTTATATATTGTTTTCTACTTTTTATCATAAGTGTTCTTTTTGTTCCCAAACATAACCTACATAAATATGGTTTTGGGCGATTTATAATATTGCTTTTTAATAAAAAGTTGTTAACTTTTCTCTGATCAAAACCATTATAAGATAAAAATTCTCGCAAACACGTCGCATTTTCTGCACTTTTAACCAGTGTCACAATAAATACTTTTCCGTGTCCATTACATTCGTAGCACGGTTCCCACACTTTTTTTCTGATTATAGGATGGAGACTTTGTTTCTTGATGGACATTTTTTTTTACAAATATTGTTGCATTGTGAGCATTTTTATTTGATTTCTGGTAAGTCGATCATCTAACGGCGTGTCTATAAATAGATGCAAATTGCGTAATCTTTTATAATTGTTAAGATAAATTTCTTTTAAATTTTGATCTTGCAAAATATAGATATTTTCTCCATTCATATATTGATTCATAACAATCAAATCTTGAATGCTCAATTTACCCCATTGACATTCATTGTTTGTTCTTAACAAATCAGCATCTTTTAAAAAATTTTTCATTTTGTTATGCAACAATACTTCTTTTTTAAAAATATCTGTTTCTATTGGTTCTTCTTTGTTTATCATGTTGAATAGATTTCAGTCCAGTCTTTCTTGCGCTCGCATATCAACATGTAATTTCATATCCTTATTAAATAGTTCCTTAGCAACTCTTTCTAAGAAAGGAAACATTCTTAATTTTATAAAATCAAAAAATGAACCTAAATTTAATTGAACTAATTCAGATGAACGAAGAAAGGAAACTTCAAAAAATTTCAAATTTAGGAGCCTGTTCATTAAAGGTAAATATAAAAGTTTATTATATACCAATTCTTCAGACGTTAATACCATAGAAGCAAAATAAGCTGCAAAAGCACCGCACAAGCTACTCGAATTCCATTGAAAACACGATATGCTATAAGATACTAACAAATTTTGTTGTCCTGTTAAGTTGCTATAATTGACCATAAACAAAGTAAACCAAAAAAATTCGCTATTATCAGCTGTCCATTCTGTAGGAAAATGATTTGTTTCTCGAACATAAGAAGATATTTTAACTTCGTTATAATTTAAATTTTAAGTGTTAATTTGTATGCTACTTTGTACTTCGTCTACAGCTTCAAACAAATGCAAGTTGTATCTTAAAAAAGGAGGTATTTGTCTTTGAAAACTTTCTCCTCCTAAACTATCAAAACAAAAAAAAATATTGTCTTCTATTTTCATAAAAAGTCTCTAATGTTCACCCAATTGATTTAAAGTTTGATTATTATATATAAAAAAAGAGCCTACTTTTTGCAATTTTTTAATCAATTGTTTTCTTGTGGCGTATTGACTCAATTCGTTAAAAGCATAAACACCTAAAAAATAATTTTTAAAAGGTTGATGATTGAAAAACTGAGTTAAAGATTCGTTAGTGCACTTTTTTTTTTTATTCTTCTAAATTAAAATAACTGCATACAAATAATGTTACAATAGCATGCAATACATTGACAAATAAATTCTTTTTACTATCTAAACCGTCTTTAAATATTCCTTCTATATTTCTTTTAACTACTTTCTTTTTTAATGCGGCATCGAGTTTTTCTAATAAAATTGCTATGCTAAGTTTAGTTTTGGTTGTAAATGTATCAATGAAACCGTCTGTTTGATCACCTTCTTGCTGTATAACAGGTTGAATTTGTCTTTCGAGCAATAAAACGGACAATTCACATTTGTAATATTCGGCGATGATGTTATCGTTGACATGTTCTTTTTCTAATTTATTAAAGAGTTCTACATAAGTGCAAAGTTGAGGTTCTTCTAACAAATCTTTAATTGACTGTTTTTGAAACATTTTTCAATAGCGCTTGAATTCAAACTGATGCGTTTTGAATTTAAAATGTGTTTTAAAAATAAGCTAGAACTTTCATCAGTTACTGAATCCTCATTTACAGATCGCGGTGAAGAATTTCCAGATTTTTTTCATGATTTTCATGATATTTTTTAGATATTTCATCTAAAGCGCATACAGCGCAATTATTGTGAATTTTTTTAATAATGCTATCAACGCGATTTTTTTTTTTTATTAGAAATAATTAAATTTTTATTTACTATTTTGTTATTTATACTCTTTTTTTTAAAAAAAAAATGATAAAATTTTTTTGTTAAAAAACAACAACATTGATTATATTAATATAACTGTTTTTTTTTAATTTTTTTTTTAAGTTTTGGATTATGGACATTGAATATATAACCAATGAAAAAGAAAAACACGAATGGGGAAATGATTGTTTAAGAGAGATATGTTTAAGATCAGTAAATGACAATCAAATTTATCACTGTCAAGTAGCACCCTGTATTCCTTACTGCAAACTAAATGAAAAAAATAAATTCGCTTTTCAATATTGCACATTGAATATACACCATTTATCTTACTATCCCGTTCGCAGTAGTAATACATATATCAAAACATGTCAAAACATTTTTAATTTTCTAAAAGACATTTTATCAAATTATCCATGCAATGTGGTATTGTATAAAGGTGGAAATATCGAGTGTCGAGTTTTAAAACTTATAAAAAACGTTTATACATTTAATTTAGAAGATATTTCAATCCCAAAAGCAAAAGAAATGGATTTTTTTATGATGAGTTGCGATGTCATTCGCATAAAAATATATACGAAATATTGCACCTTATGGATGAACTAAAACATTGTTGTAGATATGAAACAAATATGTATAAACAATATCTAATACAAAAAATATATTATAAAAACACTTTTCAAGACTTGAAAGTAGAAGAAAATAGTAGAATTAAAGTAGAAGAAAATTTTTTTAATATTTTAAAAGAAAACAATTGTATTCGAAATGCGACTTAAACCAATTGCTGTTTGGAAAAATTTCCATGATACCTTTCTTTTTAAAATTACATTGTTTTATCGATTTGTAGATGAATACTTTATCTTCTACTTTTTTAACTTTTTGAACTTTAAAATAATTGTATATTAATTCGGGTGTGTATAGAGTATAATAAGAATGATGCAGCAAAATTTCTTTAAACGTAAGAGCGTTTTCATCGGCATAATATTTACTTGATTGCACCATGATCATATCGTATTGATCTTCGTTAGCATTAATTAAAAACGGAAATAAAAAATAAAACTTAAAGGGTGTATTAATTTTATTTTTCCAAGGATTGCAACGTTTAGTGATTTGATTTTTTTCGTTGTTTTCGTAACGATTAATACGCTTATATATTTTAATATAACGTTTTAAATTCATATTTATAAATTCGTAATATCGTAATGGATTCATAATATCTTTTTTTTTAATGCTCCCATGTTTGTTATGGATAAAAAAGCTTTTTTGATCGCTTTGCAAAAGTCTTTATAATACGTATAATCTTTGCTCACAGTAAACGCTGCATCCAATACAAAACATTCGCGATAAGATTTGCTAAAATATTGACTTTTTTTATTTTCGTAATCTTTAATGATAAACACATAATACAAATCTATCATTTCATTTTCCGACAAATGCAATTCAACATCCCATTTTATTAAATGTTTTTTTATTAAAATTTGCCATGTTTCATAAGTAACACGCGTATGAATAAAATGACTATACAATGATTGAAACGTTGAAATTTATTTTTCTAAAGATTGTTCTACTTGTATGTTCGTCATTGGGATTTGTTGAAGTGATTGATAGAATTTTTTAATTTACGTCGCGCTATTTATACTTTTTTTTTCTATACACGTAATAAAAAATAAAATAAAAAAAAAGTGGGTTTTTTTTAAAAATTTATTGTTTAAATAAAAATCTTTCTCTAACAATAAAATTTTTCAATTTGTTCTCATTCTCTTTAGGTTTCTTTTCTTCTGTTTCGCTCTATAATTTATTTTAAAGTCTTTTTTTTTTTTTACAATTTAAAACAAAAATATTAATTTTTTTTATTCATCATCGTCTTCTTTTGTTATATTTGTTTTTTCTTTTTTATATTCCAATGTTTCTTTAGAGCCTAAATCTTTAGCTACTTCTTTTATATTGAATGGTCTTTTAATACCACTTTTTTTTAATGTTGCAATAACAGGTTTTAGAGAAGATAAACGATCTTTTCCGAGGATATACATATCTTCATCTTCTTTGAGTTGTCTTACTGTGCAATTAGCAATTTGACTGTAACGTATCATTTTGTTTTTATTTTGCGCATATTTATAACCTTGGTTTTGATATTTGTCCAAAGTAGGTATCAATGATTCGAAAAATTTCTTTGTTAATTTAGGTATATCTGATGCAATGATGACCTAAAACGTGTGTTCAGAATCTTTTTTAGTTGCAAAACTAACATCACCCTTATTAAGTTTTATTTCAGCTCTATAAAAAAATATCCATTTTTTATTAGCGTATTCTGAACATTTAGTTCGCCAGTACCAAAGTAGCAATATACTTTGTTCTTCCATTTTTGTAGAATAGACTAATTCTCTTTTACCAAAATTAAATTGAGCTACTGGTGATACAAAAAGTTTGCTATATTGTGATTCCTTAAATTCCTCTTTTTTTAAATCGACACTCCATAAGGTAGCTGCTGCCAATTCTGGGAATTTGACATATTGCACAATTTCAGTACAATAACCAACACTAAACTCGGTTTCCATTTTTTTTTGTTTGAAAAAAAAAAGTTTTTAAGTTTATATAACATTAAAAGAAAACTAGAAAAAAACCGGTATATGCATTTTTAATTTAAATCAATAGAATTTAAAAATAGATTGAACTTTGATCAAATAATCAAACGTCTTTTAGACTTTGACCTCTCATTGACGTCTTTTTTACTTATTATGTTTTCTTTTTAATCTGATATGACGTCATCTTTTTATATAATTAGGTGAAAAAAAAATGGTATGGCTAAATCAACACTGCGCATTATTTTTTTTATATAATAAAAAAATGAGTTCTGAAAATAATAATGAAGATAAAAAGATAAAAAATGAAGGAAAAAACATATTTGTATATGAATCTGTGAATGAAACAGAAGAGAGCGAAACAGAAGAAAAGAAACCTAAAGAGAATGAGAACAAATTGAAAAATTTTACGCTTAGAAAAAGATTTTTATTTAAACAATACAGAAAAGCTCTTTCACTAAGTGCTCATTATCGAAACATTACATAATTAATGAGAAACGATTGTAACGAATGCTCGACTTGTAAAGTATTAATCTATAGCATGACGTTTAAATGTCCGCATTGCAAATACCTTTTTTGTGCTAAATGTTTTGTGAAACACGGTACAAAGTCGAAGAGAAAACAAAGCATATCAAATCTTGATGACTTTACCAATGATAATCAGGAAGAGTTTATTGCGATTGAAAATTATTGTAAAATTTAATAAAAAATGAAATAAATATTTTTTTTTACTTGATTATTTGACTTTTTAATTTTTTTATAAAGTTTTTTTTTTGTTTTAATTTAATTATTTGACTTTTTAATTATAAAAATTTATTATACTTTTTTTTGTTTATAGAATAAAAAAAAAATGAGTGAAATAAATATAAATGACATTGAAAAATATTTAAAAAGTACTTTGGTGTATAGAATCAAATTTGTTGGTTTTGAATCTAAATACGTATTCGATTTTATTAAATTGGATCAAGATGCTATTAAAATTCAACACGTACTCAATTGATTAAGTAATCAAAAAGGCATTGAAGAAGAATTAAATATGTGTAAACGAATGTTGGAAATGTTTCTAAATAAAATTGTGCATTACGAAAGTATTTTAGACAATTTAAAATGTGCAAAGAAATGCAGTTATTGTAATATTTATTATATAAAAGATTATTTTTCTAAATCTAAAAATAATCTTTTTTGTAAAGAATGTTTAAAATTGTAAAAATATTTTTTATAATTGAAAAATGTTTATTTATTTATTTTAAATTTTATTTTATTTTTTTTTTTTTAATAAATATCATTTTTTTTAGAAAAAAACTAAAAAAAAAATGAGTTTTTATAAAAATAGTGGTTATCAAATTCATGTTTTAATAGATGAATTTCAATCCATATTCAAAATTGATAATGGTAACGTTCAAGTCATTTTGTTTAAATTTGGTTACTTAAAAGGAGAATGGGAAGAATTTTTTGATTTAATAAAAGAAGAATTGCAAGGTACAGAATTTATTGATGCTGTTATTATGGAATGTGATAGAATTCAAAGTCTTTATAATTTTATGGGTAAAGTATTTTATGAACGAACATTACAATTATTTGCTCGTGGTTTGAAATTTGAGGATAAAGAATTTAAAGATTTAATGGGTCAAACTCGAAAGTGGTATTCCATGTTTGATCGACGCGAAGAATTAATGAACAAAAAATATAAAAACGTTTTTTTTGCTGAATTTAAAATTGAAATTAATAATGCTTTGTTTAATAAAAGATTGACTTTTTAGAAAAATTTTTTTTTTTTTATTTAACAAAAAAAGTGTTTAAATATAATATTTTTTTTTAGAAAATATAAATATAAAATGGAATTGCATAAATTACGTAAAAATTGCTCTTATTGTATGCATGAATTTAAAGATACTTGTGCTGATAAAGATCCAGACGAACCTTTTGTTCACTACAGCAATTTAAAATCAATTTTAATTTTTTTCAATGCGAATTACATCCTGAAAAAGATTTGAACAACTATCAAATGAATTTTGACTTTCTTTTAGAGGAAATGAAAAAAGCATTGACACAAAATCATAATACGAATATGGAACGTATTTTATTTATGACGCATCATAGAAGAATGATTTTTGAATTATTAGAACAAGGATATTTGAGTTGTGAAAGATTAACATTAAAATTAGAGGAAGGCAAGAAACATTTTTGTGTTAACTTTGATGATGATCTTAAAATTATTAAAAATTTACAAATTCAAACTGTTATTTTAAAAATGAGAAAAAAAATGTGTAAAATTTTAAAAAAATTACTTTTTTCTTTTATAACATAATTTTATATGAAAATTTTTTCAGAATATGAATGTATTTTTTTTAGATTAAAAAAAAAACAATGGAAGATTTGAAAATAGAAGATTTAAAAGTGGAAGAATATTTTTTTACATTAAAAAAAGAAACAATGGAAACAATCGTCCATTATATGAAGTTATTGTGAGTTTAGATCCTATTGAATGTCATAAAGAAGATAATGAATGCTATAAAAATAGGTTTGGTTTATTTATGCATTGTTGGTGGATATTTTCTTGTTGTGTACCCGAGTTTACACTAAAGGATATTAAAAGAAGAATGACAGCTCTTACTAAATTGGATAAAGATTGGCTACATTTTTACGATAAAGACTGGCTATATTTTATGATAATAGAAAAAGAGTGGTTACCGATTAGCGATGCTCTCATTATTTTGAAAGAGTTGAAAAAGAAATTTCCTCATTATTATAACGTGCCTTTTGTAGAGTTTTATTTTTATTGGCATTCAGGAGATGTATATAAATGGTTAGTAGAAAAAGGAATACCTACAACAATAGAGTAAACGAGTTATCGTTCGGATTGGTTAGACGAAGTAAATCGTAAAATTAAAGAAAAAAAAAACTGAAAATAAAATAAATGAATAATACTATAGTAAAAAGATCATTAGATCAAATATTAGAAGATAAAGAACCTGAAATAGTATTTGCAGAGTTGACATTTAACTTATTTATGGATTGTTATTTGGATTTCTATCATATTCGACCTTTTACTTTAAATGAATTAATGGATAGAGTCGTATTTGTGGATACAAATTTATTATTTTGGAAACAAGTATGCCGTGAAAAAGTATATGTTTATCATTGGGATTGTTTTTTAAAAGAAAAATGAAAAGATATTCCTTTAATTTTTATTTTGGTTGTTTTGAAAGTGATTAAATTAGAAATTGATTATATTTTTAGAGATGAAAATTTAAATTCTTTTTTAAGTAATGCTGTTTTAAAATATTTTATAATCAATTTTATAAATATTACAGACGTACGTTTTTTTTAGAAATTTCGAAAAGATGTGATAAATTGGTTTTGGAATATTTTTATTAATTTTTTAGTTTTTTTTTTAGAATGAATAATAATATTTGTAATACTTACGAAGAAATGAATTATGATTTGAATAATAACAATTCTGATACGCCAGACGATGTAAAAAATGATGAATAATTACAATTAATGATTAAACAATTAGTTTTACATATTGATGTTAAAATAAAACTTTTAGTGAAAAAAAAACTTTGAACTTTTTATTATGACCAACATGGTATTTTTTAGCAAATATGTATTCATGTATTTATTTTCAGAATGAAAAAAAAAAACAAATTGACTAATTTTTTATTTATTTTCAAGATTAAAAAAAAAATGGAAACATCTGCACATGAAGTTTTGGCATTTAAATGGTTTGATCGAGGATACAATTTTTTATTACAGGAGGAGCTGGATGTGGTAAAAGTTATTTGTTAAACAAAATAGCAACTAGTGAACAACTTTATAAAAAAATTGAAATTACAGTTAGTACTGGCACAGCTGCAAATCTTATCGGTGGTATGACACTTCACAGTTTTGCTGGAATCGGTGTGGGTAGAAATAAATGTGAATTTTATTTAAAGCATATGAAACCAGAGGTGAAAGAAAGATGGCTAAATACAGACGTTTTAATTATTGACGAAATATCAATGATTAATGCTAAAACATTCAATTTATTGCATGAAATAGCGAGCAAAATAAGATTTGAAAACGAGGAACTTATTGGTGGCATGCAAGTTATTGTTTGCGGGGATTTGTTGCAATTAAAACCTATCGAAGTCGATTATATTTTTAAATCTGAAGTTTGGAAAAAATACATGCAGCGTTCTATGGTATTGACAAAATGTTTTCGTCAAAAAGATGATCCTTATTTTTTTATTGCTTTAAACAAAATTCGATTGGGAAAAGTAAGCGATGCAGCTATAGAATATTTAACAAAAAGACATTTTACAAATGATCAACTCATTGACAAAAGTTATCCCAGATTATTTTTCTGAGGAGGAAACGTTTTTAAATATAAAGAATTAAAAATGAGCAAGTTAAAGGGCAAAGCAACATGTTTCAAGGCTAAACATAAAATTTTAGAAAAAAATATAACTCTAAATTCGTTTCAAATTCCGCCCGAAGTAACAGTCAAATTGGGAGCCGTTGTCATGTTATTAAAAAATATCAACGTAGAAGAAGGTCTCTGTCACGGAGTGGTTGGTGTCGTAACTCGTATAGGTTTAAATAGTGTCAACGATTTATTTAAAGACAGCGAAATCTTTATTGAATTAATGAAAGAAGATATTCTTGATTCGAAAAATAAAATCATTGCATCTCGAAATGGTTTGCCTTTGCAACTCGCTTTTGCCATAACAGTTCACAAAGCTCAAGGTAGTACTTTAAAAAAACTATTTGTTGATTTTTCACATTCGGCTTTCGATCCTTCGCTTTATTATGTTTCGTTATCTAGAGTTTGTTCGTTAGAAGATCTCTATATGATACATCCTAATGTTAAAATGTTGAAGAACATTTTAAAATCTATAACAGCTAATCCAGATGTATTGCATTTTTATGAGCAATTGAAAATAAAATAATATAATTTATCGCCTAGATAACATGAAATAAAGGTCCAATTTGTTTAATTCTGTTTTGCAATCTGTTTTGTTGCTGTTGTATCATGGAATCTGCTAGAAATTTTTGATTTTCGTCCATATTTTTATACGAGTTATAACCGTTAAACAATTGACCCATTAATCCAATAAAATCTCCTCTTTAACGTTTGTAAACTCTTTTTCTTTTTTTTCAATTATAATTTTTAACTCTTTTGCGCTTCATGATTATTTTTATTTGAATAATTTAAATTCCAATAATTTTGATCAAATTGTGATTTATTTAGATTAATATAACTATTTATTGTTGAATCTTGATTTACATATTCTCTGATTTTTTGTTTTTCTCCATTACTAAGTTTGTTTATATAAAAATCAAAATCTCCTTTACCTCTTATTCGTTTTCTTTTATTTAATGTTTTTTTCTTCTTTCTTCTAAAATATTTTTTAGCTCTTTTGTGTTTCATTTCTTTAATAGTTTTTTTACTAGTTTGTAACCCATTAATCCTAATGCCAACGGTAACACAATACCTTTGCCCCTATGTTTTTTATGCTTTTTGTATCGCCTTTTATAATATTTTTTGTGCATTTTTTTTAAGTAGGATATTTTTTATTTTGAATTTATAAAAATTTCTTTTGTATGATTTTTTGTATGGTTGTTTATTTTATTTTAAAAGGTTATCTTTTTTAAAAAAAAATTTAATTTTTTTTTCTTTTTAGCCAAGAAGAAAAAAACGTAATTAAAAAAAATATAATGAAAAATTAAAAATATATGAGGAAAAAGAACAACTTATCAATAAATCGGTTTATAGAGAAACTGTTTATTACATTAAAGACAAATATAAAGATGAAGATAATGTAGAAGAAATTGAATTAGATAGTCAAATGCAATCACCTGATAAAATTGTATTTGATATTAACGAAATGACAGAAATTGGATTTAATAAAGAATTCAAAAATGCAAAGACTTTCCACGATGTTTTTAATAACTTTTTGTTAGGTTTTAATTTTGTGATGCTGTGTGGAAAATCTGTAGAAGATGGTATGGTTAAAGTGATAAAAAGAAATTATACATCACCTGTTTATTTTATCAAACCTTTGGAAGGACCCGTTTATTTACAATATTTAAAAAATAACAATTTGTCAGCTGCTTGTAATATTTTGGAAAACGATAGCGGTTGGAGAATAATACGTCTTTGTAGTTTTAGAGTAAAAAGTTTAAGTAATTTATCTGATAAAAGCATAATGAAATTAAAAAATTATGAAATGGGTGGTAAACGCGTAGCAGATATGACACTTGAAGAAATGATGGAAAAAAGAGAAAAAGATAGATTGAGAAAAAGATTGACAGCTGATTTACGAAAAGTGAAAAGAGTGTCAGATAAAACCAAAGAACCAAAAGAGCCAAAAGAACCAAAACCAAAATCAAAAACAAAAAAGCCTTATCAAAAAAAAGAAAAGGTATATAAAATTTATGCAAACGAATGGAAAGGCGAATGGAATAGACTTATGATTCAATTAAGCAGCGAGCACATACAAAAAAATTATTTACAAAAATTTAGTAAATTTGACAAAGGAAGTGTAAAAAATGACATTTTGACTTATAGTAGAAAATATATGATGCTGTTAGACTATAGTAGCTTGTTTGAACCAGGCTTTTGTTTTTATTTCTCTTTTTTAATTTCGTTACTTATTCGAAAATGGCAAGTGACAACAATTGAGGAATGAAACGAAAACGTTCTTGACAAAAACGGCGGGATTTTTATTCTGATGACAACATTCTTCAGCATGTTTTGCAAGACGAATGCAATGAACAATGGGAAAAAAAATTAATGGAACTCAAAGAAAAATGTCAACATATGTCGTTTGAGAATTTGTTAGAATTGACGCAATCTTTTGTTTATGATGTCGAATTTGATAGTATCAACATCAAATTGTTTTTGGTAAATAAAAACCCGCAAAGAGTAAGACTCATGTATCCCAACTATAAATCTCAATACAAAACGAGTTTAACCGAATTGTTAAAAGTGGTTTATGAAAGCAAAAACATAACGAGGGAAGATTGAAATTACTATCGCGATTTTGTTAACGATGAAGAAAGACAAAAGCATAACGAATACAAAAAACGCGTCAACACTCTTAAATTGGCTATAGTAGAAAAAAAAGATCATTTTCACGCCATGTCTATCATCAACGAACGATAAATCACTCTATTTCATGGTGCTTCTTTTCAACATTGCGCGCAATGCAATGAAAAATTTGTCTTAAGTGCGCACCACGATTGCGAAGGTTATTACAAAAAAATAAATTTAGCTATGCTGGTCAAAGACAATATAAAGAAGGTCAAAAAGAATTTATGAATCGCAGTAGAAATTTGTTTCCCTTTTTTCTTACATATGATTGCGAAACTAGCAGCACTCCAGATGATTCTCAACAAACAAAACTAGTTAAATCCATTTCGTCGATTTCGTACTTTTGTCATAGTGTGGTTATTCAATGTATCAACAAGGATTTAGCATTGGAATGCTTTGGTAAAGATGAAAGAGGTAAAATCATTACACAATGGATTTACTACTACGAAAATACTATAGATAGTTTAAAAAGCAATCCTTTAAAAATGTTACCAGCCGTTTTTAATAAAACAGTGTCGACGTTGCATTTTGCACATCGAGAACTATTGTATTTAAAACTTGATCCTAGTGATCCGAATATAGAAAACAAAAAAAATGAATTGTGCGTTTACGATTTGATTGCGCTGGCAGATACCTTAGTGCGATTCGCATATAAAGTATTGATTCCAAAACATCAAAATTTAAAGTTGACATCAGAAAAAAGAATTCTTGTATGGGAAAAAGCAGAACCTTTGTGCACTGTTTGTCGTTATCCGGTAGACAAATTTGCTCAAAGTGATCTTTTGAAATTTATGAGCGAAGAAGAAGTGGAATATTTGGATCACAACGAAACAAGAACAAGTTACAACGATTAGCGTATACAAGTCATCAATTTTATTTTTCAAAAAGTGAGTAAACTGGAATTGTTTTCTTTAAAATTAGAAGTTCAAAATTATTTGTTAAAACACAATGCTGAAAAAATAAAAAAAGATTTGTTAAACGTATCTACTCTTTACTATATTGTGTGTCGTTGGTGGGAAGCTTTTAAATATAAAAATCCACAAAATGGTTTGTTGAGCGATTACGTAGGAACAAATTCGCAGGAACTGATAGAATACATGAAATACTTTGGTTCCCTGGTTTTAGACGAGCAAGAACAAGAGTATGGTATGAAAACGATCCTATTGAATTGTTATCTATCAAACATTTTTTAATCACCTTTTTTTAAAAATGCATGGAACAAATACGAGTAGATTGGGAATACGAATTTGGAATGGGCATCAGAGACGCCGTGACGTTTTTGCACATTGTTTGCAAATTAAAGCATCCTGCTGTACAGCTATGGTACGAATGCATGCTTCAACCGTTTAACAACGGGTATGAAAATAAAGTCACTCTAAAAGAATTGTGTCGTCAAGACGAAAAGCGAGAGCGTTTATTAATACATTGTCAATTTTATCTGTCTACGTTTGAAGATTATCTAGTGATCGATCATGACCATTTTTCTGGACATGTTTATGGTTGGCACATGACTTTTGTAACAAAAATATTGCTCGATGCAGTGCTCATTTGATTTGCCCCATCTTTGCACACAACGCTGCTTTCGATAATCGAATCATGATAGTGGAAGGATTGCGCAAATTTATAGATTTTCCGTTGTACGAAAGTGCTGGTGATAGCAAAGATAAACCGTTTGAAGCCTTTGTCAAATACACTTCTTTTGAAGATATGTTTGTTATTGCTCAAAGTACAAGCAAAATTCGAATAATTTCTAATGGCAAGCATATTCAAATAGAGGATACTTTAAGATTGCTCAACTGTTCTTTGGAACAAGCCAGTTCGATGTTGTCTCAACCAGCTCAAAAAAAAAATCAACAGCATGCTGCATTACTTGTGGCCTCTTTTTCCTTACATTGCCACAGACAATTTAAGTGACAACGAAGAGTTTCAAAATTGTTTCATCAAAAAAACGTTGTTTCCTTACACGCAAATCAATAACACCCTGTTAGACATTGAATACAAATCTTTTTCTCCCATAGAAATGTTTGCAGAAAACCAACTCATGAAATCTAAGAATTTGCAAGAAGAAATTGATAAAATTAGAGTACCTTATGAAAGTGTAAAAAAATTGTGGAATTTTTTAAAATTAAAAACGCTGAGACCGTTATTAGAAGTTTATGCCGTTTAGATACCGTTGTTTTGGGAGCAGTCATGTTGGATTTTGACGAAAGGACTTATCAATCTACAAAATTTCATATTCTCAGTCACATTAGCATTTTTGGTTACGCTAGCAAATTTAATTCTACGTTAAGTTTAATACAAATTCAGTACCCTCCTACGCAAGAACATCACGACATGATTGAAGATTGTCTCAGAGGTGGAATGTCTACTAACGGTACTCAAAGGTATGCCATAGAAACTAATTATTTTCAAAAAAAATGAACGAATTAAATATAAATTCTGAATTGGATGGATGTCTGTACTTTTTTGATGAAAACGGGCAATATGGCGGGACTCAACTAAAACCTCTTCCGTTTCAAATGAGTTATACTTTTGATACAAACTGTAAAAATTTGCAAGACATTGTTGACAAATACCACCGAGTCAACGCTGACGGTTTCTCTACTAGTGCCCTTGTTCATTGTCAAATTAGCATGTTGCCAAAATATCAAGATAAAGTAGGCGGTTATTCGCCCATGGTTAAAAAAGAAATCATTCCTTTGCAATATTATTCTCTTACAGAAATAGCATCTAAACGTTATATTAAAAAAAATGGCAAATATGCTATACAAAACGACAAGTCTATTAAACTCGTTATGAAATTGGGTTCGCACGAAACCGTAGAATGTTTAGACACTCTCATGTGGATGACTCGTCATTGCAGAGTTTTGATAAAAAAAATTTACAAAGTTTTACTTGTTTGGAGATTTCCGTTGGCTGAAAAAATGGTTCGAAAAAAAAGCTGTGGAAACAGGTGACCAAGTCACTGACGCCTACAGAAAATTATTGACCAACGGTCATTTTGGCATTTTGGCAAGGAGATCAGAAAAAAATGTAAATCACGAATTTATTATACATGCTAAAAATGCATTTCAGAATATGATCAAAAATTTGCAAGATATTCGCCTATTTTTATTAACAAATAGTTATAACGATTCGCAAATAAAAAAACTATTTCCAGCGCACTTTCAAAATTTATTATATCGAGAAGATCGTTATGTAGGTATAGAAGCGAATAGATACAAATTAGATATTATGGCTAAAAAAGTATGCATTGACCTTTATGAAACAGTAGATTACTCTTATGATTCCTATCTTAAAGAGCTATTGTTTAATGTTTCAAACGACGTTAAGACCAAGAGTGTTTTGTTTTACGGTGAAAGCAGTGTAGAATTTAAAGACATTTTTGAACTTTTTAAAGTCTGATGAATTTTTTTATAAAGAGGCTTTAATCATGAGATCGTATGAGAAAATGAATACGCTTAACAAATCTCTTCGTTTGCCCGCCGCGCAAATATTATGTTTAGCCAAACTGAACATTGCACAATTTTCGTGGCAATTGGGAGAAATTTTACGTAAACGAGGAGCTGAAAATTTTTTAGTACTGATTCATGTTGCAATTTTATTGTCAGAAAAAAAGAAAAAAATAAAAAGTGTCCTTTTCGAGTTCAAGTAGACGATTGGCTATTTTATTCTAGTTTTGAAAAATGGCTAGATTATTCAAATTATCAACCTAATCATCCTTTTTATTCAAAAGAATTTGCCAAAGAGACTGATCATTTTCAGAACAAAATTCCACCGCCTAGATATATATCGCAAGTCATAGCCATGGGCGCCAAATGTTACAGTGTGGATAGCGTTAATAAAAAAAATGAAAAAAAAGAAAAAAATCGAGCAAAAGGTGTACCCAATTATAAATTACGTTTTGAAAATTATATTGACGGTTTAACAACCTATAGAGCTGAAAAAATATTTCGAAATTTGGACAATCAATTGGATAGCACTATACATCCTGTTACTCAAAATAGAATGAAATTAATTTTTGATAAAGTCACTATCAACAAACACGAATTGCGTTTTTTAGAAAAGTTTACGCAAGAAAATTATGTGTCTTGACAGAAATACGATATCATTTTCGTTTAAAACCTATTGTAGAAGCTAATTTAAAAGTATTACCAGACATTGAAAAGTTTTGTAGAGACTAACATTTGCAAACTTTGTTGGCAATTGAAAAAAAAAATAATTAACAAATATTACCGATACAAAACCATGGTAGCATTTAACAAAAATGTATTAATACCTTTACTCTATGATTTTAAACAAAAATCAAACACAAATTAAAAAAAAAAGGTAAACTTATTTTTTATTAATAAAAAAAAGTAAAAAAAAAAAAAATTAAACAAAAAATAAAAAAATAATTAAAAAAAAATTATAAAAATATAAAAGTTTTCTAGTGTTTAATTTCAAATTCCTAGCAATTTTCTTCCAGATTTGTTTCCATATATATCAAATGTTCGTAAAAAAGAATTTTGATGGAACTTTGATGTGCTTATCTTTCTAATTAAAAAATTAAAAAAAAAAATTTCAAATAAAAAAACCATTAGGTACAGTAGAATATAATCTATAGCAAATTTTCTTCAAAACAACTTAGACTTTTTTCTGGACATATCAAATATTCCTTAAAAAAGAATTTTGAGTTTTTAATTTGCTTGAAAGGAACTTTGCTACCCGTGTAATCCATATTAAAATCCGTTGAAAAACGATCGTACTAAAAACTGTTCTCAAATATCATTATATTTCTTAATCTTGCAATAATATTAAAAATAAATTTATAAAATCATTTTTTTTACTTCACTATCTTCATTTTCTTCATCTTTTATTTTTTATAATTGGCAATCGTTTTATTAATTGCTTCTCTTGAAAATCGCGATATATGACCATATATCAGCTTTTTTTCCATATTCTTCATTATCTTATATATATATTTTTTATGCTTTTGGTATATAAAAAAAGGGATTAAAATTTTTTTTTTACCTCAATAATCTCATAACAATCATTTTTTTTACTCAATAATTTAATTATTTTACACAATAATTCAATAATTTTTACACAATAATTCAATTTTTTTACTCAATGATTGAAATTAACTAGAATGAAAAAAATTGTTTCGTTTTTTAATAGTGCTTACTGAAAAACAATCATATTTTACTAAAAAAATATTTTATGTTCATCATTGGTTTCAATATAGCAGTAGTTGACAATATCGTTTTTTTATGCATTTGATATTACCTTCCCATTACACTTTCAGTTTTCTTGACTTTTAATGTTTCTATTAAATGTTGCATTAAACATAAATATAGCAAACACTTCAATCTTATCTTTTGGTTTCCATCCTTATGAAAATCCGTTTCTTTGATTTCTTTGTTTTCTTTTTTTAAAATTATTTCATATTAAATTTCAATCATATCTCAAATAATTAGTGTATTTTTATTTAGTTATATTTAATAACAATAAAATAGAATAAATAACTTACAATGACTTTTAAAAATTGATATTACAGATTTGTCTCATGTTACAGTTTCTTTACTTTTCCATATTTTTATCACATTTTCTATTTTAGTCGTAATGGCTTTTTTGTAAATCACCTGTTAGAGTTAAAAATAAATATCCTTTTATCTAAAAAAAAATTCAAAAAAAGTTTAATATAAAATGAATTAAACATTTTCAATTTATACCATTTTTATTTAAAAAAAATAATAATACAATAAAAAAGTTATTTTTAAGTATCCCAGTAAACATTTGGACGTCCACTAGACGTACATTGGACGTCCGTTTCGGACGAACGGACGTCTGTTTTGGACGTCCTTAGACGTCTAAACTAAGTCCAAATGCAACATGTTTCGTCCGTCCATTTTGGACCTTAATGGACGTCTGTTTCAGACTTAAATTAGATAAATCTTTTAGGTCTACGGACGTTTACAATACGTCCATATTAAAGAAAAAGAAACGTTAACGCCCTTAAAAACCCTTACAATGGACACTGGGACACGTTTTTTAGCAATAAATAAGTATAATTTGTATAAGGGAAAAAGAATGTTTTTGACAAAAAAGAAGATACAAGTAAACAGAATTCAATTTATCGATAGATCATGTTTTACAAAAAAGGCATAAATTTTACAATATAAATTTTTCTTATAGTACGATACTCATGTTAAATAGTTGCAATTTTTTGGGCGATTTCGAGGTTGCACGTTTCATCAGATCGCCAATTAGTCCTTCAATATTGCGCGCTTCCAAACCACCTTTGTCATATATAACTGCATCTAAAAGGAAAGTCAAAATTACCTTAAATAATGTATATATATATGTATATATATATATATATATATATATATATATATATATATATATATATATATATATATATATATATATATATATATATATATATATATATATATATATATACATATTTCTTTCGTGGTACCTTTCTCGACTCTTTAACTCCGAAACACGAGCCTTGAGCCGCTGTGCGGAGAAACTAAGTTGATCGCGGTACTTCCAGGGACGTGGTTGGAGTTGAGCTCCAAACCTCTCGCTTACAAAGCGAGCGCACTTCCCACTACACAAATACTGCATTGCATATAAGTTGAAATAGAAAAATACTTTTATTGTCAGTATGAATGAATTTATTACGCCATAAATTAAAAAAAGATTATATAATAACTAATAAAAATACTTTTTGCAGGATAACTTTAAAGTGCACTTACGTTTATTCAACATTTTATTAAATAAGGACCTACTTTTTAAGACTTCTTAGCCAGTTTAGAACTAGTTGCTTTATCAGTTATGAGACGACATAGAATGTGTGGAGTTAAAATTAACCACTATACTAACCACTTGCTGACTGTTTTAAATAATTTTTTTTTCTAAACGACAAAATTATTATGTTACAGAGAAAGTACATCAATATAATCTGGGAAACATTTACAAAAAATTTGACATAATTATATTAAAAATCTTTATCTTGTTAAAAAATGAAGAATCTGGTTACAAGTTTCTAATGTGTCAGAATCCAGCATACTCAACAAAGTCAATTTCTTCCAATCATCGTCTTATAACAACTCATACTGAAATATACACACTATATCTCACACCATTTTAAGGGAAATATGAAACAAAACTGTTTGACCAACTGGGTTGACCCAACAAAATGGTACTATTTTTTTGTGTTAGTTGATTTTTTTAGATATATTATATGTATAATATATCTAAAAAAAATATTTGTATTGTTTACAATATAAATTATATTGTAAACAATATAATTTATATTGTTGTTTAATAACAATAGCTGCATACTCTAAACAAAAGCAGTAGATATATACATATTTATATACAAACATGGAATTCTTAAGTCAATGATTACTAAACACAATTTATAATTGAATAATAAATATTTAAAGAATCACAAATTGAATAAACTTGCAATGAATAAAGATACTATTTTGACATTTCAGTATTGTTCTGAGTTTAAAATTACTATAATTTATTTATAGTAATTTTAAACTGAGTTTATACATAGTATATTAACCCTTTACTATAGTAAGTTACTATTTGTAACCCGTTTAACTATTTATAACCCGTTACTAAGTAACGAGTTACTAAACAAGTATTTTCGAAAAAATTGAGTAGTTAGGGAGAGGTTTAAAGAAACGGAAACATTTAGCCAAAAAAATAAAAATAGATTCCATTTACTGATAAAGCGTCTTTTACAATAAGTAA
>NC_061169.1:39024968-39147468 GCF_022113875.1 Hydra vulgaris
AACCTCAGTCAATTCACGAGGCTGTCTTACAAACTCTGAAGGTAGCTTTCCTTTAATTTGACTTAGACGATTAGAAATTTTTATAAAGTTTGCAGCAGATAATCTTCCTGAATATATACGTGGATATGAGCCTTTGAAATAATATAAAATACGACGCACAGCACCTAAACAAACCAGATGCATATAATCTAATGGAAATTGTCTAACAAGATCTAAACTATGTATTTCATACAAGGGCGTTATATTGTGATGATGACACCTGTTATCATTATTTCTTTAAGAATATTGACCAGTCCGTAGCCCATTATCAGTTCGTGATGAAATTAAATTAGGATTTGTTGTATCATATACTATCCGACCCTGAACTGGGACCCCATAATCATCGCAACGCTCACATGCATTGTAACCACTGTGTTGCGCAGTTCCCTTTAAAAGACTTCGAGCCGGTGAGTCACATGGAATTGCAAATATTGAAACAATATAAAACTTTCCACATAAAATAACAGTTTTATTATGAAATTCCTGAAGTTCTTTTGAAAAATCATGCAGAAAATTAATTGCAGTTGGCTTATCATACCCACCATACAACGCAATTGTAAACGGATTGAAGTTAGAAAATTGGGATGTTATTAACCATAACTGGTATCCAGATGACTTGAAAATTGGAAGACCATCTACATTAAACAGAAGTTTAGTTTCTTTATCAGCATAAATATTATTTTTTAATATATCTTCGAGACCTTTTCTTATATTGAGGTAGTAATATTCTCCAGCATTTAATTCTGTGGTTTGAACTTTATCTAATGTGCCCAAGATGGATCGTGAATCTTTAGGTAGTTGATGACCATGAGATCTTAAAATGTTTAACAAACCATTGACACAAGCTTCTGTGCATCGGTGTTGCAGAGCCCAAATACGAATGTGTTCAGACAGTAAATGGTCATAACTGGCATCAGTAAAAGTAGAGAACTGGCATTCAATAGAAGTATCATAATTATTAGTATCATTACTTAAAAGAAAATCTATTGTCTCAGACAAGCAATTGTTATCCTTAAACTCAGCAGAATTATTTTCTGAAAACAAGACATGACTAGATTCACTTTCTGATCGATGCTCAGGAAATAACTGTGAATTTTTTAAAGAATAAGTTTCGTTTGTGCTAGTGTGCTCCTCAACCCACTTATCTTCATCAACAGATTGTGAGATTGCAAAAACATGTTTTCTGATGTTTCGCCAATAAGTAGTTCGCTCGCTAAAACAAAATTTTAACTATTTGAAGGAACGTTGAGTATACCCTATTTTGAAGGTCCAACAATTTTAATCTAAATAAAGCCTCTTGATCATATTTTAAAGCAGTTAAACAATAAAGATATAAAAATAAATGCAAGGAAATATAACATTGTCTATGTTTTTGTCAATAAATTAATATTTTAGACACTTTAATAACTGCATATATATATATGTATATATATATATATATATATATATATATATATATATATATATATATATATATATATATATATATATATATATATATATAACCCTAGATGCGCCTTAAGGCAACAGTAAAAAATTTACTACCCTAAGGCGACTCATGAAAATTTTCAACTTTTTTTAAAAAAAATAAAGCCCAACAGATTCGCTAGAAATTAATGATGATTAATCAGTTACTGGTTCGAGAATTTAATATTTACTGAAAAAGTTATACGAGTTATATAAATTTGCTGTCACCTTAACGTTTTTTGTATATTTTAAAGTCGCCTAAAGGAAAAAAAACTCCTAGATCAACTGTAAGGTGACAGATTTTTGTTTAGATATAAACATTTTTTTTTATAAAGATTAAGTTAACAAATATTTATTTACCTCGTTTATCGTTTATATTCGGAGCATATTTCAAAATAATAACAATTTTCTTTTTTATTATTTTATAAAGTTTTAATACATTATTATAACAAAAACTCAAACAACCACAAAGTTTAAAAACAATAACAGTTAAAAATACTCAGGGTTTAAACTGACGCAAGTAGGCACCATATTACACAGTTTTAACACAAATTTTATTAGAAAAAGCAAGTTACCTCTTTTTAGGAAAACGTTTATACTATTTTTATTATACTTATAAGCTAAAATAACGCGTGTTAATCTACAGATTTAATGATATTAAATGAGATTTAATTGTTTGGTTGCAGGCTTCCTTCTGTCATATCAGCCCGCAAAGGGCATAAAAGCAACCTAGTAGCATTAATCAATTCCCATAAGTGCAACTGTCTTCTTCCGAAAATTCTGCTTTATTCTTCGAGTATTAACAATTCTAGTTCTGATTTGTTTGAGGTCTAAACAAAATTTTTCTGCAAATACTTCCATTTCTTTACGGCCTAAAAAAAGAAAACAATAAAATTATTAATTTTTGAAAAAAATAGTAATAACCGAAATCTCTACAAGTAAATCTAATTTTTTTATAGCCAAATTACAGGCCTTTTCAACATGTGAACAGTTAAAATTTTAAAGATTTTACTGTTTATGTATTAGCTTTTCTATAAATGTGTTTTTGTAAAAAACACTAACACGTTGAAAAGAGCAACGTAACTAGTTTTTTATTGTTTTAATGAGTACGCTTGTACTGGGCGTAAACTGAAAACCGCATTAAAAGCAAATAAAAATACTTCATAATAGTAAAACTGATGAAATACCTGGATATCCACGATAATTTTTAAGGTGAAGAGCAAATTCTTTGTTAAACGCAACTTTACTAGACTTATTCCATGACTTTTTTTCAACTGTTAAATTTTTCTCTTTATTGATCGCTTTTTCTGAATAAAATAAAATTAGGTAAGACATTTTTAACACTTCATTTCTTTGATTTAATAAACAATAATAACTAGCTTAGTAAATAATAAGCAAAAAGGCAAAAATTCATTTAATTAAGGGGAAAAGACATAAATATTTAGAAGTGAATATATAGAGGTTTGAAGTAAAAATATACAAATACTTATGTACGTCAAAAATTACTGACAATTACAATAGCATATGCAATTTCAAAACTATCAATTTATGACAGTTAATCTAATTATTTACTTTCAAAAAAGTTAAAATGCCATTATTGTTTAAAAGAGTTATAATATTTAAATAGAGTTAAAATAATTAAACTCTTTAAAATGAATTAAAAACGTTTAAAATGTTTGAGAAAGCCTTTGACTAGTGTTTACCAGTGGGCTCGTCCATAAATTACGTCACGCCATTTTTGACTATTTGTGACCCCCTCCCTTCCATGTCACAATACCGTGACACTTGAGAAACAAGTTACGTATTAGTCATCACAAAGCCATTAACCCCTCTCCTAGAGCGTGAGGTCATTACATAGTGGGATGACCCCAGTGTAATGATTTACCAAACCTTGTCAGTATTGGCTTCAACAAGCGTCCTTAAGTTAAAATTGGGATATTTTTATTTTCTTTAAACATGGTTCAAGGGTTAAAAAAAAAAGTATTATTTTAATTCCAAAGATTTATCTACCATACTTTAAAATAGGGAATACTAACTTAATAAATGCATTCTAAAAACGTAACAATATAAGCAATTAAACCTTTTTCAAGTTTTAGCACTTGCTTTATCTTTCTCTCACCTTCCACTTTACTATCATTTCCAGATATCTTTGTAAAATCAACTAAATAGAAATTATGAACACCTTTCAGAGACAAATTATACAATCCAAAAAAATGAAATTAAAAAACATAAAAGAGGAAATTATCGACAATCAGTATTTAACCTGAGATTATAATAATAATAAAATTATGGCATATCAAATGTACTCAAAATAGCTTTAGCATAAACAAAACAAAAGTAAAAACTTATTATTTAGTAAAAACATCAAAAGTAATTTTTTAACCTTTTAAACATTATGTTAAAACAATGTTATTTTGCAGCTATTTTACTTCATACAATATTTATTAAGGCTAAATTTATTTTGTGATTTTAAACACTAATTTGTTAACCGCTTTTGCAAACAACTTTTTTTTGCTTGAAATTTTCATTAAAATTCAAATATAAATTAAAAATACAGGTTATTATCACTTTACTTAAGTTTAGAAAACATTTAATGTTAAACTTTGAAGCTTGAACTAAGCTTGTGGTAGCTTAAGCATCATATCAATTTTTATTATTATTATTAGGAAATGAAGAAATTGTATAACTTTTAACATTTCTAACCTTCATGGAAAGATCTTTTAGGATACTTTTTTCTTCCAGTTTCACTTTCTATAACTATAAACAAAATGATAACAATATAAAAAATAATAATTAAAAACCTTACCTAAAAGAATACAAAAAAAGTAAACAAATAAAAAATCAGTTGAACCTTTTTTTAAATCAAGGACTGGCCTAGTTTTTAAACCACTATTCAGTTTACTATCATTTTTGGTTATCAACTCAAATAATAAGTAAAAATAAAATAAAAGTATAAATCAATTAAAAAGTAATCTTTTTATATTTAATTCAACTTTAAAAAAGCAATCAACATTACTCACCATCAGTTGGTATTACATGTTCTCCTATAGTGCTTAAGTCTTGTTCAGCTGAATTAGAAATAATTGACTTGAATGGAGTTAGATCAACCTTTGTCACTTCTTGAATAGCTCTTAGTCTTTTGCCTGTTGTTTTTATTTGTAAGGATCCAGGAGCAGCTTGGTAAACATTTTGATTGATTCTTTCTGAATGTCCAAAGTGATTATAAATTAAAGTTTTTTCCTTTTCTGATAACTCCAGCTTTGCTAAGATTGTAGCAATACAATGCCGATTTTGGGTGGCATTAATTGCACCTTTTTTTATCTAAACGAATTAATATTTCATTTATGCAATGCCAACCACTAGCATGGCTCATGCTTTTTTGGGTACTGGCAAAAATATATTGGTTTTCATCAGGAATTCCAGCATTTTTCCTAACTTCTTTGTTTGTCAGATATCGCATTGCTTTTATGCATTCTGGTGGAAAGAGAACAGGAACTGTGTGCTCCGAACCTTTCCCTGTTTGATAAGTGATAAACATTTGCTCAATATCAAATTCTTCAGGCAGATCTTGTTTATCCATCCATTCTCCATTTAAAGCCTCATTTCACTGAAATAAGTGTAACCGCACAGGTTCTCCACCTCGTCTGGCATTAAATATAGTCAAACATGTGGCAGTTGCAGATGGGATAGTGACAAATGATTCACATGGATGTTGAAAATCATCAATAGAATTCATAATTTTGTTACATTCCTCAATAAGCAGTTGAACATCTGCTTCATTTGGGAGATTAATTGGTTTCCGCAAATCAATATTTTTACGATAATTTAGATTATAATAAGCATCACCAAATAAATCATCTTCATAAAGCTTTAAAACCTTTAAAAAGTCAACTACTCTCTGAGATTTCAAATCATCATTTTTTACCAAAAAGTAACCAATCAAAAATTTTGCTGTTAATTTTAATAAATTAAGTATACTGATTTTTAGGCCACTTTTTTGTGCACTTAATAAAAGATGGTCCGAATCTTCATTTGATTTTTCTGATAAAGAATTCATAGCTTCTCCAACTATGGTGATTACTTCTCGACAGTACATGTCAGCTGCATTATTTAAGATATTATCTATTTTAACAGCTTTCTGATTGCTATAGATACTTTTAAAAGATAAGTATAATCTTGCAGTTAACTGCATTCGTGAACGAACCAATCTTTTAGTCTCTGAAACTTTATCTTTCTTTCTTTTAAGAGCGCTATAAGATCTAGAACCAATCATTAAAATGATTTTGTCAGTTTTAATATAATTTCCAATATCATCCAGTTGTAATGTATTTAGAAGGTTGACAAAATCATTTGAATAATTTTCATAATCTTCACTTGCTATAGAAACCATAGGTATCATTAGATTGGTATTTGTACCTTGGCAAACAAGTTGGTGACGAGCTTTATACTTTCTTGAATAGAAACCTTTACACCCACAACACATAAGAGGGAGTTCATCATTTTGTATTTTTGACTTTCTTTCTCTAATAAAACATGTTTGACCTGATTCCACCAGTGAAACATTGTGATTTCTAATAGCTTCCTTTCGAAATATTTCTATATAACGATTCTGATCTACAGAGTTCATATTTAAAAGAGGCAATACCGAAATTTCAGTACCATGCTTTAAAAGAATATGGCGTTTTAACCGAGTCTGAGGAACTTTGCAAAATAAACAAAGTCGTGCTGGTTTTGTGTACTTGTTGGTTTCTGGTTTTGAGGTATCAACCTCAATTTCTCCACATGTTTTAATTAGATTCAAACATTTTTTTGTAATTTTACCAAAATCATCACATGTTGAATTTAGGTCTTCTTTAGGAACATCACTATTGGAAGCTTCTGAAAACGTTTTTAGTTCTTCCCAAAAAGCACATCTTTCAATTATAGGAGTTGTAATTAAACTAGGAAGTACAGCAATAAACTCTGTTTCTTTGTTTGGTGACAAACACACTAACTCGTTTTCTTTTTCAAAAATAAGATCACATTTTGTAAATCTTGATTCAGTAATATTATCAACAGTGGAAAGATATTGATATTCAATTTCTGAGTCAGAATCATCAAACAATGGCTTTTCCAATGAAACTTTCAAAACATCTAATTTCTAAACAACAAATTGACTGAACAGTTAACATAAAAACTTAATCAAACAGCAAAAGCACTTTAAAATTTTTAAATTATTACCAAATATTTAAGTACTGGTAAATGTTAGTAATTTTTGACTTAAATATAAATAAACTAGATAATATCTTAAATAATGCAGATGACATGTACTGTCAAGAAGTAATTGCCATAGTTGGAGAAGTTATTAATTCTTTATCAGAAAAATCAAATGAAGATTCATTTATTAAGAATATGGTAATATAATCATAAAAACATGATACAAACATGATAAAATTTGTATATCATTAATTATGTAGTATTTAATTTTTCTTTAAAACAAGGTTTTACTTAAGTAGTTAATAACTATTAAGTTATCTATTTGTAGTAAATAATTACATCATTGAAGCATCATTTTTAAACTTTTTCATGTGAAATAACAAAACGATTTGGTTATATAATTATTACTTCATTGATGAAGTTCTAATTGATGCAATAATAATTAATGAAATTATTAATTATAAATATAACTAATGAATTATAATTAAATAATAATTATTAGATTTTATTTTGACAGTAATATTTAGCTGCACTTTATTGCAGACTTGACTAAAAGACTTGCTTATTGTTTAGTATACATTTAGTATATTTTATCTGCTTTGTTTTTTTTCAGCATGTTTTAAACAGCCTTTGGTTGGTATTCTGCAATGCTGAAATAACTGCTGACCTCTAAGTGTTTGAAGTTGGCTAAAATTTTTGTGTGTTTTATACCGCAACAACATATTGTAAGAGACAAAAGATGCAAAAAGTTATAGAACAACTTAATATTGATGTTTAAGCTACAAGCTTATTTTATACCTTAACTTTAAAAAGAAAAATAAATAAAAAAGAAAAGAGTTTTAACTTTGTCAAAAAAAAGTTTAAAAAAGTGAAAAGAAATAACCACTAAGATATTAGACCACTATAGTTTGATTTATTAAGGTCCTCTATACAAAAAAATAATGTCCAAGAAAAAGCCTTTATTGTGAAACCTGTTTATGTTAAGTAGTTAAGAGTTTTTAAATAAAATCATAACCCAATGTTTTATTTTATGTAAATGAAATAAAATATAAATTAAATTATACCTCCCTATTTATTGCTCCAATTTCAACACAATTAGCTTGGTTATAACATAATGGCTGTAAACATGATGCCTTAACATTTAATAAGTATACAAGTAATTTTAATTCTTAACAAGCATGCCTAAATAATATACTTTAAACTTTTAAATATATGCTCAATAAAAAATAAATAATAAATGTAGAGTATAGAGCAAAACTTTCACATTATGGTACTTCAAAAATATATCAGAAGCTTTGAAAAAATAAATCTAAAAAATTAAATCATTTTTGGTTAATCAAAACAGTCTTAATAGTCTATACAATGTCAAAACCAAACATAGCAAAACAAGCATCTGCTATGGTTTTTTTATTTTATCATACCAGTCATAAGAATCCTCACTATTTCTATATTTATCTACAAATTTAAAGAAATGAAAACAAAAAACTGTCATATTCATTTTTAGATTTCACACTCCCCCTCTCCTCACACTACTTTTGTAAAACCTGAAAACCTTAAACAATGTTTTAATATTTTAGGTAAAAGTAACAAGAACAAAATGTATTAGCTTGAACTTCTTATGTTGAACAAAAAATGATAGTAATAAACCAAAAGTTAAAACTTTTTAAAGATAAAATCATTTTTTAAAATAAAATTTAGAAAACTTGATAGAGTTATGATAATAATTAATAAACAAAAAATAATAAACTATAAAATAAATATTAACATAAATAAAACACACCATGGTCCGCCAGAACATTTTCTTTCTTTCATCACCATAATCGTATCTAAAAATATCAAAATTATTTCTTCTAAAATCAAAACTTCGTTTGTTACATGTTTTTGTACAAACTACATGTGTTACAACAGATATTTTAAATCAAGAACAAATAACAATTAGTTCTAAAAAAAAAAAGTAAAAAAAAAAAAAAAAAAGTAAATATTGGAGATGAAGTATTATGGAAAACAATCAATCAAAATGCAAACAATAAAATTATAACATTAAAAAGATGATGGTAATGATGGCAGTAACAATGATAGTGATAAAAAAAGACATTCACAAAAATCATTTCTTAAAATTTATTTATACACTTGCCCAAGCTAAATGAGTTATTGCAGTTTGACATTTTACATTTTTTTTATGGCTTTTTTTTTAGTTCTATTCAGTTTTTTTTTTATAAATCTAGTATGCAGATAGGAAATCATTTTTATCTGTTGTTAATTTCACATATATTTCTTAGTCTCAAACCAGTTTTTTGTGCTCTTAATTGAAGATTATTATTTTATACAGCATCATCCTGGACACCAGATAATAGAAAAAATTATAATTTAAAGCTGATGTTCTTTTTGAGACACTACATCTCTTTTATTTATTCACAAATTTCCTAATGAATTATTTTAAAGTAATTTCACAGTATAATTTTATGACAAACAGATTAAGAATTTACTAAAAACTAATCTTTACCTCAAAAAAAACAACAACAACCATGCAAACCATGTATTGTAAGCTGAAACGTAAATGGAATAATATTTTAAAATATAAAATATACCTTAATTCAGTGCCAACATCTATTGTTTTTGTAGCGAAAAGACAAAGACTAACACGATTAGACTCAACTATTTTTTTCATTTTTGCATTAGCATATATTGAAGGTGAGTCGTTTACCATGCATCCCATGAAACTTAGTTGGTTTGTAGCATCAATGCTTAAAAAAAAAAAAAAAAAAAAAAAAAACAGAAATTAAATGAGTATCAGAAGAATAAAAAACAATAACAGAGTAAATTTTGTTTCATAATTTTCATGAGTAAATTTAAATTTCATGATCAATGTTTATTTTTGTATTTATACTTTCTTAAATATGTAAAAAATTCTAAAAAAGCCATAAAAACCATACAAATTTAAGAGCCATACAAACCATAAAAGTTTAAGAAGAACAAAATAATAAAAAATGAAAAAATATTTAACTTACCAAACAGATTTACCATAAATATCTTTGATCCCATTATAAATAAAACAACCCAATCCTTCATTCTCATATTGTTGGGACCTCAATTTTGTCTCATTTAAACTAATAACATCACCTAATTAATACAGATACAAAAATATTTATACACATGAGACAGGGTTGCTAGCCAATAGCTAATTCAAAATTTCAGGATATTTTCAAGACTTTTCAAGGAAAGTTTTGGGTTTTTTAAAGATATAATGATCTTTATTCAACCAGAAAAAAAAAACAATATGTTGATTTATAAAAAAATATGAAAAAGAAAAATGGCTAAATAAATAGACGATGTTCATATTACTGACAGTAACATTAAACAAAACTTTTGATGAATTAAAAAAAAACATACAATTATTACATTCTCTGTAAATCTACACAAAATTAAGAATCTGTAAAAGATAAAAACATGACAAAATATTTAACTTTAAAAAACAAACAGGATTTCTAAGAATTATTGCTAAAAAGTGTTTTTTCAAGACTTTGCCAGGTTTTTAAAGACAGCTGACCACTCTATAAAAAATATTGTCAGTTTGACTAATTATTTGGCTGGTACTCATATCTTATGTACTGAAATCCAAAATTTAGCAGGTACCGGATACTCAAATCCAAAATCAGCCGCATATCCTGACTCAGGGACCAACATTAATTTATCCATTCATTTATTTAATTATCCATTATCTTATCCAACATCAGGGTTGGGATCAAATAAGTATTTGGTAAAAAAAATTTGATGTATTTGTATTTGTATTGTTATTTGATAAAAAAAAATTTCCTAAATATTTGTATTTGATTTTAATGTATTTCTGTTCCAGTTTCATAAAATAGGTTAACCAATGTATTTCTGTTCCAGTTTCATAAAATAGATTAATCAATGTTTTTTTTGTTGATAATACCATATGATTTATTGTTTTTTTTTCTTCATTTTTAACAATAAAATAAATTAAAAACTTGTTTTTATAGAATATTTGTTAGAAGGCTTGTTTTTATTCTTCTATATAGTAGACCATTTTATCAGTCTTGTCTTGAAAAAATCTTTATATTTTCTCTTAACCTAAATTTCAAATTTTTGTAATTGTATTTGATTTTGGAAATAATTGTATTTGAATTTGGAAAATACTGATTACATATATTTTGTATTTCTATTTAAAAATCTATTTGTGTTTAATCAAACATATTTGATCCTAACTATGCTTGACATAGATTAAAAATATGCTAATTAACATGGCAGAAAAATTTGAGGAAATTCCATCACAATAACACAATTGCTTCGCAAAATACACAAAGACCACTAAAACATTTAATAACAACAACTAACACCACTAATAACAAATTAAAATTATTAACAAAGCTAAGTAAAAATCATATTCACATAACAACTGAATGTTAAAAAAATAATAATAAGTTTAATAAAATCTGAAAAAATCACATAAAAAATACCTCTGTACTGTAAAAGAAAGTCTCCTTTCAGAAATTTATTTGTTGTAAATACACCATTACCTGAATTGGTTAAACAATAAGTGAGTCTGATAAATTATTTAATAAACTTTTAGTTTAAAAAAAAAAAAACCTATGACTTTTAAAACAATATAAAATAAGAAATGGGAAACTAAACCTTGTAGTGTCATCCAAGCCTTTAATATTTTTTAATGGTTCCATCAATATTAAAGATCTAAAACTATTAGGAATCTAAAGGAAAGATAATAACCAACCCTGGGAATTAGGAAAAATGAGGTCGGCAATTAATTTAATTTGCCGACCTCAATCTTATATAGGTCGGCAAAAAAAATGTGACACTAAGGTCTTACTATTAAACACTAAAATGAGGTCAGCAATTTTTTGCTGACCTCAAACACTTTGAGGTCAGCAGTTAGGTTGGCATTGCAGAATGCTGACTCCAAGTGTTGCTTAACTTAAGATACTACAACAAAAAAACCATAAGACATCGCCAAAATTAATTTTGGTAACTTTAAGAGATTAGATAAAAACATTGAATATGGCTTTTGATTTAATAGTAAAATATAGTAGTAGGGATCTTAAACTCTTAACACACGTTGTGTTCATATTAAAAATGTTTAAAAAAATGGTTTACTCATTAAAAAAAAGAAAATCATAAGATGAATTATTTACATAAAATAGTGATTTTTTAAAACAATATACAATAAGGAACAACAAATCAAACTTTTATCAAAGTATATTTTATGACTAAAAAAACCTAAAGAATATAAAACAATGTATAACAGGGATGTGATTATAAAAAATATCAGCTAAACAACAGCCAAATGAACCTTAGAATGACTTTTAAATCAATATATAAAAGGAAACAACAAACCAAACCGCAAGGAGTTGTCAATAAAAAAGCAAGGAGTTTGTCCATAAAAACCGCAAGGAGTTGTCCATAAAAAAGGTAACAATAAATATATTTTGCACTTTTTTAAGATTTTCATTTAACTTAATTAGCTATTTATATTTTTCATATTATGGATTTTTTTGTTGATGCACAACTTACGGACAATACCTTAAGGCAACCTCTGCATTTTCAAACAAAAGAACCTTAAATTGAATTTTAAACAAATTTTAGAGTGTCATTTAATTATTTTTAAAAATATATTTTATCTAATAACTTAAGTACCTTAAAATTAAACTAAAAATACGAAACAAGGAACAATTAACTAAACCTTAAGACGTCATACATACTTTTTAAAGATATTTTGTAATGAAACAGTAAAAAAAAGAGCTTAAAGGTGACTTTAATAATTTATAAAAATAAATTTTTTTAATACTTTAATTTATGACTAAAGACTTAAAAGGTAAAATTTAAAACAATAAATAACAAGGAACAATAAAGCAAACATAAGGACAACATAAAGATTTTCTAAAGATATTTTAAAATATAATTCAATCAAAAAAGAGACAATCAAAAAAATCTTAGAGTGACTTTTAGAATAAAAATTAAAAAGCAACAATAAAACACACCTTAAGGCAACCTCCATATTTATTATTAGATATTTTTAAAGTAAAACTCAGAAAACCAAAAAATACCTTAAGGTTACTATTAAAAACAAGATGACAACTAGATTTTTATACAAAATAATTTTATAAAATTAAGTAAAACAAAAGAACCTTGAGGTGACTTAAAACAATATAAAATAAAACACTTAAAACAGTATACGAAAATGAAGAATAAACTTAATCTTAAAATGAAGAATAAACTAAATCTTAAATAACTAAATAAACTTAAGGTAAAATTTAAAACAAAATATAACTAGAAACAATATAAAAAACTGTAAGGCGACATGTAGACTTTTTGAAGATATTTAAAAAATATAATTCAGCCAAACAAAAACTTAATGTGACTTTAAAATGAAAAATAGAAACCAACAATAAAACAAACTTTAAGGCAACTTATAGATTTTTTAATTGTATATTTTTATAGTATAATTCAGTAAAACAAGAGACGAAATTTTAAAAACAATATATATATATGAAAAGAAGAATAAAGTAAACCTTAAAGTGTCATCAAGATTTTTTTTAAATAATTTATTTTAAAGATAAAGAAACTTTTATAGTTAAAAAAATAATAAGGTAAAATTTAAATCAATATATAAAATGGTAGAATAAACCAAACCTTGAGAGGTCACCTAGATTTTTAAAAATCTTACTTTATTAATAAAATAATTTACATAAAATTTAAAACAATATATAACAAGGGATTATGAGAAAATTTAAGGAAACATAAAGACTTGTAAAAGATATTTTTAAAATATAATAAATATATGACAACATCTATATCCTTTTACAGATATTTTTAAAACATAATTAAGCCAAACAAGAAAATCTTAAGGTGGATGGATGTTAACTTTTGTAATGTATCAAATTTTTTTTATATGAATTTTTAAAGAGAAATTTCTGTTTTTTTTTTTAAAGTTTTATATTTTTATATTTTATATTAATTTTTATCAAACTTTTATATTTTTATTTTACAATTTTTTTCAGTAACTTTATCCATCAAATTATTTAATTTAGCAACATCCTTAACAACCATAGTTTCAACATTATGGCCCAAAGTCTAAAAAAGTTTTGCATCAAATTAAAAACCTATTATTTACATAAAAAAAAATTTGATATAGTTAAACTATAAATAAGTCAGAGCTTAATTTAAAAATTTAAAACCAATATATAAAGTTTGTTAGCTGAATTTAACCATATTTGATTTTTAATTTTAATAAATGATATCTTTTTCTATGCTATTTTTATATCTTGCTTTTATATCTTTTCTATGCTATTTTTATATCTTGCTATTTTTTTCATAACATGTTAAAAAATATCAGGATATTTTAAGGGTCAAAGCGTTTAAAACTTCTTTGATTCCCAGGTCCCTTAACCATGAAAAACAGTTTCTTTTAAGTTACCATAGCAATTGTTATCATGAAAAAAAAATCATTTGTTCAAACTAATCTTTTTCCAGTGGTTGTCATTTTAGTACAAAATTTGAAATTTAGCCTTTCTCAAAAACTTTTTATTGATTTGGTTTTCATGGTAACAGTAGTAAAAGCAGTTTATAATATTTTATAATTTTTATGCAAGTTACTCATCATAGAGTTTTTTATCATTCCTGATACATGATTTTAATTCCATTTAAAAGAATTAATAGTGTAGCATTAATTTTTGCAGAAATTCAGCTTTTTTCAAATTTTGGTTTTAGACCTATAATAAAACAGAAAAGGCAAGCTTCGACAAAAATAAAAAGTTAGTTTTTTCTTGGTATTCATTTATTCTTTTGTTTTGTTCAAAAAAATTTAGCCCAAATATTTGTTTTATCATCCTCTTTAATATGAACACATGTCTCTGAGATTCGGGATGTTGATTTTTTAAACAACATAAAATAATTAAAAAAATAGGTGGCTTTTGAACAATGTATAAAAAAGAAGAATAAACCAAACCTTAAAGCATCCACTAGACTTATTTTTTAATACTTTATTTTATAACTAAAGAAACTTTAGTTAAAATTTAAAATAGTATTTAACAAGAAACAATTTCGCAAACCCATAAGGCGATATATAGACTCTCTAAAGATGTTATAAAAATATAAATCAGCCAAACAAAAAACTTGAGTGACTTTAAAAAAAAAGAAAGAAAGTAAAAAACAATAAAACAAACCTTAAGACAACCTCAATTGGGTCAAATCAAACAATAACCTTAAATATATAATAGTATTTTTCATTGAAAAATATTAGATTTTTTAATTGTAAACTCAGTAAATCAGGCTTGGTCGGGAAGCGAGTGCGATCACACTCGATAATTGACCACGGAAATAATATTTAGTTGCGTAAAACCGGCCAGATTTTTTAGTCGTTTTGAGAACATTTCAAAAACAAACAATAAAGTGCAACAAGATTAACTGGACCTTTGAGAGACAGTTAAAAAAAGAAAACAGCTTTTAACGCAAAAAAAAATTTAGGCAAAAAAATACGATTAGAGCAATTATTTTTGAAACGTCGTTCTTTTATATATTTTTTATAAAATTATGCGATATTTTTTTTACAAAGTAACAACTTACTATTAATGATTGTTTAATAAGAAAACAAATGTTCTTTAATTTATCAACAAGTATATAATTTTTATTTATATACTTATGTCTTATTTCCAGTGCTGGATTGAGGAGGTGGGGGAGAGGGGGATGGGATAGAAGGGCTATAGCCCCAGGACTCACATTGTTAGAAGTTGCGAAATAGTCAAAAGTACCATTCTGTATTTTTTTTAGTCATTTTTACGCTGTGGCACATAATAAATGCCACTAAAATAATGCAGTCCGCAGCCCTGAAAGGTCCAACAAGATTCAACCAGTAAAACTAACGCTAGATGATATATTTATAAATAAAAAGGTTTTTTAAATAACTGTTTTATGCTTCGCATAGTTTGAAAAGTTTAACACATTTGATTCTTTTCTTTTTATTCTTTTTAGTAAGATGAACAAATGAAAAAATTAAACCATTGAGTTACTGTAGAAATTCACTTAACTAGATAGAAATTAACTAAAAAACGTTAAATTACTTAGTGAGAAGGAAGCGGAACAGCTTCACATTACCGCTGATAATGTTTAGTGAGTGGGCTTTATAATTTTAATTAGTATTTAAAACAGAAAAGAGTTAAGTATAACGAGACTGTAAGAATGGCTGAAGCAAAAATAATTGAAGTTAGTAAACCAATTTCTAAGAACTTAAAAACTTTTCTTTATAAGAACTTAAAAACATAAATTTAAAACATTTATTTTTGCAAACAATTAATGTTAGTTTAAAACATTTATGTGACTTCGAGAATGACATAGTATTAAAATAAAAGTTTGTTTGATATTATATTGTTAAAACTAATTATGCTAGAAATCTCGACGAAAACATAACAAAACTCAAATAATACAACTTTTTAAAATAATTCAACAGAATAGTCAAGAACATTCGGTTTGTATTTTTTGAATACTCTAGAAATTTCCGCAAGTATTTTTTGAAGCAATAGAAATAGTTGTTAGTAGATTTGGCGGGTTTATTATGTTTGCAAACATTCTTTTTTTTATTTTTCCGCACAGAGTTTGAGTTTATGTATGTTACCGTGTAAGTCCGAAATACAAGATTTACGATAACTTAATAATTATTATGCGGACAAACAAGGAAACATACGTGAATTTGAATGTTTTTAAAACTACTAAAAATCTGGTCAGTTTTTCGCAACTAAATATTATTTCCGTGGTCAGTCATCAAGTGCGATCGCACCTGTTTCCCGACCAAGCCTGGTAAATTATATAAAACCTTAAAGCGACTTTTGAAACAATATTTAAAAAAGAACACTTAAATTGGAAACTTTAATAAAGATACTTCTATATTCAGTAAAAACAAGAGGTGACTTTTGAAAAAATATGAAACTATGAAATTTTAAAAAATAAATTATGAAAAAATGAAGAAATATGACCTTGAGGTGACTTTTAAAAAAATATGAAAAAAGGAAGAATAAACCAAAAGTCAAGTAGTTTTCTTCTAAATGTGTTATTTTGATACTAGAGAACTTGAGATAAATTTAAAACAGTATATAACAAGGAACAATAAAGCAAACCATAAGGCAATATAGACTTTTGAAAAATACTTTAAAAATATAATTCAGACAAACAAAATAAAATCTAACATGACTTTAAAATAGATTCATATTTTAAAAATCCGGACAATTGTTTGAATAAAATATCCGGAAAAAATCCAGAATGTATATTCCCTTATTTTCTTTTTAATTTTGCCTTTAGCTAAGTTGTTTTAATTTTTTTTTTTGACACTTTTCATATTTTTTCTATGAGTGATGAAGGAAAAAGCCTAAAAACCAAATATATTACAAAAATATATATCTCAACTTGACATATTTAAAATGTTTTCAATATCCGGAAAAACTAAAAAAAAATATCAGGATTTCAAGAAATATACAGAAAAAGACAATCCCTGCTTTTAAAACGAAATTTAGAAAGCAACAAAAAAGCAAACTTTAAGGCAACTAGATTTTTTTATTTACATATTTTTATAGTAAAACTCAATAAAGCAGAAAAAATTTTTAAACGATATATAAAAAGGGAGGATAAACCAAACCTTAAAGAGACATCTAGATTACTTTTAAAATACTTTATTATATAACTAAAAAACTTTATGTAAAATTCAAAACAATATATAACAAGGAACAATAAAGGAAACCTTAAGGCTACATAGAGATTTTTAAAAGATATTTTTTTAAAAATCAGCCAAACAAAAAAACAAAAAAATTGTGACTTTTTTTAAAAAAAAAAAAAATAAATAAAAAAATAATGTCAACATTTAAATTTTTTTACAGATATTTTTAAAATTATAATTAAGCCAACCAAAAATATCTTAAGAAAGTTTTTAAAACTTTAAAAAGGGAACAATAAAACAAACTTTATAGCAACATTTATTTTTTTTTACATTTTATAAATATTTAAATAGTGAAACTCAATTAAAAAAAAAGAAACTTGAGGTGACTTATAAAACAATATTGAAATAGAAAAAATAAACTAAACCTTAAAGTGTCATTCAGATTTTTTTTTTTAATTTAGGTAAAAATTAAAACAATATATAACAACAAAAAGTAAAATATAATTCAGACAAATATAAAAAACTTAAGGTGACTTTAAAAACTAAGTTAAAAAAAAAAACTAATCACAATATATAACAAGGAACAATTAAGCAAACCTTAAGGCGACATATTAACTTTTTTTGAGATATTTAAAAATATAATTCAGCTAAACAAAAAAACCTTAAGGTGACTTTTAAAACTAACTAAAACATAATTTTTTAAAATAAATAACAAGGAGCTACCTAACAAACCTTAAGGCAACATATAGACTTTTTGAGAATATTTTAAAAATATAATTAAGCCAAACATAAAAATCTTAAGGCAACTTTTTATTGATTAGGTTTACATGGCAATAGTACACAAAGCAGTTTATAATAATTTATGAAAGTTACTCATTTAAAGGATTTAATGGTTTAGCAATAATTTTTGAAGAAATTTAGGTTAAGGTGAATGTTAACAAAACTTTGATTAACATCCACCATAAAGGGAATTTTAGAACAAAATATAAAAAAGAAAAAGAAAATAAACCTAAAGGCAACATCTAGATTCTTTCACAGATATTTTTATAGTAAAACTCACTATTAAAAAAAAACTTGAGGTAAATTTCAAAACAATATATAAAAGGGTAGAATCAACTAAACCTTAAGGTGTCATCTAGATTTTTTTCAGAATATTACAAAGTAAACTTTTAAAAATAGAAAAGAAAAAAGCAAAGTTTAAAAAAATACATAACAAGATAAAATAAAGCAAAACTTTAAGGCGACATAAATATATATATATATATATATATATATATATATATATATATATATATATATATATATATATATATATATATATATATATATATATATATATATATATATATATATATATACTTAAATTCTTCATTTTATAACTGGAGAAAAAATCTAAAACATTATATAACAAAAAAACCAAACATAAAAACCTTAAGGTGACTTTTCATATAATATATAAAACTGGACATTAAAACAACACTTAATGTGACAACTAGATTTTTATATAGCTAGTTTTATAGTAAAATTCAATAAAAACAAGAGAATGTTGAAATGACTTTTAAAACAATGTAAAAAAAGGAAAAATAAACTAAAAATTAAAGTGTCATTCAGATTTGTTTTAAAAAGTTGAGGTAAAAATTAAAACAATATATAACAAGGAATAATAAAGTAAAACATCTAGAGACATTAAATATTTGAAGATATTTTTAAATATAATTCTGCCAAACAAAAAAACCCTTGGGTGACTTTTAAAACAAGCAAAAAAAAATTTACAATTTATAACAAGAAATAATTAAGGAAACTTTAAGGTGACATATAGACTTTTTAAAGATATTTTAAAATATAATTCAGACAAACATAAAAAAACCTTAAGGTGACTTTTAAAACTAAGTTAAAAAAATAAAAAAATTTCACAATGTATAACAAGGAACAATTAAGTAAACCTTAAGGCGACATATTGACTTTTTTTTAAGATATTTAAAAATATAATTCAGCTAAACAAAAAAACCTTAAGGTGACTTTTAATTTTTTAAAATAAATAACAAGGAGCTGCCTAACAAACCTTAAGGCAACATATAGACTTTTTGAGAATATTTTTAAAATGTAATTCAGCCAAACATAAAAACCTTAAGGCGACTTTTTATTGATTAGGTTTACATGGTAATAATTTATGAAAGTTACTCATAGTTTTTTTTTTTAATTTATAATTCATAATTTCGATTACATTTAAAGGATTTAATGGTTTAGCAATAATTTTTGCAGAAATTTAGGTAAAGGTGAATGTTAACAAAACTTTGATTAACATCCACCGTAAAGGGAATTTTAGAACAAAATATAAAAAAGAAAAAGAAAATAAACCTAAAGGCAACATCTAGATTCTTTCACAGATATTTTTAAAGTAAAACTCACTATTAAAAAAAAAACTTGAGGTAAATTTCAAAACAATATATAAAATGGTAGAATCAACTAAACCTTAAGGTGTCATCTAGATTTTATTAACAAAAAAAACCAAACATAAAAACCTTAAGGTGACTCTTTATACAATATATAAAACTGAACATTAAAACAACACTTAAGGTGACAACTAGATTTTTATATAGCTAGTTTTATAGTTAATTCAGTAAAAACAAGAAAAACTTGAAGTGACTTTCAAAACAACATTGAAAAAAAAAGAATAAACTAAATCTTAAGGTGCATCTAGTTTTTTATGCAATATGTTAACTTATTAATAAAGAAACTTAAGATAAATTTAAAACAGTATATAATAAAAAAACAATAAAGGAAACCTTAAGGCGACAAAGATTTTTTGAAGATATTTTAAAAATGTAATTCAAAAAAAACTTAACATGATTTTTAAAATCAAAATTATAAAGTAACAATAAAACAAAACTTAAGGCAACTTATAGATTTTTCTTTATTACATATTTTTGTAGTAAACTCAGTAAAACAAAAGAACTGAGAGGTAATTTTCAAACATATATAGAAAGGAAAAATAAACTAAACCTTGAATTGTCATCTAGATTTTTTTTAAAGTACTTTATTTTATAACTAAAAAACATTATGTAAAATTTAAAACAATATTTAGCAAGGACCAATAAATTTATTGTCACCTTTAAATTAAAATCACCTTCAGGTAATTTTGTTTAACTGATTTTCTTTTAAACATCTTTCAAAAGGCTATATGTCACCTTTAGGTTTCCTTTATAAAGGAAACCTAAAGGTGACATATAGCCTTTTGAAAGATATTTAAAAAAAAATCAGCCAAACAAAAATACCTTAAAGTGACTTTTAAAACAAACAGTAAAAAACAATAAAACCAACCTTAAGGCAACCTTTAGATTTTTTAATTGACATTTTTATAGTAAAACTCAGTGAAACAAAAGGTACTTAAGGTGACTTTTAAAACAATATATACGAAAAATAAATCAAACGTAAAGTAGTCATCGAGATTTTTATACAGATGTTTTTTATATCTAAAGAATCTTAATGTGAAATTTAAAACAATATATAACAAGGAACAAGAAACTAAACCTTGAGGTGCAATTTAGATTTTTTAAAGATACTTTTATAATATATTTCATCCAAATAGAAAAATTATAAGACAACTGAAGTTAAAGACTGAAGTCAAAAAAATAATAAATAATAATAAGTTAATCATAAGGCTTTGTCTTGATTTTCTTTTGACATTTCTATTTGAGTTAATTTAAAAAAATTAACAATTAAAAATTAACTTTTAAAACAAGTTTATAACTTAACTAAGAAATCCTCAAGGTTTAACGATTTACTGCTTATAATATACTATACCTATAACACATATAATGAATGGTGCACATTTTATTAAATGAATTATTTATGATTTATTAATATAAATATAGCATTATTCAACAAATTTTGTTCAAGTATTATTTAAAAAGATTAAGTACCATAATAAAAGTCAACTTTAGACAAGGATGAAAACATGATTTTAAAAGAATGAAAACATGATTTTAAAACTTTTTTTACCTATAGTGTCATTAATTTTAACTTTGAAAAATCCTTCTTGATCAATTTTTCTTTGAATATAGAACTTTGCAAGATTTTTTGGGTGACATTTTTCTCTTTTACGCACTAGATTAAAGGATTTATTTACTTTAAGATTAATGAATAAATTAAACAAATAATATTTAAATACTTTTTTTTTTCTTAATTATTTGACACTCAATCAAACTAAAATTTTGTGAAATAACCAAAATAGCTTATCAATAAATTATACTCAAATTATGAAAAAGTTATAAACAACTTATAGAGCTTTGTTTTAAAACTCAATAAACAATAATATTGACTTCGATTAATTAAAATATATATACAAACTTTTAATTTTTTTGCAAACATTAACACTGCATATTAGTGCACACATTAAAGTGTCTAAAAAAAAAGATATATAAACAAATAAAATTCAATATTACATAAATATAGAGTATATAAATAATGTCTTATGGAAAAAATTCAACCTTATTTATATAAATAAAGTAACTATATATATATTTGAATCGTAACAAGATGTGCTTTAGATGAAATGTCAGACACAATATATTACAAATATAAGTTTCGTGTACATTGAATCGATTACAGTATAAATGGTAAATATGAATAATAAAACTATAAATTCATATTAAGCATTTATACTTACAATAGATTTTATCTTTTATTTGATCGGCCATGTGATAGCGCACTTAGATACAAATTCTGCCGTGATTTGACTATGGCATAAATGCAAGTTTTTGACGCTTTTTGAACATGTATATTTTTTTAAAACGAACCTCTGACTCAGTTTCTAATCTAAAATTAACTATTTTTGGGTATTAAAGAAGCTTAAGTTCTAAGTTGTTAATAGAAATACTAATAACTCAAATACATACCCGTTTAGACATTAAAAAACTAGCACAAAGGAGAGTGTAGCCGTAACGCAGCTTTAACTTGCATGTAAAATTTTTCATGATATACAACCCCGAATTTACATGGCTCATAACTTGAGAAAAAAACATTCTTTTTAAGAGAAAATTTAAATGACAACTGGGTTAGCATTACCATTTAGCATGATAAATTGTAATCTTTATAAATCTATATAACGAATGTAGAATCTGGTTAAGAAACGTTAAGGTGACCGAAAAATGTCACCTTAACAAAAAAGTCGCCTTAAGTGTGGTATTTTTACCGCAAATAGTCACCTTTAGGTTGATCTAGGAATATATATATATATATATATATATATATATATATATATATATATATATATATATATATATATATATATATATACAAAAGTGAGAGACATTTACTAACAATTACAAACTGATAATGCGTAAAGATCTACTGTCATAGTCTATGACAGTAGACCTTTACGCATCATTTTTTAGTTTTTTCTTTAGTTATTTCGTTATGACAGAGAAATAACTAGAAAGAAAAATAAAAATTGTATATAAATTCTAAAATAGCAGGTATAAAATAGATCGCTTAAAAGTAAATATAGTTATTGTTTTAACAAGGGAAAAAGGCGTTGTCCAGAATCTTTCTTAAGCAACACAATTCTAAGATATTATTATCAATCATTATATTACTTATATAACTTACTATTACTCAAGTGAAATATTATAAAATTATTTAAAACATATTCCTAGCTTTTGACTTAAAGCTAAGACTCAGAGCTTTATAAACCTTTATTTATAAATACATACTATGATAATGACCTTATTTCTCATAGTACGAAAAATGAAGGTTTATAATCTGGCTTTAATATACTATATTATATAGCCAGATTATAAACCTTAACTTTTATTAATATAGCCAGATTATAAACCTTAAGTTTTCCCTAATATAAAATAGGTGTTGACCTACCTGTGGGATCTTTTTTCAGGGTTTTTCTTAATTCTTTTTTCATAACTTTTTGAATCCATTCCGAACAATTTAAAATAATTTAAATTTAAATCAAACAGATTAACAAGATTATCACGAGTGGAAAGTATAGCAAAGCGGTTATCGAACGAAAGTATCACTCAAAAGGCGATCAAAGTCCACTTGAAAATTATACGTAATTATGCGGAAATTACATATGCAAAATTAAATAAAATATGCTAAAAAAAGCTTCGAGAGCACATGTTACTCTTACAGCCGTGAAGGAACAAAAGTGAACTTCAATATTGTTATAATTGCCACTGTTATATCTGTTTTGAAACCGTTAATCTTATTGTGATTTTATAATTGTTGTTTTGTCAATATCACGGTGCCTTGTTTTCATAACATTCAGTTCTTCATTGTCTTTGATTTAGTTAACATTTTTGTGTAAATAGAATAATGTCAACAAGGTAAATAATTCTATAAAAAGGTTTGTTTTTTTTTAATAATTATGAACGGTTTTTTTTTATCTATTACAAGATACAGGACATTTTTTAGAGCTATTTACATTTTTAGAGCTATTTACATTTTTAATTTAAAGTTTGAAATATGTGGCTTTGTTCTTGGTACCAAGAACAAGGACTATTTTAGTTTTTTCACTAGTTTTTGGCCCTGAACATAGATCTTGTTGTAACCATGGCCCATGACATTGTCACAACCATGCCCTAATTATAGTCTGTTATAATATATTCATTATCTTTTAAGACTTAAACATGTTGGACAAATTTTTTTCAAATAAATGCAACTTTAACTTAAGTTGGTTAATAATGCACCCTCCTAGAGCTTGTGTATCTAACTTTGATGTTTGTTAAATGTATTAAATATATCAGAGTTAAATATAACGAGCACTCTAATAATGTGTTGAAACTTGATAATTTATTAGTAAATCCACACATGGAATATTTCGCATCACTCTGTCATCTTTTAATGTCGAAGATTGTTAAAAAGATAATCTAAAAAGTACATCATGGGTTTAGCAAATTGATAATAGTTGCAAAACATCTTCCATATACAGACAATACTTAAATTAGGTTTATGGACACTTGAACAACAATGACACAGATTTGACCTAAAAGAAGTATACAAGATAATGTATGAGTTTTATAGGTCTATTCTATAAGATATTCTTTGAATCAGTGAGAAACAAAAGAAGAAATGGCAACCTTTTTGGTTTGGTAAAGCACAATTTTCTTAACTCAATTTAGATAACATTTTTTTTAGAACATGTAATTGACCACTGGATCTCATTTAATATCAATACTATCTCAGTCATTTTCCAGAATTTTTTTATAGCATGATTCAACAAGTTGTGTATTAAAAAAATGGGTTTTGTCATGGACTAACATCTACGTAGTTTGTTATGTCTTAATGACATTACTACATAACTAATGATACCATTAGTAACTAATAAAAAAATAAATAATCTTTTTATATATATGTTGCTAGTTATATTTCATTTTCAACTTTCAAAAGTATGTTATTAGCCATGCTTATATTTGCAACATGGGGTTTACATTTTGGTTTTACAGAGCCTGGAATTTGGTATACTAGTAACACAATGATTTGAATTTGCAGCCTTTTACTTTAGCTCTGCCACGTGTATCCTTATCAGCTTCTAAAACTGAACATCATTTAAATGATTAGTTTTACTTATTTGCTCTCCTCATCACAAAGTTTATTGATGAATTTTAATTATTAATCAAAATCACTGTAAAATAAGTAAAATAGCAAAAGCTATTATGCATTATTCTAGATTATTATATATTTTTTTAGCTCTGGTTCAGATTTGTCTGATTATGAAGACATTACTGATACATATAAAGTAGAAGAAGACACTACAACTTTGAAAGGTTTTTTTTTTTTATTATTCTTTGATATGATTATTAATATAATATAATATCTCAATGAGTTTAAAGTTTTAGACAACACCAAGCCTTGCATTTGCGATTCAGTTGAGGAAGCTACTCGATTTCTTCATAGTTATGAAATCAGTAATTCTGTTAGGTTTGCTGCCCTTTCCACACCAAAGAGCTTTGGAAGTTCAGGTATAATATATATTTTTAACTCAAGCTTACATTATCTGGAAAAGTGACAATATTTACTTTTATAAATATTAAAAGTTTTGTGAACTCGGTGTAGTTATGGTGATTTTGAAAATTCTTTTTTTTTCATGTTATTTTTCTTTTCTTTTTTTATTTCAGCAAAAATACTGTTGATAAATTGATTTAATTTAGTAAATTTACATGACTGGAATTTACTTTTTTGACCATTAATTGACATTGGATTGGAACATTAAAACAAACATCACCACAAACAAAGTAAGTAGTAATAAAACCACACATAAAAAAATTTAATCTGAGTTAAGGTAAGAAGTAACTCAAAAAATCTTAAATGCTAATGTTCTTAATTGTACTATGACAATTACTCTGCTCTGATTGGCAAAACAAGTTATTGGTGTGACATCTGGTTGTAAGAAGTTGCTTCCACTCTTCTAGAATTTCGTATTTATATTTAAAAAATTGCATTATGTCGATTCATGGGAACAACACATTGGTGTAATTTTCATCAGTTTTTATTAATCATTAACTAACAACCTTGATTTTTATATTCTTGAAAACGCATTTTTCATTCCTCAACTTATTATTTAATCTGGTAGATACACAGGAGATGCACCCACGTCTTATAGATGATCACTGTAAATAATATAACCTTTTAATTATAATCATTTATGTTTAACCTATTGTACATTTTTTATTTGCTTTTGTTTTTCTTTAATTTCTGATTAATTTGCATATTGAGTTGTCAGAATATCAGCATGTGCTTGAGAAACATAACTATAAACGAAATTATATATTAAACATTTTCAGTTGGATGTACAATTTAATAGCCTAATAATAGCCTTTTCTTTCTTTTTTTTTTTTTTCTTTTTACAGGAGACCTACTGGATTCAATTTGGAAATGTAAACGATCCAATTTTAGTAAAATATCAATAAACAAGGTTTTTTTTTTTTTTTTAACGTAATTGGAACCTTTGTTTTGATAAACTTACTGTTTTTTCTAATATACCTAACATGTTTAAATAATTACTTTGACTTGGACAAAATAAACTTAAACTAGATTAAAAAAAAAATTGATTCTCTAAACTGGTGCTTATATACGCCGTATTGGTGCAATTTATTTTGCATAGTATAAAGATTTTCATGAAGACTTGGTACCTAATTTGACAGCGTGTATCTATTGAAATCTGTAATTTTTGTTTAACTAAATGTTATTAGATAAATAAACGAGGAACTTTTATTTTAAAACGCTGTAAAAGCAAACAAATTATACTTGTATATATTTTAAGAAGAATTAATGTTATTTGTAATATAAAATAATTATGGGGAAACAATGACTGTTATTTTAATTTCTGCATACGCGCGAAGTATATGAATTTATAATATTTAAATATTTCTTACGAAAACCTAGACCAAAAATTGACTAAGAAAAAATTAGGCTTCCTTTTTCAGATTTTATTATAATTAAAAATAAGTGCGTTATATAGATGAAGTAATTATCATTCTTTATTATTATTAGTTTAGCTCAGTCTTTTGAATTTTTTTTTAATTATTGGTTTATTCTATTCCTAAATTTGTTTGAAACTTTATAGAAATGTTATATTTTAACTAATATTAAATTAAATGTGATATTAAAATCAAAATAAAGTTAAATTAAATGCACCTGAATAGATTTGAACAAGGATCTGTTGTGAAAAGACAAATTTATTCCAAAAATGTTATTTAACGCTATTGAGGAAAATCAATATCCCTTTAAAATGATGTTCTTTACACTTTGTGTTAGTTGTAGTAACATTTTTAACTAATGTTAAAAAAAGAGAACAATAATTGTTAAAATATAATAAGAGGTGCCGACTCACACAACAAAAATAAATGGTGCGAATTAGAAATATAATGTATCAATAGTTAATAAATCACCTTAACTACATCGTTGTTCTAATGTGTGTGCATAATAATTCTGCACAATCACATGATTTGAAATCATACACAAAACATGATATCCTAATTTCCTTGCTTAGTTATACATGGAACCCAACATAAAGTATTATGGGAAACATCTGAAGACTATGCTACTCCTTATATTATATTATCAACAAAAAGATACAATTGTCACCATGGTTTCGATCGGAACGCTGCTGCAAAAAGGAAGCATAATGAAGCAAAAGAAAATCAGGTAAAGATTCTCCTATTTTTACAATTTGCATCGTTGTCAAATAAATTTATGTTCACTTTGGCTATTTTTTTTTAAAGAAAGTAGATCATTTATACATAAGTAATTATGTTATCATACAAGATACTAAAAAGTTTAATTGTCCTGCAAAAACCATTATGAAAGAAGTGGTATATTTCACTGACTTCAAGGTAACAAATCTACTGACATTACAATGTTCTATTAAATAGGAAATCATTTTATAAATTATTACGCACTCACAATATTTTATCAAGTTCTTAACTGTTTACTGTCGATCTATTACTTTTGAAATAATCTTTGTTTAGTTTTCTTATTTAAATATTTTTTTCAGCTTATTAATTCCAGTAATTATCGTAAGAAGCAACAGTCAAAAGAAATAAAATATTCGTTGCTACAAAAAAAGGATGTGGTAATTAGTAGAAAAATTATTGTTGAGATAGACAGCTTAAATGATCACAAAAATCACCCTCTTGGCAAGGTATTAATGCTAGAGTTTTCTTAACTGCGTTTAAATAGTCTTATTTTAACTATAACCAATAGTTTTTGTATATTCATAAAGTACCTACACACAACGGTGACGACATTAAATCCTAAATTAAGGCATGTGGACTTTTTAATCGTTGTGAAGGCCACTCACCTATGAAAAAAAAAGACTCTAATATAAAACTCTGATATTTGTTTTAATTAGCTTTTATAACAGTAAATCTTTTTAACGTTTTTTAGATTGAGCTACTCTCACAAAAAATTGATCCACGCTTATCAGTTAAAATTTCTGAATACATTAAAGATGGTGTTTCTAATGTGCGTGAGATGAGAAGACTTTTAAATATTACTGTCAATGAAATGTTTGGAAAGAAAAATCTTCCTTCTAGAACCAACAAAAGATTTTATCCAAGAACTGACATAATTCGTTCGCACATGGTCAAAGAGCGTCTAAAGCAAAGGTAATAGAGTTTAAAAAAATGCAAAATAAATAAATTTTGATGTTGCAAATATTATAATATGTAGGACTATTTAAGAGAGGTTTTAGGTGTTAATTAAATATTAAAGATAACTTCAGTCATTCATTAATTTAATCAATCTTTTTAATCAACCAATTCAATCAATTAATCACTCAATCATATAATTAAAAACAACAACAAGGCTATGTTACTAATTTTTATAATTTAATATTTCATTTTATAAAGCAGACAATAAAATTTAACGTTTTAGATACTCGAACATCGACCAAGACTGCTTAGAAATCAAAATAAAAGAATGGAAAGAAGCTGACTCATCTGCCAATATCTATTTTCGACCTAAAGAACGGGGTAACAGTGCTGAGCTCTTGTTTGTATACCAAGCATTTTGGCAAAAAAAACTGCTAAAAAAATATGGGAATGAGATGTTGTTTTTGGATGCAACATACAAAACGACACGATATTCTTTACCTTTGTTTTTTTTGGTTGTCAAAACAAATGTGGATTATCAAATTGTAGCAACCTTTGTAAGCGAAAGTGAAACTTTTGAATCGATATCTGAAGCACTTGTTATCTTAAAGTCTTGGAATGAAGATTTGCAACCTCTCTATTGCATGACTGATTATTGTAATGCTGAGATACGTGCTCTCGAAACTATTTTTATTGGTGTGTATTTATTTATTTTACATGAAGTTAATTTAACTATACAAACATCCAATGAATCAACTGATTTTTAATATATATTTTAGGATGTAAGGTATTTATATGTGACTTTCACAGAGAACAGTCTTGGGACCGTTGGCTAAAAAAGCTATCAAGTGGTTGCTCTAACAGAAAAGATGATATTTTATGTATTTTAAGGCGACTCGCTTGGTCAAAGTCAATTGACGAGGAAGAAAATGCTCAAAGAATATTGGAACAGTCTGAATTCTGGAGTCAAGAAAGCTTTACTAAGTTTAAACAATATATAGAAAAGTATTGGCTCCCAATTAAAAAAGTATGTAAAATATAAAATTTTTGAAATACAGGAAGATTCAATAAAAAGTTATTTAATTTTTTTATATTTAACTGAACAAAACAAAATAAAAAAAAAGCTTTTTTTAAATTAGAGGTGGGTTTGGTGGTACAGGCAGGATCGTCTTCTTATCAATTGCAATACAAACAATGGTGTGGAAAGGCAGAATGAGTCTTTTAAATATACTTATTTACAGCGACATAAAAACTCATCATTGACTGGAATGTTAACTTTGCTTATTGATGACTTCTTCATTGATAAACTTGACAGGTATCATTTTTTTAAAGTTTCGTTACGTTTGTACCAATTTAAAAAAGTAATAAACACCTAAATAAAAACAACAAACACTTTCTCTGGTTAAAAAAAAACAAGTTCAGAAAACTTAGGTATAAGTATGTTAACAGCAGGTTTTTACCCTATATATTTAATAATAATTCATTGTATAGATTGTTCACGTAACTAATATAAAATTTTTTTTCCTTATCATTACATTTTGCATTTTAAAGATATCGTGTCTATGGTACTACATACCAAATCATTTACATTCATTTACACAATATTGGGTTTTTCCTAATACTTTATTAAAGAAACTTTGTTACTATGAATATTATTTCATTTAGCTATACTGATTCCAACTTTAAAATGGATGCACGTTACAGAAGGTATGCACGTTGGGTGCCAAGTTATCTTTACAACCGTCCTCATAGCTTTGTTAAACATTGCCTAATAAAAAAAAGTAACGTTGAGAATCTTGATTTGTCCGGAGTAATCATGATTAAACATGGAGTTTTTGCTGTACTAAGTTCTACCAAGCCAGCTACTAAATATTTTGTATCATTTGGTGATGAGATTACAATGCCAAAATGTACTTGTTTAAATTGGATATCAACTGCATATCCATGTAAACATTTTTTTTTAGTATTTAGAAAATACCCTGCTTGGTCATGGAGTGCTTTGTCATCATTATATCTACGTTCACCATTCTTAAACTTAGATGCTGATGATTACGAAGCATCACACGAAAAACCGCCATTTAGTAGGCCGGAAAGTTCAATTCTACCTAAAAAAGAATTAGATGTCATTAATGATTGGAATGAAAAATCTAAAAAAATTACAAGTGTTTGCTCTGGAGTAAATGTTAGGGAAATGCTTACAACAATTCAAAACCTAACATATGAATTTGAGGAAAATTCAGAAGAAATTGTTCTTGTTTATAGCACTCTTGCTTCTCTCATTAAAAAACTTGAAAATAATAGAACTAAAGAATCAGGAATTCCGCTTTCTCCATTGGATATCAAGTTGCCTTGTCATTTAAAAAGGAACATTCCAATTCCTGTTCGTAAACCAATGAAGCTTCCTACTGATCGCGTAGGTAATCACAAAGATATGGTTATTGCATCTTCTAAAATATTTCTAGAGGAAAAAAAACACAAAACCGAGCCGATTGAGGTCGACATTATTGAACATATTGATGGAAATAGTATAATTATTGATGATGAGTCAGTTACTATTAATGAAAATGATGGATTCGAGATAAAAAGACTAAACCATTTATCACCTAACTGTAATCTCTCTTCCAATGATTTGAACGATATTTTAACAAACCAAATGTTATCTGACATTGTAATCCACACCATGCAAAAGATGATCACTGGTGTAGACGGTCTCCAAGACCCAGTTCTTGGACAAAATCTATCGTTCCGTGTACAAAAAGCATCTTTTGTCCAGGTGTTGCATGATGGCGATGCCCACTGGTTGGCTATAAGTAATTTTGGATGTTCTGTTGGTGAGGTTTTTCTTTTAGACAGTTTTTTTCGTGGAAAAGTAAAAAACCATGTGGTTAGGCAAATTTGTGCTATTATGCATTGCAATGAAGATAAATTAACTGTCCGCGTTGTACCGGTGCAACAACAAACAAATTATGTTGATTGTGGTTTGTACGCATTAGCCTTTATAAAACATATTACCGATACTAGATCAAATCCAAGTTATGTTGCTTTTGACGCTTTTCAAATGAGAAATCATTTGCTAAAATGTGTGAAAGGCAATCAGTTTACTGAGTTTCCAAAGTCCGAAACAGCTATGCGATTCTGCAAAGAAAAAGAATTCAATTTTTCCTTGTACTGCATTTGTAGACAAGTCTGGTTAGCTTCGGATAGTTGTATTAAAGATAGGTAAATATAACTTATTGCATTGTATTCTGTTTACGTAATTTCTTTTTGTCTAACTGGGGATTATATTTAGACATATGGTGCAATGCGGAATATGCGAAAACTGGTATCATCGCGCTTGTGAACGTATCCCTGATTATGTTTTGGAAGACAAATATGCAGATTGGTCATGTTCAAAATGCAGCTCTATGTTATAAAATGTTTTTATTATTTTAGTTATTATTTAGTTTCATAAATATCCTAATTTAAAAAATGGTTTGTTAATAATACAAACAAATTATTATACTGACTCCATATTTGTAGATGTATTTTATTTATCCTTTTTCTTTGTTCGCGTTGAAACGAAAGTTGAATATAATTCAACAACAACAGTTTAACACTTTATTAATTTTTTATTCGAGTAGAAAGCTTAAATAAGCTTTGTTAAAATATAACCGAATGCATAACACTTAGACCTTTGCTTTTCAGAAATATAAAATAATGTGAAAAAGCGAAAGGTTGTACTTATTACTTCATACCTCAAAGATATTATTTAATAAATATTTATGTAACTAGTAGTATTTATAAAAATAGATTATTTAGTAACTATTTATATAAGTAGTGTTTATGAAAAGAGATTATTTAATAACTATTTATGTAACTAGTAGCATTATATAGTATTTATATAACTTCAATATAGATAATTATATAAGATGTAAAAAATTCATATCAAAAAAAAATTAAAATCATTTTTTCTTTTGCATTTTATTAATGTTCAAAAGTTCTAAAAAAATTATGTTGTAAACAAGAAACAGTTTATTATTTTATAATATTCCTTGTAAACAAAGTTTATTTTTCTTATATAGCGCTAGAATAAATTGACTTAAAAATTTACGCAACTTTCTTATTGCGCTCCATTTTGTTTTTTTCTCAAACAATTAATTTACGCATAAATTATATTAAATTAGCAGTTGGACTTTGATCGCCTTTTGAGTGATACTTTTATCTGCTAACCATAGCAAAGCACGTCGATAAAATAGCTTCAGTAAGCACATGCGCAGTAAAATCAAATGCGGACGTCCACGGATGTCTAATTACGAGAATGCAATGGATCAAGACGAATTTAGACTAAGTTGGACGTCCTTGGACGTCTAAGCACGCCACGGACGATGGGACCAGTTTTGCACGTCCTAGGACGTCTAGCAGACGTCCAATGTTTACTGGGATGTATCTATTTAGAAAAAAAATTATTATTATTTTTTTTTTGCTGTAGGAATCAGGTAAACAATCTAAAAAATTTATTCATTCTCTAGTTTTTTTTTTGTTCAATATAATTCGTTAAATGATGGACTTTTTCATTCTAATTAAGATAATTAGTATACTCGGATTTATCATTTAGTATTATAATGATTATAATCTGACAAAGAATAAAATGAGTAAACAAACCAATTCTAGCATTCTAATTAATTTGAGTTGTCATAACTGTTTGCTTTTACAAACACTTTCTTGTTGAATAATACTTTCAATATTTTTTTTATAGCTATATTCTATAGAAATTTATTTAAGGTGGTTAGCTGGTAAAAAAACTATTTTTTTAAATATTTGTTGTTTGATACTGAAATAAATACATACAACAACCATCATAAAAATAAATATTTAAAACAAAAAAAAAATTAAAAAAGTTGATTATTTTTTGATGAGTCAGCAAAAATTCAAAAAATTAACTAAAAAGCAAAACATGATTATTTGAAGATCTACAACTGGTATCAGTATGAAATTTGCTACAGTAAGACAATATATGCTTAACTAGTGCCTAAAGCAAACGTTTTCAAAACTGATTAACTGTTCAAAAATGGCGGAGATTCTTTTAATTTTTATTTTTTTCGATAAATAGTTCAGTGATTAGTGATTGATATCTCATTAAGTCTTTAAGTATATAGCTTTATTCTGCTTTAGGCACTAGTACAGTATATTTTAAACAAGTGTTGAAAATTTCAAGATAAAAACTCTACTAGATCTTTAGAAATCTATGTTTTCGTTAACCCACAAAAAGAATTCTGAAAACCAATGAAACAAAACATTAAAAAAAAAAATTTCAAAAATTTCCAAGTTTGTATGATTCCTCTCCTTCTAGTTCTTTTTCTTTGTCCAAATAACCTTTTCTGGCAGCTTTAATCAACTTTCTTCTATTTATTCCCTCTTTTGTTGATTTTTTGTTCATATTTTGAATCCGTTGAGTGTCTTTTTTGATTGAACCGATTATTGGTTTGACTCCAAAAGATATTCCAATCTTATCAAAAAGTTGCACTAGTCCAGATATACCATCATTAAAATTTATTATTGCAGATGCAACTCCAATTTCTAAAGTGGTTTTTGAAATAAATGTATTTTTTGGACACCTTTTCCACACAATTTGATTCAGAGCCTCATTTGGGTTTTGAGTAACCCTAACCCTAACCCTAACCCTAACCCTATAACTTTTGAGAGTCTCCACCACACTGCTTTTTAAAAGCAGAAAAAAAGGACATACAGACTTGTAGTCATCTTATGTAAATATAAATATAGTAATAAAGAAAGATTGTCGATTTCAATTACTTTGTGCCGCAAAATTTTCTGTATTAAAATTTTTACCATGACCTAAAAAAACTGGTTTTTAAATAAAAAAAAAAACAAAAAAAGCACTATACATATATATTTTTGAAATCTATGATTTCAAAAATATATTTTTATAAATATATTTTTGAAATCATAGATTTCAAAAATATATTTATAAAAATTTAAAATCTAAATTTTAAATACAAATCAATAAAATAAAAAAAAACGAATTTTTATGTTTTTTTTACCAGCTTACCACCTTAAAGAAGATAAATTAAAGACCAATATAATAATTAATAAATCTGAATCTTTTTTAAAATCTTCATTCAAAAACTGATAAATACCAGGTGGCAAAGCATCAAATGTATCATCCAAAGCTTCAATAATTAAAATACTGACAGTCTCTTTGTCTTCTTCCATTGTTCACAAAATGTTATGCACAAAAAAATATAATAATTAATCGATAAGAATCTTTTTTTATAATTTATATTATTAATTGTTATAAATATAAATTTATAGTAGTTTATCTTATTTTCAGATTTCAATGCATGAAATCCATTTTGGTTAAGCTTTTATTTGAATTAATGCTACCATATGTTTTAAAAAATTTTAACACTACTGATTTACAATGTTACAAACTAATTAACTTTTTTTTACACCATTGATTAAGAACTGACCTCCAATTGACTTTTAAATTACCTTCTAATTTAATGTAACAAAAAAAAACTTGTAATTTTTTTATACACGTTTCTTTTTATAAACAAAAAAATAGCTGTATTATATTGAGTAATACTATAATGTTATTTTTTTTTTGATTAAAAAACAATATGTAATTAAAAAATATTATTTATAAAAAATAAATTTATTTTTAAGAAATTTTGTAGTCATTTTTTTTTGTATATTTTTTTAACAAAAAAAAATGGAAGACAAACAACAAACAAATCAAGATGAATTGAAAAATGAAAAATATGAAATACGTGATAATATTAAAATAGCAGATTCTAGACGTTGACTGAAATATTAAATTAAAATGGTTTTAATAGTTTTTACTTAAAAGGTAAAATAGATACAATAGATATAAAAGATGACTGATTTCCTTTTCAAAATAAATATAACATATTTAAACCAGCAAAAGATATTTATCCTGAAAATACTTTAATAACGGGTCCTACAAATAGTGGGAAATCTACTATGGCGCGACAACTTTTGCAAAGCAATTAATATCCTGATTCAGAAATGTTATTTATTATTCAAATGAGAGAACCTAGCGGTGCACAAATTAAAACGTGGCAAGAAGTTATTAATTCTTCTAAAAATAATTTGGAAGCTTTTCAAGTATTAACTGTTGCCAGCGCAGAAAATTTAGACGGTATCATTCAACGCGTAGTTAGTTTTTCAAAAGACAAATATGGAATAAAAATAGCGATCAGCGCTTTTTAAAGACCATGATCCTTTTCGACGACATCAGTTCGTTTTGTTTAAAAAGCGGACAATATACAATCGTATGCGCAAGCGGATCTCATCATGGTGTCGGTACCATGACAGTTTTTCACACGATACCTAACAAATCTACACAAGCGTGGAAAAATTTGGTATTACATTATAAATGCATTATTGCTTTCGATAACAATTGCAAAATTGAAAAAATGTTTAAAAACGATTTTCCCACGTCTGGCAAAATGTATCACGCAATAAACGATTTATTGAGCAAAGAAACATCTTTGAAACACGGACATTTAGCTTTGTTTAAAAAAACAGTTCAGTAGCGCGTTTGCACACGCACGTCAACAATTAGAAAGAGCAAAAAGTTTTTATACCGGTAGACGCTCAAGGAGAATTGGATTTTGATTACGAAACTATGAGCGTGCACAAAAAAGTTGTTAGTTTTCAATCGTTTCCGTATGTTAAGGCTAAAAATTTTAAAAAATTATTACTATTTAAAATCTCATCATATTCAAAAAAAAGGAGAAGAGAAGGAGTCCAACGAATTGGAAAGCCAACAAGACGAGGAGAAAAAGTATAGGAAGAAAAAATAAGGAAGAAGTTGTCGAAAATAAAAAAAAGAAAATTGAACGAAAGCGATAGAGCAGCGCTTCTTCTCCATGAACTCAAACGAAGAAAACGTTACGGAATGGATACCTCTAGCGAATCCGGAGAATCTAGCGAATCTAACGACGAATCCTGTTCTGACTGACTTTGATTGGAACAGAGACGATTTGTTGGAATTATTGAATCGCGACTACGATGAAGTTTGTTGCCTTGAAAATGTTAAGAAAAAAAAAAGAAAACGAAAAAATCCCAAAAAAATTATAGTTAAAACGGACAACTCTAAAAAACAAAGAACGGACATGCGAAAAAAGTTGTCGGTTTAATCGCAAATTTTTATACCCAAAATGAACATAAGAAAAGAAATGGACGTCAACGAAATCAAAATATGGGTCAAAGAAATATTAACACGATTCAATGCTATAAAAATGTTAAAATGCGAACTTTTGTCCGATCACGATCGAATGCAAATTAAACACGCCTTCAAAGAATACGTTTGTTTAGAAATTAAACTTTTTCTTAAAGAGTATTTGTATCCCTATCCTCATTTTAACGAAAAAGGAAAAATGATTTTTAAAAAGGAAAAAATGAAAGACAAAAATAAAACAATTTCAGACTTTGTTTATCACAATAATAACGTTTAAAAAGAATATTTCAACTCTACTTGATTTAAATTGTATCAAGAAATTATAAATTATTATTCTAACAAATTAATTTCATTTGATACGCCTCAACCTACAAAAACTGTTATAGATTTGTTAAGACAGCAATTTGATATTGATTATTGTCAAAATAATTTTGTTGTGTATAATGAATCGATATAAACCTTATGATGTTTTTAATTTCCTTTACTGGCCTTAAAACACGGCTTAACGCGTAATTCGTACAATACAGACTTGTATCGCAAAAATCAACTCAATTTGAAAGAAAAAGATTCGAACGAACCCCTTGAAGGAGCAAGAGGAAATGATAACAAATCAGATTTATCTAACTTGATAGAAAAGTACGATTTGCCCAATACGCTCATTTACGCTGACCCCATTAATGAAGAAAATCAAGTCAACGACGAATTAGACTTTTAACTGCAGTTTCAAAAATTGCACCCTGTTAACACACTATTAGACGGAGGCTTGGCTACTTCGTACATCACAGACCCAGAAAAAAGAAAAACCCTAACCCTAACCCTGGACGGGGACGCATACGCTTTTACAAAAAAAATAGGTCTTAACGCTCAGCAACAATTTAACGATCAAGTAGATCAACGCAACATCAGCGAAACAATAAGACAAATGAGAAATTTGAGAAAGTATACTCCTCGACTAGAAAATTCTTCCACTTCATCCCTTAATCCTGGTAGCACGGTTTTCAGCGTTCAAGCTAGTGTAGACGCTTATCCCTCGTTAAACGAGATTGTCATGCCTGGCAAAAAAGTCTATTCTTGAGTACCCATTGCTCAATTTTTTTTACGTTTTCAAGTACCCAATGAGGCAGAAGTCACTAGATTCATTTATACTTACGCAGACTTGAAAAAATTTACAAATTTATCGCATTCTTTATTAGACATGTCCAAACAGCAAATCAATTGGCAAAACGGTAGCAAAAAAATTCTGTTGCGCATTTACAAACCCGTCACAGAAAAACCTACTTTGACAAACTTAAAAATTTATCTCGTTTACAACGAAAACATTGTAGACGTAGAAGAATTGTTAGCAGACATTGTCAACAACATTTCTAAAAAAGAATATCAAGTCATTCGCGATCCACAGCAATACGCTTATGCGGCTAACGAACTTTTTAATTTGCTCGTTTCGCCATACAGCGTGTCCAGCAAAAGAATGATTGCCGATTTTTATCAAATCAAATATTTAACTTTTGCTAAATTGTGGAATTACATACAAAAATACAATATTCCTTTTAGAGACGAAAGCAAACTGACCGAGGAAAAAAAATACGACAGCGCGCTCAAGAGCCATCCTTATTCTTTTATGACTAGTTCATTTTTTGAAAGCGAAAGTTTGACGGATAAAAGTTTTTCGGCTCAAAGAGCTTCCGAACTTTTGAGCGAAACTGAAAAAATAACCACAAAATGGGCTATTCAATACGGTCAAATGTTTAAAGGCTACAAATACGAATTTTTGAAAAAATATGTTCAAGAAAACAATTCTATTTTGTTAGACAAGAACATTTATAATTTAATGATCAACAATTATGACATGAACGTTATAGGCAGTAGACCCATAGGAGAAACCATGCTCTATCTTACTTTTACAACTTTATTTTTTTTTAAACCTTCTCTACCTTTTAGAACTTTTGAAGATGCTACGGCTTTATCCTATAACGTAATGGAACTTTGTTACAAATCAGACAATCATGATTTTTTCGACGACATTAAAAGCAACGCCAACCAATTTTATAACGACGACTATCCGACAAAACAAAAATCAATCATCGAAATGTTTATGATAATGGGAAATTTATATTCGTCTCAACTTAGTAAATTGCCCATTTTATTTTCAAATTATCGCAAATGTTTTGAGCTCACCAGCGACATTAAACAAGTTCAACACTTTGCAAAATTGTTACAAAATTTGACAGTACTCGGAAAGGGTAAAAGTTTGCACGTTCATCCCAAAGCCGTTAAAATCAAATGGAAAAAAATCTAGCTTGTCTTCTACTTCTACTCCTATATCCGCTTCGACGCCTAAACCAGCTGAACCGAGATATTCGATTGGTACACCTGTTTCTTTACCGCCTATACCGACAAAACCCGAAGAGACGCCTATTACTAGCGAAGAAACGTCCGCGGACACCGTAAGCGAAGAACCTGCTCCGATCTCAGCAGAACCTGCTGCTCCCATCTCTTCTGACGCAGCGCCTATAGCTGAAACTCCTAAAAAGGGAGTTACATTACGAAAAAGTAAAGAAAGCCTCCAAGAAAATCCTCGCTATGATGAACGACGAAATGACAAAACAAATCGACTCTCTCGTGCAAGACCAACTCACGCACGTGACAAGTCGCCTTTTTGGTTTTACACAAATTTCTAAAATTGTAAAAATTCTTTCAAAATTTAAAACATTAAAAAAAAATACAACAGACACCAAATTTATGAACAACTCAAAGCCGTATTAGAAAATTCCATTTATGCCAAATGGGAGGGCTTGATAGCCGCTTGGTCGCATCAAACCCAATTATTTAAAAAGACCACAGACGTAAAAGCAAAAAAACAAGCTCCTAGAAAACCTTACGTATACGAAACGCATCAATTTTCTTACGAAAAACCTCATCAATATTTTCAAGCCGATTTAGCTGACGTGAACATTTTTAACGTGAACTTTGGAGGAACTCGAAAACCCTTTTGCCTCGTCGTTGTAGACGGAGTATCCGGCAAAGTGTATTTGAGAGCTACCGCCAACAAAACAGCTAAAAAAATGTTGCACAGCTTCAAAGAAATATATATAGACATTAAAAGAGAATCAAAACAAAGTTACATTTATTTATAAACTGACGAAGGAGGAGAATTTTTTAATCACTTACTTCACGACTGGTTTGACGATCAAAACATTTATCATTTTTGTTCTAAGAAATACGGAAAAGCTTACTTGGCCGAATCAGCTATTGCGCGTCTCAAACTTTTAGTTCAAAAATTGCAACGACAAGACCAATTGAAAAAAAAAATTAGAGCACGTATCTCGACCATATCGAACAAAGATTAAACGAAAAAGAAAAAACGACAAGCGGATTTTCGCCTGAAGAATTAGACGGAAACGATACAACAGCTAAAGCGTATCGTTTGATTGATCAATACAAAAACACGCAAAGAAGAAAACGCGATTTTACCTCTAACCTTTTTTATCGTGTAGAAAAAGAATACAAAAACAAAAAATGGCCCGTTTTAAAACCGTTGTCCGTAGGAACAGAATATTATTTGCGCAAATATAAAAAAGATGCAGCAGACACGTTTAGCAAATCGTCTACTAGAAATCGACCTTATTGGGATACAACCAGAAGAGTCATCATCATGAAAGTAACTGATCGTGACAACCCGACAACTCAAGTTTATGTACCCGTTCAAATATATAAAGTCGGAGTAGTAGGAGATCTCGAAACGACGTACAAAGTTAAACGAGAAGATTTGTCACCCATTGACGAAGATGATAAAGACATTTACTATAAAATTTTGACGCTTTCCGTTCAACGTTTTTGAAATATTTAAAACCTTTGCAAGAACTAAAAGATAAATCAAAGAAAGATTGAAAAAAAGAAAAAAATGAACAATTCAACCTATGACGATATTTTAAATCCTAATTTATACGATTGTAATACTTATTTTTATTCAGAAATTAAAAACAAACTTCAAGATGCTGTTCACTATAATGTTTTGAATGAGTTTTCTTTACCTTTGTCTGTAGACGATATTGACGAGCCCGTTTTTAAAAAGGATACCGTCATGCATTTAGTATCTATGGATGTTCCTACTAATTTAATTCGCGTAGACGAAAATAATTCCTCACCGGACAACTACATGTTGAAAATAGAATCTATAGATACCGTTAAAAAAATGTTGTTAGATATACAAAGTGACATAAAAGCGACTCCCAACCGAAAAATACCTTTTTATTTATCTACTCGATAGATTGTTTTGTATGCAGACGCGCCCAATTTTCCAGGCGACAGCTTTAATCAATGCACTGCCATTGACATTCAAAGTATGACTCCTACTTTTTTAGCTGAATTACATAAAATTCAATCTGTTGCAAAACTTTATGGTACTACTACACCAACACAGTATCAAGATGATTTTTTATTAGACCGCTAGAACTTTTCAATAAAAAGTTAAATAGAAAACTGACCTTTAAAGATTTTTTTCCAATTTTTAACAACCCAAAAACATAGGCATCGCTAGCGAAAAATACTTTAACATAAAATATTTATTTGATGCGGATACTCGTTTTCAATACGTACCCAGCCGGCATTATTAAGTTGTTTCAACGTTGAAATTCGGTTGAAGCGTTGATTCAACGTTGTTCAACTATGTCTCAACGTTAAATCAACGTTACCGTTTAAACGTTGCTTATTTAACGTTATTTCAACGTTAAATCAACGTTACAGTTTAAACGTTGATTATTTAACGTTATTTTAACGTCAATATTTCAATCATTGTTGACAAAAATACAATATAAAATTTATGCGCGCGCAGAAATGGAAGTAAAATCGTAAACATTATTTCAACGATTAAAGTTATAGAGATTTATGATGGATAAAAAATTTAAATACTGAACTTATATCATATAGAATTTTCAAGAGATCGAAAACATGTTCAGACGATTTTCCTGAAAGAACATTATCGTTTAAAAATCGATATTTTTTGTTTAACTTGGGCTACAATGCTCAAAGACTGATATTATTTAATGTAAATATAATACAGCTTTTTCAAAAAATGATCCATTAAATTATGTTGAATTTAATGCTAAGCGTTGTTTTTTAATAGAGCATCAAAAATTAAAAAAAGGAAATTGATAACTTTAAAAAAGAACTTCAGCACGAAATAAAAAAATAAAGATTTATTTAAAAAATTAACTTCAACCACATCAATTATTACTATGAAAACAGACAAACTTGTATATAAATATAATCCAAACAAATCGTGTTATTGCAATTTACTTGTATACAAACATTTATTTTAAAAATAATAAAACTTGCGACTTTTATATTGGCCTTACATCTGTCAATGTGTTTCATCAGTTAGTGCATTATCACCATTAATCAAAAGAGATAAAGTGATATTAAAAAAAAACATTTACTTCTGTTTTTTGAAATTTAAAAAAATCCTTAACTACTTGGACCAAAATAAATGTAATGCAGCAAATATGAATTTTTAATGATGCTAATACTTGGATTATTGACAGCTGATTTTGCTGACAGGTTTAATATATTTTTAGGATTAGCAAATGCAATATTTTCTTCATTGTTGAAAGCTTTTAGCTCACTTTTAAACCACATGGTTTTTGTTCCAAGTAAAGATGTTATAAGACAGGCAATGCAAAACAGATTTTAGAAAGTAAATTATTCAGACTAACACTAAATTTTAGATATAACAGAATTTATTATGGAATCACCTTAAAATTTTGACTTACAGAAACTAACAGGGAATGAATACAAACATTACAACAATATAAAAACATTAGTACCCGTAGATCCAAATTCATCAATAATTTCTTTAAAAAATTTCTAAAGCTTACAGAAGCTAAATTTTGGATAAAAAAATTACATATTGCAACAACTATTTAGTTTGTATTACAAAATACTCTTGTATAATGTATGATTAAGGCTTTAATATTAATTTTTTAATACAAATGAAGTGATTTTAACTAAATCCATTTTTATCAGTCACTTTAAAAATATGATGAGTATTTGTATAAAGATAATTAAAATTTCAAACAATAATATTAGCTTTACTTGTTTTTTTTTTTTAGGTGAACCAATTGCAATTGATGGAATATCTTTAAAATGCTGATGTAATCAAAACAACTTTTAATTAATCAGGAATTTTAAGGAATAAATAATTTAGCAAAAATAATATTAGTTCTCGCACAATTAATATCAGTTCTCTTATCTATTAAAATTTAGAATATTTTCCAACAATTTTGTGACCTCCATGAATATAAAAGAGAAAGGTGGAAATATACTTTAAGAGCACTAATTTATATAGTGTAGTGAAAGGTATACCTTTATAAGATGTGTAAAACTTTTTTATTCTCATTTTTTATATATTTAAAAATTTCTCCTTGTGTTTTTTTTTTTTTCTAATTCTTTTTTATTAACAGCTTCTTCTATTAAATACGATGGAGCGACTGAAACTTTAATTGATGGCATTTTGTCTAACTTCTAAAAATGCTCTTTATTTCGAAAAGGTGGCGGAAAAGAAAAAATTTAGATTGATTGATATAAATTTATATTTATAAAAATCGATCTAAAATTTCTTTATTGAAATATTTATGTATATTTCAATAAAGAAATATTTTCTTTTTCTCTGCTAATATTTTTGTTTCAGTGTTAATTCAACATTACAAATTAAAACTCAATAATGAAAAAAGCCTAGAATTGAGTTGATGTTTTAAGTAAAATAAGAAAAGCCCAAAAAGTAACTGATGTAATATTTTTATTTTTTGATAAAAAAAAATTCTAATAATGTTTAAAATTGGTATTAATATTAATGTTTACTAGATGGAGATAAGTAAAAAACAAGTAATGTTTATTAGACGAAGATAAGTAAAAAAATAAGTTATTTTTTGATCTTGAAAATTGTTTAAATGATAATTTATTATTTATCAAAATATTTTCTTTTTTAATTTTTGTTGTTTTTATATTTTAATTAAAACTAGATATTAATGTTTCATATATTATAATATACCTTATATTATACTATTACATTTTATATTAATAATGAGTATTTTTGTTTTTTTGTGTTTCTATTTTTTTTCAATATTCCATAATTATCTTATGTAGATGTTTATGTTTTAGCAACCTAGTATTCTTTCATTATTTGTCTTTGTTATTGAGCCTTAAGTTGTTTGAACATAATATATTCAGAACTGCTGAATAATAGAGTAATAAATAAATTAATAAAAATGAGTTTAAAATATAATAAATTTATAAAGTAAAGAAAATCTTATCTTTGCTTATAATGTCTACTAATATTATTGTTTAGCAAGTATCATGGTTATAAAATGTTCAAATTTAGCTAGTTTAATTAGGCCTGTTAGTACACTTATATTATAGTTTCTTCATTTTATGTTAGTTCATTCAATTTTTTCAAAATCGAATATGCGGAAAGGAGCTGTTTAGAATGAAAATTTACAAGAAGAAGTAATTCCATCTGATTGGATTAGTGATAAAACTGTTTGTCGGCTTCCAGGAACCAAAGCATTGACTGCACTAAAATGCAGAGAAGAATTGGCTAAAGTTTATACAAATAAAAACTATATTCTCTTCAGGTATTACATCTATATACTACAATTATTATTTTTTAAATAATGTGGTAAGAAGAGTTTTTTTGTTGATACAAAATATATAACTATTTGTATAACTATTTCAATTCTAAAAAAAACAAACAGTATTGTGAAAATTTTAATTTCACAACTACAAAAGAAAAATTTTATAATGAGAATGTTGACAAGTGGATGCAAGATTTGCACACAAGTGGAAACTTGGATGCAAATTTTCCACTTGTGTGGTTTGGATGGTTTTCCACAATATAATATATCTCCACAAGCATAATATTAGATTTACTTCATGTTTTTTTACAGATAAATCAATTACAGTTAATTGGTGGAGTTAAATCATTTATAATCAGGGTGTCTGAAGCTCCTCTATAATCCTCTAAAGTCCTCTTTTTTTTAAAACCACTTCTAAAGTCCTCTATTATCCTCTAAAGAGGTAAAAATTTGATCAAAGATCCTCATTAATTCTTTCTATTTAAATTTTTGATGGATGTATAATGTTCAAAACACCCATTCTTGGTCTGCTAAACTGGTTAACGCCTTAAAGTGCATGGAATTGTAAAAAATTGCTTTCGAAAATGCATGCTATTTAACATAACAAATGACATTATTTGATCCCTGTCCAAGCCCCATAAGTGTATAAACATGGACGTTAAACCATTAATAAATGGCCACATAAAATTTCTTATATAAATTTTATGTGGCCACCCCGAAAATTATTTTTCAATACTAGAAATGTTTTATATTTTGATTCTTAATTTATTTTTAATATATTAAAAAGGTTGTTTTATTTAAATTAAATATTTGAAAAAGTTATTAATAACCAACTAACAGTTATATTATTTTTTAAAAACTCAGAGTATTTTCGAAAAGTTATATGGCCTCCATGGATATGAAGGGCAAAGCTGGAAAAATATGTTTTAAGAACACTAATCTAAATGGCGTTGAAAAAGATATACCTTCATAAGTTGTAACACTTTTCCATTCATTATTTATTTTTTAAATCTTCTCTTTTTGTTTTTTTTTAATATATTTTTTTATTTACAGCTTCTTATATTGTACTCAATGGACCAAAAGAACCCTCAGTTAATGGAACATTGTTTGACTTTCTAAATTACGCCTTATTTTAAAAAGGTGGTGGAAAAGAGAAGAAATTTGTGTAGATTTTATTCAATTACATGTAAATATATGTAATATTTGAATATGTATTTTTGAATAAATCAAGTTTTATTTCTTTTTTTATTCATACCTAGCTATTTTAACTAAACTAAACTGAAAAAGTTCTAAATAGTCTAAGTATAGACTATGAATAGATTTAATATCCATAATATACCTTGATAATGTACAGCAACACTAATGTACATGCATAGTACGTTTTGATGGTGATCATATTTTGACGCACATAGCACGTTTACATACATATATACATTTTGACATACATAGCACGTTTTGATGGTGAAAAAGTATTTTACAGTCGTTTAACGTTGATAAATCAACGTTAAAAAAACTATCATTTTAAACGTTGTATCAACCTAAATTCAACGTTGTTGTAACGTTTTTTCGCGTCGAATTAACGTTGATATAACGCTTGAATCTAACGTTGATTTAACGTTGATAAATCAACGTTGAAAAAAACTTTCATTCTAAACGTTAAATCAACGTAAATTCAACGTTATTGTAACGTTTTTTTGCGTCGAATCAACGTTGATATAACGTTTAAACCTAGCGTTGATTTAACGTTGATAAATCAACGTTGAAAAAAACTTTCATTCTAAACGTTAAACCAACATTAATTCGACGTTAGGTTTCAACAATATTTCAACGTTATTTCAACGTTATTTGCTGGCTGGGTAACCAATAAAGGTAATAAATCTATTTTAAGACTTAATTTAGATCAAAATATGGCAAACGAATTTATCTATCCTTATTCTTATCATCAGATGTTACAAACTACAACAGGTTTATTTTTTAAATGCGAAAATTGCAACTGGTTATGGTCTTTGATTCAATATCAATATGTATTTTCTAAATCCGTCTACGAAAATTTATATTCTTTTTTTAAACTGACGCATCAAAGTAACAATTTTATCATCTACGCCAAACATCCATTAGACAACATTAATTATGTTATAACACCAAAAGTAAATCCCGTTCGTTCAATCATTTTAAACAATATCGAAGATCCTGATCAACCATTTTTTCACATTATGATCACTCCTAAATTTGGAGCCAAAACGCAAACCGTGGTTTTAGGTCTATTCGGTTCAAAAGTGATACCCGACACTTCTGACAGCAATATTTTAAGCGTAGACGTAGATCTTTATATCAATAATATTTTACCTAAACTCCAAACTGCAATACCAGCAAAAATGGCACATTATTTGCCTTGGCAAATTGCATTTTTTATCTCACAAATAATGAGCAACAAAAATTTACTCTACAATGAAGGTAACGTATATAACAATGAAACTCAAATTGAATTTTCAACCATTTTATTTCAACCAATACTTGTCACAAAACGTTCCTTTAAAATCTTTAAGTATACCTTTTTTTAATAATAACAATGTAATATGGCCAGAACGAGAGTTAAAAATTTTGGACGTTTTTAGCCAAACATTAAAAACGACAACTCCAAATTTGCTAAATTTAAACTTGAATAACATGAGCTTTGCCGATTTTATTTATAAAGGAACAGACGTGAACATTCTTAGTAAAAGAATAAACAAAGATTTAAACTCTTCATACATACCTATAGACAACACAATGAGTTGTTATAGTTTTTGGGCTCTTCCCTCTTTTGAGCAAAAACTAATATCACCAACATATGTAAGTATGGCTTTGATAGATAAAGAAAATAAAATAGTAGGGAGTTACATAACAGATACTGATTTAATTTTTTTTGATTTGCAAGGTGGTTCTTTTTCTCTTTATATAGAAATATTAGGAAACGGTGTAGCGGATAATATTAGTATTTCTTCAAATTTAAGCGACAACATTTATACAATAATGTACTCGCAATTAGCATTAACTATTAAATACAACGCCGAAACATTTATAGAAGTATTGGTTTACTGCGAACAAAGTAAGTCCATTTTTTCAAATACGCTCAAAGTACCTTTGATCACAACGGCTAATTTAGAAAGAGCGTCAACGCCTAGTCATAAAACATGGTTAGACGGTTCAAAATCTGTTTTACAAAACCAAAGCGTTACGCAATTGTCATTTTATTGCACTGCTCTCAACGGGCAATTTATTTATCAAAAAGACGTCAACGGTAACATTATTAAATCTTGGAACGACAGTTTACCTCTCAAAAACGTTGTATTAAAAATGTATCAACCGAAAGGAATCAATCCTGTTCCCTATACTTTACTTTTGCAAAGGGATCAATATAGTTTAACTAACGAGGCTAATCCTTTTACTATGCAAGTGGATCAAAACATGACCAACATTATGGCTCAAGATTTTAGAATTCAAAATTAAAAACTAGCCTTTTTAAGATGCACTTTAATGCAAATAAGCAATTTTAATAACACCGTTTCTAATTTTCCTACATCCTGTGATAATCTTATTTTTATCAAATGCGATCAAGCTAATCAATGCGGCATGTACATGAATAGAAGATACGAGCCTGGAATTGTGGCTTTTTTGAATTTGGCTGATTACAATAATGCTACGCAACTCGTAGTGAATATCGATTTTACTAAAAAATAGAAAAACTAAAATTCAAGGTCAATTGAATACATTTGATATTAACGACGTTGAAGATTGGAAAAGAACAAAATGGTCTTTTCTTAATACAAAAAAAGAATTGCTTCAATTTAGCAATTTGAGTGCTGACGTTTTTTTTTAATCCCACTTTAAAAATACAAATGATTCCATTTTACACTTGATTTCCGATTTATAAAAAAATGGCCTATTTGTATTTTTTTTTCCATTTTTTTTATTATTAATAAATAAATTATAATCAATTAAAATAAAAAACTTAAAAAAAAATGTCTCTTATTTGCGCTAAAGGACCATACGATAAAAATTTATTCAACAAAAGTGCTGTGCAAAGTCAATATGCTGAAAAAGATCATATCAACGAATTGCAAAATTATGTAGTCAAATTACAAAATCAACTTTCTCAATATTCTACAAAAGCTGATATTAATAACAATAGAGCTGAATTGGATCAAAAATGTGAATCTTTAAAAAAATTAAAGCAAAAAGAATTTGTTGATATTAAAAAAAATTCTCAAAAAAAAGATAAAAATATTAAAAAAGTAACTTATGCTGAATCTAGTGAAGAAGAAGAAGAAGAAGAAGAAGCTGATGATGAAAAACCCCCCATAAAACAAAAGAAACAATTCACCAATTTGGACAAAAATAAATCATAAAGTTCGTTGTGCTCCACATGTTTGCAAACGGTAAACGCTTTAGATGTTAACGACATGTGTAGAAGTTGTATCATTTAACAAAAAGCTTTAATTTTGAGCCCGTTTTTAGCTAAAAATACAAAGAAAAAGAAAAAAGAAACATGGAATAAGAAAAATTTAATAGAACTTGGTTATACTCGAGCATTAAAAGATGTTAAAAATTAAAAAATACCATTTAAAAAAAACACTTCCGAATCAGATGAAGAATAAATTGAATACAAAAAATTAAAAAAATAAATAATTTCGTTTTTTTTAAATTAAAAAAAAAATTTTTTTTTTTTCTTCTATTAAATTAAAAAAAAAATGATTGGAATGGGAGCAATGCCAAAATATATGAAAGACGGAGATGGTAACCGTTATACTCCCAATCATGACGGTCCCGTATCTATAGATGATATTTTAAACAAAGCAGAAGGCAAAAATCGTTTAATGCAACAAGCTGTCAACGGAAGCATAAGTAAAGAATACAATAGCATTTTAGCCGAAAAATATCCTGGTTTTAAAACAGCTCTTCCTCAACATGACGTTATTGCAGTCAACATGCAAAAATTTAGTTGCGAATCTACATCTGATTTTATTAACTTGGTCACTTTTACTCTTAAACTTAACGAATGGAGTTTTCCCCAAGATTACATATTGGATTTTGATTTAGTGCTTTACAAAAATTTAAGCACTAAAACACCGTTTAACATGGGCGACGCTACAGAAGCTGCTCAAGCTAAAAAAGTGACTTTAGTGCAAAATTTTATCAAGCATTTTATAAAGACATGGAAAGTGTTTCCCAATGCAATAAAAAATAATTCTAATTGTTGCAACAACGCTATTAACAATTGCGCTTACGATCGCTTTCAATGTCTTTTGATTAAAAAAAGTTATACTAAACAATTTAGAGATAAAATACTCAACGCTATGATGGGAATGTGTGAGGATTTAGATAAACGTGCTACCTGAGACAAAAGTAAAGCCTTACTCACGTCTGCAGATCCCTACGGAAACATAAGACTTAATGTTGTAACAGCAGGCAACGCAAATTCAGGGGTTCCAGCAGAATATCAAACTTATATGATATATATCTATTCGCAAACTCCTACAGTGAATTCGAACAGCATTCTTAGCAAAAAGGGTTATAAGTTTAGAGTTCCCTCATCCCTTGTCTGCGATTTTTTTCAAATTAAAACTTATTTTGGAAAAGGAAAAGAAATGAAAATTGAAATGTATATGGAAAACGATTTGAATCAATTGTTAGAATTTGTAAGACCTATTGCTGACGCCGACATTACAGCTTTAGCTAACGTAGGAGTCATGATGAGAAATCCTATGATTTATTGTAACTCTTACAAAATAAAACAAAGCATACCTCTCGAGAAAACCTTATACATGAACAACAACAAAGACATTCCTTATACGTTGTTACGATTTCCTCATTACAAACAAGTCGTAACCAACGTAGAAGGTTTAACTTCCGTCACTGTCAAACATAAAAACGTCAGACGTTGTGCCTCACACCATAATTATATCTTGTCTAAGCAAAAAAGAAAACGATCATTTAAACAAAAACTGCATGACGCCCTGCGATTTGTCTACTACTATCATCAAATCGATTATTCTTTCTAATTTTAGGAGGACCTTTTTAAATTCACCAGGTGATAGCGTTGATATAGATTTGAGCAAAATAGACGATCAACAATATTTATGGAAAAGTTATCTTTCTTGGTGCAAAAGGGGTATACCGTCAACATTAAACATTAATAACATTGCTGATTTTTTCACAACAGACGATGACACCTTTTTTAAAAGTCCTGGAGATTATATTAGCAAAAACAATCAAACCGAGCCTATAGTTATTGATACGACTAGCGATTATAATTTTGTCAGTGACAAACCACCTGCTATTATTTCTAGCAACAATGCCTTTCAAATTACAGTAAATTTTATACAAGATGTTAAATTTAACGATTTGCTTTTTTTTTTATCTTCAACATCCTTCGGCTATAATTCAAACAGGGACAGGAGATAAAGAAAATTATACTTATGTACCAACTAAACTTAAATCATCTTAAATTAACATATTCAAACATTTTTATTTTAATCAAATTGACCCTGTAAAAAAACAACAAATAAGAATAAACAATGATTTATAGTTAAAAATATATACTTTTTTATAGTCACTCTAGTTATAAAAAAAAAACATTTCTATTTCATGAATTATTTATATGGCTCGAAGACGTTGTAGACATTGTAAAAAACATAGACGATCTCATTGTGGTAAAGGAAGAACTTTTACAAGAATAAAAAATTTTGCTAAACGTCTTTTGAAATCTGATTTAGGAGGACAAGCGCTTCAATATTTACAAAATCAACGCAATGCATAAAAAAAAGGACGTGGAAGAGTTTATTTACCACCTCTCAAAGGCGCCGGAAGAGCTTATTTGACTCCTTTACGTGGAACAGGAAAAAAAAAGAAATACAAAAATAAAAGACGAATGCGTGAAAAATTTTTACCCGCACTATTACCTGCAAAACTTCTCTTTTTAACAAGCACTATACTTCCAACACTTGGAAAAGCAGCATTAGGCGGTTTAGTATCAGGAGGAATATCTTTAGGAATAAATAAATTGGGAAAATAAAAAAAAAGATATATTGTATTTTGAAAAAAAATTGTTTTTTTTTCTCATTTTAATATACAAGAAACGAATGTGTAGCAGGATTATATCCTAATCCTTGAGGTTTTTCTTGCGGTTTTTCTTGAGGTTTAACGACAGCAACAGGCGAATTTGATTCAAATTGTTGCAATGGTTTATTTTTTTCCATTTTTTCTGTAAATATATCTTCTATAATCGAATCTTTTATTTCGTCTTCTTTTTTTATTTCAACTATAGTTTCTTCAATGACTGGTTCTTCTACTTGCTCTTCAAACAATTTTACATCCCATTCCACTTTGACTTCTTCTTCAAGCATTTTTTTTTATCTAAAAAAAAATAAACAAGTTATTTTTTTTTATACTTTTTTTTTTCATTACTTAAAAATAGAGCAGTTTTTTTTCTTCATTTATAATCATTTCAAAAAAAATTCTGGTATTCTTTGTTTATTTATTCCTTCTTTTTTTTATGCTTCTGGTATTTCTATAGTAAAAAGCACATATAAAGCTAAACCAATGATTTTAAACGAAAATGTTACTATATCAAACACAAATTTTAAAAATCGCCTTAACCGTTCAGCCATCCTTGTGATATATCTATCTTTGAACTAAAAAAAAATTAATTACATGTTAACAAATAGTGTATTTTCACCATATACTTTTACATGATTTAAATTAAATTTTTCAAATCCTTTATAATAATTTATAAACTTTTCTAATCGCTTTAATAATATTATTAAACGTTTGTTACGAATATCAAATTTCCATAAAACAAATAAATCTAAATTACATTTTTTCTCTTTATTTCCAGGAGTATCGAAAGCTATAATATAAAAATATTTTTTACAAATACATGTTAATATAAAACAAATTTTATACAGTTCTTTTGTTTTTAACTCTTGAATAACAACAAGGTCTAAATTATTCATTAAATCTTCAATCGATTTGTATTTTCTTTTTTCTACATCATCTAATACATTTTTGCATTTTGTTTTTATTTCATAAAAATTCATTCTTTTTATTCTTCTTCTTCGTTTTTAATACGTTTTTCTTCTTTGTTGTATTGTTCAATATTTTCAACAAAACACCATATACAAAGAAAACCGAAAGCTGCACAACCACCAACTAAAGTTGCAAATGCTTCTGGTATTACTATAGTAAATAATATATATAGACCAATAGCAATGATTTGAAAAGGAAATGTTACTATTCTATGCACTAATTTTAAAAATCGCCTTTTTCTTTTTAAATAGTTTAAAACTCTACTTTTATATCCTTTTTCTTGCTTAATATCGTTTTCTTCTGTAATAGTTTCTTCTGTAATAATTTCACCACCGTCTTCATTCGTATCTATTTTTATTTTAATTTTTTTTTAAATTTTTTTTATAGGTTGACGCAGTATTATTAAATAGGACTAAGCTTTGACGCACTAAGCTTGCGCAGTACACTCTTTTTTTTTATAGAACTAAGCTTTGACGCAACAATAGAAGCTTTGACGCACTAATCTTGCGCAGTACACTCTTTTTTTTTATACAACTAAGCTTTGACGCACAAAAACACCAAAATAGAAGCTTTGACGCACTAAGCTTGCTCAGTACTTTTTTTTTTATAAGATGACGCACTAACCCTAATCTAGCTAGTCTAGGCATCTAAATCTGAAGGCGCATGCCGCGCAACCCCCTTGCGGGGGATGCGCATGCGCACCGCATACTCAGTGCCACAATATGACGTCCAATTCCAATGCCCAATTCCCATTGGTCACTTAACAGTCACGTGGTTCAGAACAATGCCGGAACACTCGTTTTTTATAATACATCCCTTTTTATCGAATCAGATTTTGCTATTCTGATCCAATCTCTTTGGTTACTCAAGTCACGTGGTATTTTTTAGGCATTCCCATTGGCCAGCTAAAACGAAAATTTCACCAAAAAATTGCTGGAACGCAAAAAGAGACAGAAATAACTAACCACATCATCATACGCAATGATATTAAAAGGAGCATTTAAAAAAAATGTTATAAACATTATTTTACTTAACAAAAAATTTTTTTTGTAATAAAAAAAATTTGTTATAAAAAGTTGTAGTCTAATATTTTTTTTTCATTCAAATAAAAAAATGGAAAAAAAAGAAAAAAAAATTGAAACTAAACCCGTGGAAAACAAACCATCTATAAATGAAAAAAAAGAAACAGAAATATTAAACGAAAACAGTTTTTACAGTTTTTATTTAAAAGGTAAACATGAAGAACCTGATATCAAAGACGATGTTTCACCAACGAAAATCAAGTTTAACATTTTTAAACCTTCAAAAGATGTTTATCCTGAAAACACTATTATTACAGAACTTACAAAAAGCGGAAAATCAACTATGGCACATGAGCTTTTACAATATGGCTAATATCCGGATGCAGAAATGTTATTTGTTGTTCAAATGAGAGAACCTAGCAAATCTCAACACTAAACGTGGCGTGATATTATCAATTCTGGTAAAAATAATTTAGAAGCTTATGACATTACAACAGTAGACAATCCTGCAAATTCAGATCCCGTTATACAACGTGCTATCAGTTTTTCTAAAGACAAATACGGTATTCAAAACAGCGATCACCGTTTATTAAAAACTATTTTGTTGTTTGACGACATTAGCGCTTTTTGTCTCAAAAGTCAACAATACACTAGCGCTTGTTCTAGCGGATCACATCACGGTGTAGGTACCATTACTGTATTTCACGCAGTACCTTCTAAATCGAGTCAAGCTTGGAATAATTTAGTATCTCATTACAAATGTATCGTTTCTTTTGACAACAACAGCGAAATTGAAAAAATATTTAAAAACGATTTTCTTTTAGCTGGCAAAATGCATCACGTCATTAGCGATTTGCTCAACAAAGAAACTTCTAGTCAACACGGTCATTTAGCATTATTTAAAAGAAATTATTTTGTTATCAGATTATAAACTCAAGTTACCAAATCCAAAGAAGAAAAAGTGTTTATACCTGTTGACGCTCAAGGAAAGTTAGATTTTAATTACAAGAAATGAGCGTGAACAAAAAAATTGTTACTTTTTAATCGTTTCCTAACGTTAAAGCACAAAATTGTAAAAATTATTTTTATCTTTAATCTCATCACAATCCATTTTGTGATGAGATTAAAGATAAAAACAAAAAAAGAAGGAGAATCAACAAACTATCGACGAAGAAGATATAAACGATATAAATAGTGAAAAAGAAAATCAAACAATAAAAAGAAAATGGAGCGAGAGCGAAAGAGCTGCTTTAATGCTTGAAGAAATCAAAAGAAGAAAGCGATATGGATTGTGCGAATCATCAGACAAATTTTTAGATACTGAAAACGAATCAAGCGAATCGGAATGATTGGGACAGCGAAGAACTGTTGCAATTTTTACGAATCAATTACGAAGCGTGCAATCTAATAACATCAAAACGAAAAGACATGAGACAAAAATTAGCTGTTCGCAGTCACATTTTTATACCTAAAATGAACAAACGGAAAGATATAGACGAAAACGAAATCAAAATATAGATCAAAGAAATTTCGACTCAATTTAACGCTGTCGAATTGAGTCGAAATTTTAACATTTGACGCATTTTAACATTTGACAAATGTTAAAATGCGAACTTTTGTCAAATCACGAAAGAATACAAATCAAAATGTTTTTCAAGATTACGTGTGTTTAGAAATTAAATTGTTTGTTAAAGAAATTTTATATCCTTATCTTAAATTTAACGAAAACGGAAAAATCATTTTAAAAAAAGTAAAAATAAAAGACAAAAACAAAACCATATCGGATTTCGTTTTCAATAAATATGACGTTTTGAAATAATATTTCAACTCCACTCGTTTTGAACTTTATCACGAAATTAGAAATTACTACTCTAATAAATTATTTTCATTTGACACGTTACAACCTACAAAAACTGTTATTGATTTGTTAAGACAACAATTTGATATTGATTATTGTCAAAAAGAATTGTATTCTCAAAAAGATTTGTATTATTTTGAAATATGAATAGATATAAACCGTACATTTTTTCTTATTCCCCTTTGCTCGCTTTGCGAAAAGTTTTGGCACAAAATGCTTACAACACTGACGTTTACAATAAAACTAGTTTGGAAATGGAAAAAGAAACTGAAGAAAAAGAAACAGAATCTGCTCCTCAAAATTCTGGCATGCCAGAAATAACTATGAAATCTGACATTTCTCATTTGATCGAAAGATACGATTTACCTTCTTCCCTTATCTATGCCGATCCGATAAATGCAGAAGCGCAAATCGAAAGGGAATTGCGCTTTCAACAAGTATTGAATAATTTATCACCTATCGAAACACAGCTGATCGGTGGCTTGACAACATCGCTAATTAACGATCAAGAAAAATGGAAAACTTATCTCAACGTAGGAGGTGATGCTTACGACTTTAGCAAGTTGATCGGTCAAAACAAATTCAACGAATTTAACGCTCAAGTTGATCAGAGAACCATTAGCGAAACTTTAAGAACCATGAGAAATTTAAAAAAATATGTTCCTCAAGAAGAAAACAATTCTCTTAATCCCATGCCTTCTAGTTCTGTACAAGCAAGTTTAATTAACTTGTCACAAAAAACTAATTTAAATACCGTTTATCCGACTAACAAAAAAGTTTACCTTTTAACTCCTCTTAATTGATTTTTAACTTTTTACGAAAAACTTAACAAAGCAGAAGTATCCAAACTCATGGCAAATTTAGCTGAATCAAATATGGCCAAATTAGTTCGTAATTTATTAGACATGTGTAACAATCAAGTCAATCACACGTTTGGATCGAATCGCATTTCTTTACGTGTTTATAAACCTAGAGGCGAAGAAACGACATTAAACAATTTAAAAATATACATTCATTTTTTAAACAACATAGACGACGTTAAAGAATCTTTAGCTAGCATTATTAACAACGTTAACGCATCTTCTTACGAAATTATCAAAGATCCTAAACAATATTCTTATTACGCTAACGAATTTTTAACTTTACTTGCCTCGCCTTAAAGCGTAGGCAATTAAGAGTGGTTGCAGATTATTATCAAATTAAACATCTTACTTTTGCCAAATTGTGGAATTATTTAAAAAGTATAACATACCTTTTAGAAATGAAAACAAATTGACAACAGAAAGCGCATATCAAGAAACCTTTTTATGTCGACCTTACGCTGTAATGACTTCAGGCTTTTTAGAAAGCGATTCTTTAGTAGACAAAAGTTTGTCAGGCAATATTGCTTTTAATCTTTTATCTTAAACAAACAACGTTGTGAACTCGTGGTTAATACAATACACAGAACAATATAAAGGCTACAACTTTAACATTTTAACCGACTACATCAAATCTAACAGCGTTTACATGCTTGACAAAAATATTTATAGTTTAATAGTTAACAATTATAACGAAAACAATGCAAAGCACATCAATCGGTGAACACATGTTTTATCTTTTGAGACGTTTTTTTTGAATCTACCTACTTTACCATATAGTGATGTAGACGAGGTCGTACAATTACAAGACAACGTAGTAACCGCTTGCATACAAACGACCATGCAAGATTTCTTAGATCAAATTAAAATCAACTGAATTAATTTTATAATACAGAAATCGATATTAAACAAAAAACAATCATCGAAATGATGATGATAATGGGTTCTTTACACAGTTCTCAACTCTTTCGATTGGGTACTCTTTTATCGTCATATAAAAAATGTTTTGAAATTCAGTCTTTTAATTCTAATGAAATTAAAAACTTTGCATTAACTTTAAAATCTTTCACTTCATTAATGGCAAACAATTTGTTTTTGCATTCAATAATTAATATCAACTTTTTTCCTGTGATGAAATCATTTTTTTCAAAAAAGTTTGTGTTACCTACGCCCGAATCTTTAGTCGATACACCGTTGTCTCCATCTACTCCTAAAGAAAAACCTTAGTTAAATTCTACTCCGAAAGAAGAATCTTGGTTATATAAAGAAGGAGAAAAACCTGTCGGTGCTACCGCTATACCTACTGAAGCTACACCAATTACAATTAGCAAATAAACCGATATAAAACCTAAACGTTTGTTAAAAAAAAAATATCCGACAAGAAAAAGAGGTTAAGAAATTTAAAAAAAAAATGGAAGACGCATTAACAGATAAAATAGATCGTCTTATCGAAATTCAACTTGACGATTTATCTAGTCGTTTTATTGGTTTGACCAATTTGTCAAAAATTAAAACAATAATATCACAATTTAACACTTTGAAAAAAAATGTCAGCGATTTCAAATTTTATGAAAAACTTAAAACAATATTGTAAAATTCGGTTTTTGCTAAATGGGACGGTATGATTACTGCTTAGTCACATCAAACACTTCTTTTTTAAAAAACCGCTAACGCAAACGTTAAAAATCGAGCGCCGAGAAAACTATACGTTTACGAAACGCATCGGTTTTCTTACGAAAAACCTCATCAGTATTTTCAAGCCGATTTGGCAGACATGGTTTTAATTTTAATCCTGGCTATCGTCCCGATTATTGTTTAGTCGTAGTTGACGGTGTTTCGGGCAAAGTGTATTTGAGAGTAATGAAATAAAAGACTGCAGAAAAAACGGCCAGCAGTTTTAGACACATTTTTAACGACATTAAACGAGACGACAAAAGTTTTATATATTTGCAAACAGACGAAGGTACAGAATTTTTTAATTCAAAAATGAAAGAATGGTGCGAAGCCGAAAACATGCTACACTTTCATTCTAAAAATTACGGAAAAGCCTATTTAGGTAAATCGGTCTTTGGACGTTTAAAACTGTTATATCAAAAATTAAGAGATAAAGGTCAATTAAAAAAATATAATTAGAGTTATTACATTGAAGAAATTGAACAAAAACTAAACGAGAAAGAAAAAACATCGAGCGGTATAAGTACTGAAGAATTGGATGCCGATGACAATAAAGGTAAAGCATTGCGTATAATTGAACAATACGTATGCAACAAAAAACGCAAACATGACTTTACATCCAACATGTTGCATCGCGTAAAAACAGAACACAAAAATCAAAAATTAAAAATATTAAAACCGTTATCTGTTGGAACAGAGTGTTTTTTGAGAAAATACAAAAGAGATGCTAAATACACTTTTAGCAAATCGAGTACACGAAACCGTCCGTATTGGGACACGACAAAACGCGTCATCATCATAAACGTCAGCAAACGCACAAACTTTTCAGTGCAAGGTTATTTACCGGTTCATATTTACAAAGTAGGACAAGTAGACAATTTAAATACAACGTATAAAGTCAAGAGAGAAGATTTGTTACCTATTAACGAAGAAGATAAAAACATATATTTTAAAAATTTTAACGAATACGTAGACACTTTTTATAAACCTTTAAAGAAATCTTTGCAAAAACGTAATAAAAAAAACTGTTAAAAAATGAACAATATAGTATTTGATGATGTTTTAGATGTAAATAAATATAATTGTAAAACGTATTTTTTTAGCAAAATTAAAAGTAAAAAGCAAGAAAACGTTAATTATAACGTTTTGAACGATTTTAGTTTACCTTTATCTACTAACGATCTAGATAAACTTTTCTTTAAAAATAACACTATTATGCATTTATCATCTATGGACGTTCCAACTAATTTAACACGTATAGACGAAAACATTTCGTTTACAGAAAACAGTTACGGAACAAGAATAGAAATGAATCCTTCTATAAAACACAAATGATTACAGATATTCAAAACAACATGATATCTAATCCAAATCGAAAAATTCCTTTTTATCTAGTAACTTAAAAAATTATTTAGTATACCGATTTTGCTATTTTGCCAGGAGACACGTTTCAAAACTATGACCTATTAAGAGTTGAACATATGGACGCAGTTCATTTGGAATATATGTGTTCAATTGTTGGTTATGGTAAACTATTTGGTGTAACGTTTCCCTGTCCATATCAAGACGATTTCTTATTGAGACGATTAGAACTTTTAAATACGAGTTTAAACAGAAGATTGACTTTCGCAGATTTTTTTTCAAATTATTAAACAATATATATAAAGTTATTCTTACATTAATGCACCGAATTATAGTTTTGTATGGTATTATAAAAAAAAAACCAACGAAAACTCAAACAACCCTTCTAATTTTTATCCTATAAGGTCTATTATCTCTACTAAATCAAACGAACGAGGATTATCTTATTTTGGTTTTTTTTATAACCGAACAAATGCATCACAATACGTAGTACAAGATTATACATCATTAATACAATATGATTATTTATCTTCTAAATCAATGTATGATAATTTGCACAACTTTGCATTATCTACTCAAACAAGCAAAAAATTTTTGATTTACGTAAAACATCCACAAGTAGCACCAAAAAGATGTTATTTTGAATAATACAGAAGAAACTTTTGTTCGTCCTTTTATTCATTTCATGTTAACACCTAAATACGGAGGAGCTGTTGTTCAAAATTCAAAAAGCAGTCCGCTTGTTCCAGACACAGGCGATGCTAATAATTTAAGTGTCAATTTAAATGTTTATGTTAATAACTTATTACCTAGCTCAGAAAGTGTAAAAACATCTAAAATGAAACACATTGTTCCTTGGCAAATTGCCTTTTTTTTATTAAAAATGATGACTAACACAAACACAATAAAATCTGAGGGTAACATATATAATATATAACCTGATCTTAACGAAATTCCAATCCAAATTAACGCTTAATGAAAAACTTGAAACGATCAAGTTATCGTTAAAGACGCTAACAACAACTATACAGAAGAAAAAACAACACCGACTAGTTTTGTAGACATTTTAAAAAACGCTTTTGGTATTTTTAGTACAAAACTTCTCTACATCTCTCCATCGGCTTTAGGTATAGAACTTACAGAATTGTTTGCTTGCTTTTATCAAATCTTTTTTCCAAAAACAAGTTAAAGAAAATATTATCGATTTACTTTACAAAACATACCGCTAGCTTTTTTAGCTATACCTTTTTTTAGCGTCGACCAAATCATATGGCCTGAACGTGAATTAAAAATGATGGATACTTTTACAGAAAGTATAAATTACAACTTCCCAAACAATTTACTTAATTTAAAGTTAAATAATCTTACTTTTGACCAATTTATTTATACAGGTACTAATATCTACTCTTATCAAAAATTCCTCAATCAATACAATTTTTCATCCATTCCTAACGACTATTATAAATTAATATACTTTTTAGTGTTTACCTTCATTTGAACAAAATACATACGAAATCAATTTAAAATCACCATTACAAAATTCTAAAGCTATAATCGCTTCAACAAATACATATAACAATTATTTTGAAATGAAAGGAAACCAAATTTCACCGTATCATGCTCAATTTGGTTCACTCAACACGTTTACTACATCTCCTTCTAATTTACCCGAAGAAATTTGTAAAATCATAACTGCAGATTGGACATTGATTGCTAAGTACAATTCAGAAACATTTATCGAAGTTTTGATTTATTGCGAACAAACTAAATCTATTTTTTTTCCAACTTTAAAAGTACCCCTTGTTACTACGGATGCTTTTGAAAGAGCCTCTACACCTAGTTATAAAACGTGGTAAAAAGGATCAAAATCTATATTGCAAGGTAACAACATTAACGAATTAGTATTTTATTGCACTTCGCTCAACGGACAATTTATTCGTCAAAAAAAAAGTGACGGTTCTGTCATAAATTCTTGGTCTAGCAGTTTACCTTTAAAAAACATTATTTTAAAAATGTATCAACCCATTGGAAACATTCCTGTACTTTATACTTTGCTATTACAAAGAGATCAATACAGTTTGACAAACGAAACTAATCCGTTTAATATAGGCTCAAGATTTTAAAAATCAAAAAAGAAAACTCGCTTTTTTAAGATGTACTTTAATGCAAATAAGTAACTTTAATAATTCTGTATCTAATTTTCCCACTACTACCGACAACCTTGTATTTATTAAATGTGATCAAGCAACAAAATGCGGAATGTACATGAACAGAAGATACGAAACGGGAATTGTTTCTTATTTTAATTTGGCAGATTATAACAACGCTACTCAAGTAAAAGTCAATATCGATTTTACTAAAAATCGAAAAACAGAAATACAAGGACAATTGACAACGTTTGATATTGTAGACGTAGAAGATTGGAAAAATACCAAATGGACTTTTTTAACACTAATAAAGAACCGCTCAAATTTAACAATTTAAGTACTACTGTTTTTTTCATCCTACTTTCAAAATACAAATTGTACCATTTTATAATTAGTTTTTGAAAAAATGTTAAAATGAATGGATCGATTTGATTGTAATTGTCTTTGTTGTAATAAAACAAAGTTTTACAAGATAAAAAAACCAATGAAAAAATGAGTGAGGATGTTCAATCACAAATACAAATGATGCAATACGAAACATTCAAGTTAAGAGAAACGATTAAAAATCAAAAAGAAGAAATACAAAGGATTTTTAATGAACTGCTTTAAAAAACAAACAACTAAAATTAACGTTATGAAAATAAAGAACTTGACCTTTTACATTTGTATAAAATATAGTGTTTTAATTTGGATACTATAAATTTTGTGACAAAAAGATGTCTTTTAAAAAAAAAAATTATAAAAAAAATGCCTCTTTTTCGAGCAAGAGAAAGATATGAAAAAAAATTTAATAAACGACAAAATACCGGAATCTTTAAAATATCCGCAAAAAAGTCAAGTCAATGAAATTCAAAACAAATTTTATAATCTTCAAAATCAAATGTCTCATTTTTCAACTAAAGCAGACGTCCTTAATATCAAATCAGAATTGGATGAAAAATGCGAACAATTAAAAAAATTTAAACAACAACAAAAAGAGCAAGACTTACGAAGAAAAACCTCAACTTAAAAAAATGTTATTAAAAAAAACGAAACTGAAAAACCAAAACGTAAAAAAGTAAAATATTCAGAAAAAAGCGAATGCTCTGAAGAAGAATATGTTAAAAAAAAACCATCAAAAACTAAAGTCACGTTTACTTTACACGTTTGCGCTCAATGTTTACAAGAAGTTAAAGCTGTAGACGCTATTCACGGTTTGTGCTAAACTATTCAAGTTTAATTAAACTTGGTTACACGCGAGCTTTAAAAGACGTTAAAATCAAAAAATTACCACTTAAAAAAAATACTTTTGACTCGGAAGATGAATAAATAGAACTAAAAAAGAATATTATAAAAAAAATTTTATTTTTGTTTTTTTATTTTTTAAAGAAGAAAAAAATAAATTATATCAAGATGGGTTCTTTAGCAAAATATATGAAAGCGGGAGACGGCAACCGTTATACGCCTAACCATAACGGTCCCGTTACCATTGATGACGTTGTACAAAAAGCATAAGACGAAAATCGTCTTTGCAAGATGCGACAAGCGGTAACATTAGTGCAGAAACGAAAGCAACATTAAACGAAAAATATCCTGGTTTTATGACTGCTGTAGCTCAAGACGAAGTTATCAAAACCGATTATCAAAAATATACTCCTGATTTAACTTTAGATTTAAAAAGTTTAACTACGTTTACTATGAAATTCAACGAATGGACAATACCGGAAGATTATATTTTTGAATTTGATGTTCATTTATTTAAAAACATAAACACAAAAACAAGATTTGCTACAACGGCAAATCACGCAGATCTTGATTTATTAGAACTATTATGTTTAGTAGAAGGTCATACTTTTATATATACAAAAATATAAGAGTATATCCAAATTATCAAAAAAATAACTCTATGCCAGCTAATAACGTTGTTAATAATCAAGCGTACCAACGACTTAAAACAATGTTTGTTAAAAAGAGTTATATGAAAGCATATAGAGAATATATGCTTAACTATAATTTAGCACTAACAGAAAAAACACTTAACAGAGCAACTTATAATAAAGCAAAAGATCTTATGAAATATAACGATTCTAATGCGGTCATAAGAGCAATGAATAGTACCGTTAAACCTGAATATCAAACATTTCTACAAGCTACTTATAATGCTTTGATGAACGGAGAAAGAGGTTATCGTTTTAGAGTACCCTTATTTTTGTTATGTGGATTTTTTCAAACTAAAAATTGTGACGGGAAAGGTAAAGAATTTAAAATCAAATTTACTGTTGAACGAGATAATAATCAACTTTTAGAATATATAAGACCTATAACTGATGCTCAAATAGAATCTTTAGCTAATGTTGGATTAGAAATTAGAAATCCTGCAATTTGGGTCAATACTTACCGAATCAATGCCAGTTTACCTTTAGAAAAATATTTATACATAAACAGTTACCCAGAGCAACCTTATACTATAGCTCATTTTGCTCATTACGAACAAGTTATAACTAACGTAGAAGGTACAGATACCGTTACCATAAGCTTAGGAAATATAAAAACAGCTGTTATGGTACCTCATTATGTTTTGTTTTCTGTTCAATCAAAAAAAGAAAGCAATCATCATACCAAAACTTCTATGACACCTGTTGAAATGGCTGGCACTTTGATTAAAAAAATTAGTTTTCATAATTTTAGAAGAACTTTTGTCAATTTTTTAGGTGACACTTATGTAATTGATTTAGAAAACAAAGTAGAAGATCAGCAATTATGTTATCGTAGTTATGTTTCTTGGTGTAAAGGAAATACACCTTCTACTCTTAATATTATTAATTATGCAGATTTTTATACCAGTGACGACAACAGTTTTATTAGAAACCCTAATGATTATTTCAGTCAAACGCATAATTTAACTGAACCTTTAGCTATTAACACGACTAGCGACTATAATTTTGTTAACAATAAACCTCCGGCTACTATTCAAGGAAACAATTCCTTACAAATTACCGTTGATTTTGTTACCAATTTCAAAGGTATCATAACACTATACCTTCAACATGCGGCACAACTAATTCAAACTGGAACAGGAGAAGACGAAAATTACACATATTATCCTTTCAAATTTAAATCATCACAACCCCATTTACAACATTTTTGTTTTGGTTAAATTAACCATGTTTTAAATGTATTTTTTATGCACGCACGACTATTAAATTTAAAAAAATATATAAAAAAAACATTTATATTTGTTCTTTCTCAAAACTTATTATATGGCGCGAAGACGTTATCGTTAAAAAAGAGGTCGCAAACATCGAGGTAAAGGAAAAATTATAACTAGAGTTAAAAATTTTGCCAGACGTTTACTTCGATCAGACGTAGGAGGTTTAGCGTTAGATTATATGCAAAAACAACGTAATGTATAGATTGTGTAGAAAAAAACAATTCATAAAAGACTAGGAAAAAGAAGAGTTTATTTACCTCCGTTATAAGGAGCCGGTAGAAGGAAACGAATACGGTAAATTTCTTCCGATATTAGGTGCTTTATTGGGAGGTAGTTTACTATCTTCTAGAAAACGTTAAAAAAAAACACTTGTTCAAAAAAAAAACGTATGTAAAAAACCGTTATAGAAGACATCACAAAGATGAGTTGACGTAACGTAAACAACTATTTTGAAATTTCTATGATTTTTTTAAAAAGAGGTCGCCAGCTATTTGACGCAACTTTAACACCGTTGTCTTAGTTCAAAAGCGGTGGGAAGTGTCTTATTTCGTAATTTGTTTGGGCATAATTAATTTCAAGTGACTCTCTTATTTTCCTTTCATGGTAGTTAAACTTGAATGCGATCGTTTTTGGGTGCATCCAATTTAATATACCGTGGCAGTTCTTGCAGTGTTCTGTGGCTCCGGAAGCATGCCAATTATCTTTTATACTGTTTATCTGATGCTCAATACTTCTTTTATAATTTTCTTTTTTGTTTATCCAATATAAACGCCACCGCATGAACACGTAAGCTGATACACACCCGGCTTGCTATTTGGCAATAGTTTGGATTTGTTATTACACATAATTCTTTTTAAAGTTGGTGGTGTTGTAAATATAACTTTAGCGCCATATCTCTTGAGCTCTTTCCTTAATTTTGATCCTATTCTTGGAATCCATGGGAGTTTTATTGTTATGTTACCATTTTTTGTTTGATCTGCAACTACACCAACAGGATTATTTTTGATTTTGAGATAATTTTTTGTTATAAGCTCTAATTCAGATTTTTTTATGGCCATTTTCGACAAACATATTTATTATAAATTGTATTTCATCTTGAAGGTATTTTGGAAAACAAATTTTTGAGGCTCTTGATATAAAACCTTTGAAGACTCCAGATGTTATTGCAGGATAAGCTTACGTGTTCATGCGGTGGCGTTTATATTGGATAAACAAAAAAGAAAATTATAAAAGAAGTATTGAGCATCAGATAAACAGTATAAAAGATAATTGGCATGCTTCCGGAGCCACAGAACACTGCAAGAACTGCCACGGTATATTAAATTGGATGCACCCAAAAACGATCGCATTCAAGTTTAACTACCATGAAAGGAAAATAAGAGAGTCACTTGAAATTAATTATGCCCAAACAAATTACGAAATAAGACACTTCCCACCGCTTTTGAACTAAGACAACGGTGTTAAAGTTGCGTCAAATAGCTGGCGACCTCTTTTTAAAAAAATCATAGAAATTTCAAAATAGTTGTTTACGTTACGTCAGCTCATCTTTGTAATGTCTCCCATAACGGTTTTTTACATAAGTTTTTTTTGTGAGAATTTTATTGTATTTAATTTTACGTCTAATGACGGTCTGAACTATTCAGACTGAAATATTACATAAATAAATTAAAATATTAGTACTTAGCTGTATTGTATGTGTTATAAATTAAATAAATAAATTATCAAATACTACAAGAAATGTCATTAAAACAATTAATCAAAAAAAAATTTATTTTTAAAATGCGTAAAAGACTAAGAGGAAAAAGACATAAAAGACGTTTAAAAAGACGTTACAAAAAACGAATGCGTGGAAAATTTTTAGGGGCAATAGGTGCAATTGCTTCAAGACTTTTACCAAGACTTTTACCTATAGTAGGAAGAGCCGCTTTGGGTGGTGCAGTTTCGGTAGGCATATCTTATAGAATCGATCAAATTGAAAAATAATAAAAAATTTTTTTTGTATTATTTTATTTTTTTAAATATTGTATTACAACCGTATACATGCTCGTGTTTTAATTTAAATTTTTCGTAACCCTTATAATAATTTACAAAATTTTCCAAGCGTTTTAATAATACAACTAAACCTTTGTTATGTATATCAAGTTTCCATATGATATTTAACACTTCTCTACATTTCGTTTTCATTTCTTTCAGGTACATATTCAATTATTTTGATTATAATCTGACAAAGAATAAAATGAATAATTCCAATAATAAACGCAAAAATCAGAAATAATACCAATAATAATAGCTGCAACGGAAACAAGAAAAGTTTTAGCAACATTTTTGCAAACGTTCAAGATTTTATATAGTTTAATGAACTTGATATTACAAAATTTCCAACAGGTTGAAAAAAATTGCATATTCGTGTAGCACTTTTTTTATTAACATTTTAAACTTTCATTTAAAATGCAAAAAAGAACTTCTATAATTGATATAATAGCTTTTAATATACTTCCCAACTATGTACTTGATTACCACTTCTATCGCACATATATATGTTTGGTTTTGGTTTTTCTGGATTCTACGGTTTTACAACTGCAACAGGTATTGGTTTATCGAACTGTTGTAATGGTTTGTTCTTTGATTTCATCTGATTTGAATAACATCAAAAAATGATTATGACGCAGTTTATGACGAGGTTCATGACGAGGTCGGGACGGTTGGGATGGGAGGAGTCAATAGGTTGAGTAATAGGTATATCATCATCATATATATATATATATATATATATATATATATATATATATATATATATATATATACATATATATATATATATATATATATATATATATATATATATATATATATATATATATATATATATATATATATATATATATATATATATATATATATATATATATATATATATATATGTATTTAATCTAAACCACAAATTCTCTACGTAATAGAGATCAGGACTATTGGTAGGCCATAAAATGGTTTCAATGTTGTTTTCTTTAAACAATTACTTGCAAATGTTAGCAGTATGTATCATTACCTTGTGGGAAGTTTCCATATCTTTTTAAAAAATTTCAAAAAAAGGAATTAAATATCTAGTACGCCTAAACACTTCAAAGAATCAAGACTTACATCAAATATTTTGAAACGAGCAACACCTTCATGGTTCATGCAGGCCCAGATGTCTATGCTACCACTACCATGTTTTATTGAATTCGAAGAGCAATATAGGTCCATTTAGTGATGTGACTTACTTTTCAACATTACTTGGTTTTTTCTTAAATCAACTTCAACATTTATTTCATCTTTGAAAAGATCGTTGTATATATATATATATATAATATATATATATATATATATATATATATATATATATATAAATATATATATATTCATATATATATATATATATATATATATATATATATATATATATATATATATATATATATATATATATACATATATATATATATATATATACATATATATATATATATATATATATATGTATATATATATGTATATATATATATATATATATATATACATATATATATATATATATATATATATATATATATATATATATATATATATATATACATATATATATATATATATATATATATATATATATATATATATATATATATATATATATATATATATATATATATATATATATATATATATATATATAGTATGTATATATATATATATATATATATATACATATATATATATATATATATATATATATATATATATATATATATATATATATATATATATATATATATATATATGTATATATATATATATGTAGCAGCATTTTGCTGTGAGTTAGGCTATTTGTCAAACGATGTTTGTACTAAAGCCACCGGCAGCAGGCTATATCAGTGTGATATAAGAGTAGCAAGTGCTCATCTAAACTAGCAATTTATGTTATATATATATATATATATATATATATATATATATATATATATATATATATATATATATATATATATAAAATATATATATATATATATATATATATATATATATATATATATATATATATGTATATGTATATATATGTATATATATATGTATATGTATATATATATATATTTATATATATATATATATATATTTATATATATGTATATATATATATATATATTTATATATATATATATATATACATATATATATATATATATATATATATATATATATATATATATATATATATATATATATATATATATATATATATATATATATATATATATATATATATATATATATATATATATATATATATGTATATAAATTTCCACCTAGTAATAAAAACAAATGAATAAATAAAGTTAAAATATAAATACCATACTTATATATGAAAATAATTAATAATATAATCAGAAAAAACTTTTATTTTATTACTGTTGAATATTTGTATATAAAATTAAATAAGTCTTTTAAATTCAACTGAAGATGAATAAACAAGTTGAAACATGTATTGTTGAAGAGACTAGTTAAAACATGTATTGTTGTCTTATTTATTAAAAATATAGTTGTTATTAATAAGTGGAAAAAAAGCCTTATTTCTCAATTGTTTAACTCATCTTGTGCTGAAAAAAAAAATGTATATATTAATTAATATGGATTTAGCTATTTATTAAAACCTAATTGATTTTTTTTTTAGGTGTTTTGAGAAGCCCTCACGGTCTTATCACAATAATAATATCAAAATAAAGTGAGTGAAATATGTTAAGAGGGTGTTAACCTAAATCCACTCCTTATAGTATTTAAATTTTTTTTTTTTTTTTTTTTTTTTTTTGCCGTTTCATATATTTACAATATAGACATATTACATTTATAAAATTTGGCCGGAGCAAGAAGAAGACAATGACTGTCTTATCGCCGAGCCCCGTTTACAAATTGCCCGTGTTTATAAACAAATATAAATAGAATATACAAAAAAACGTTAAAGAGTACATAACTTTTGTCAAATAATAAAATGACATTTATAATAAAATTTAAAAGTAAAGAAAGTTTTGTTTACTAATACAAATATATTTGATACATATAACAAAATATACTTAATGATAATGGGAGCGTTTGTTTCTATTTTAAAATTTCCTTTTTAAAAAAAATACTTAAAGTCTATTGAATTAAAATCTAGTTGAAGTAAGATTCTTTTAGAAACTGCTTTAAATTTTTCTAAAGAGTAGTGTTCTTTATTAAAGTTTTTAATAAAATTTTTCCATAAAAAAGGTCCTCGATATTTAATTTGATAAGAACTTATTTTTAAATTTATTCTCGGAACAATAAAGTTATCCTCTGAAAACTTTGTTGGATACTTATGAGATATTTCGCTAAAATAAGATTGAAATATAAGTGGAGATATTCCATGTTTCATTTTAAACATGAAAAGTAATGTTTGGTAAATGTTTAGTTTATAAATATTTAAGGCCTTGAGACGATTTAATAGTGGTTCGCAATAAACAGTTCTGTTTGCCCCAAATACAGTCCTACAAGCATGCTTTTGTTTACTATAAAGTTTTTTGAGTTTTCCGTAATTCGTACTTCCCCATGCAATGTTGCAGTAAGAAAGATAGCTGTGAATAAATGAAAAATAAATTTTCGTTAGAGCTTTTGCGTTTAAAAATGGTTTTGTTTTATAAAATACGGAAATATTATAAGAGATTTTACTTTCAATAGATTGGATGTGAAACTTCCATGACAAATTTTCATCAAGAATTATGCCTAAAATATTAACAGTAGATTCCCTTTTTACATCTGTTTTATTGAATAAAAGATTTGGCAGTTTAAGTGGAATTTTATCAACTTTATTTGGTTTGTGGAACAGGATGAATTTAGTTTTATCTACATTTAGTGAAAGGCGGTTACTTATAAACCATTCATTTACTTTAGATAATTCTTTATTAAAAATTTTAAAGAGAATTTTTATATCTCTGTGAGAATAAAACAGATTGGAATCGTCAGCAAACAATATAGGATATAATTTTTTAGATGCTAAAAATAAGTCGTTTATATATATTAGAAACAATAATGGTCCTAAGATAGATCCTTGAGGAACCCCGCAATTTATAAGCTTTTTTTTGGTTTCATTTGTTTCATAGGTTATGCATTGTTTTCTGTTAGTCAAGTAGTTTTTAAACCAAAGTAAGTTTAAGTTGTTTACTCCATAAAGTTTTAATTTTTTTATAAGGATTTCATGATTGACAGTGTCAAATGCTTTGGATAAATCAATGAAAACTCCTAAGGTAAAATATATGGTTTACAAGCTCAATTACCGCGTGATCCGTAGAATGATTTTTTTTAAACCCAAATTGTTTGTTGTACAGAATATTATTTGATACTAGATGATTATAATGCCTATTGTACATAATGCGTTCTAGCAATTTAGAGAAACAAGGTAATACAGAAATAGGTCTATAGTTTGAAACATTTGTTTTTTCACCTGACTTAAAAATCGGTGTGATTTTAGCTATTTTATGTTTGTCTGGTACAATACCAGACGTTAATGAGAGATTAAAAATGTGAAACAATAAGGGTTCAATAATATCAAAGACTGATTTAACTACTTTGACGCTAATTTTATCTATGCCTGCACTTTTGTTATTTTTCAGAGAGCAAAAGGCATAATGCAACTCACTTATATTTAAACTTAGTTCTGTCATAACATTATTTGCTGTTTTGAGGTATGTTTCAAATTTTATGGTACTAGATGGAATTTTAGCCGCCAGATTTTGACCAATCTCAAGAAAAAAACTGTTTAGCTTTTCAGCTATGGTTTCTTTGTCATAAACAACTTTTTCATCAATTAACAGTTTTTGTGGCAAATTGTTTTTAATCGAAATATTTTTGCCAAATATTTCTTTTATTATATTCCAAGTTTTTTTTGTATTTCCATTATTTTTTTCCAATAGCTTTTCATAATAAGATTTTTTTGATAATTTTTTGGTTTTTTCAAACAAATTTTTGTAGTTTTTGTATATTATTTCATTGTGATATGTTTTATGTCGTAGATATTTTTCATATAGTTTTTGCTTTTTCTTTGAAAATTTGATTAAATCTTTTGTCATCCACGGATTTTAAATAGACTTAGAATTTAAATTTTGTTCGATTAAAGGAAATGCCTTATTATATTGTTTACTAAAAAACGTGAGGAATAATTCATAAGAATTATTTGCATTTTGTGTTTCATTCACTAAGTTCCAATCAACAGAATTTTTTAATAGATCGCGAAATCGTGCTAAGGAGTTTTCATTAATTTGACGTACCAAAATTTTTGAATTTATGGAATTGCTTTTTAATGTCATGTTTTTAGTGGTTAGAAAGATCGGAAAATGATCACTTATGTCGGTCTTAATTATGCCTGTTCTTATGCAGGATTTGTGAAAATTGTTTGTTATTAAGTGGTCGACTAATGTTGAAGATGTCTTTGTTATTCTTGTTGCCTAATTTATTGTTGGAATAAAATTATATTGCAAAATGGTGTCAATAAAGCATTTAGCATCATTTTTTGATGCATAATTTAAAATGTTTATGTTAAAATCTCCAACTAAGTATACATGTTTCCGATTTTTACTGGTTAGGGTTAGAAAATTTTTAATTTGAGCTTTAAAATTTTTTAAGTTTCCAGCTGGTTGTCTATAAATAGAGTTTACGAAAATGTTTTTATCCTTTTTATTTATTATTTCAATGCATAACGACTCACAATCTGTTTCATTCACGCAAAGATCATTACGGTGAATAAAATTTAATGAGTTGTGAATAAAAACACTCACCCCACCACCAGCATGTTTATGACGCGATTGATGAACTGATGCGTAATTGGCTAATTCAAAACGTGCGTATTTTTCACTGTTTTTAAGCCACGTTTCTGTAAGGCAGATAATTTTAAAATCGTGTTTGAGGTTATGCAATAAAATTTTAAAGTTTTCAAAGTTTTTACTCATACTCCGAATGTTCAGAGTTAAAATTGAGAAAGCATTATTGTTCTGAGAAAGAAAATGAGTAGATTCAGAAATTGAAAAATACTCAGTTTCAAAGCTTTTTTCACAAAAAAAATTTTCATTATCATTATCACTAAGCTTTAGATCTTCGTAGTTAAATTTTGTAGAAAAGTTATCCTCCATTTTAAAAACTTAAAATTTTAAATAAAATAAAGAAAGAATAAGGTAATATATATACATGAATAAAAAAGAGTTAAAATATAAACGAACCTAATTCTTTTTTCGATTGGAAGCCTAATCACGTATGATCAACCTATCGTACGAAATAAAAGCGTATTTCCCTGCTGCTCGTTCTACTTTCATCTTTTCTTTTAAAGCTCTTCTTATTTGTGTGGTCTCCGGACAATAGTCTTCAATGATGAAAGTATTTTTTCCTTTTAGATGATAAGATTTTTTAAGAATTTCTGTTTTATCTTTGAAATCCAAGAGTTTTAGCACGATCGTTCTTGGCTTTTTTGCATCTTTCTTGCCAGTTCTGTGAGCTCGTTCTATTTTAACATTTTTTACATCTAGATAATCTTCAAATAATTTTTTAACCTTTGATTCGGTCTCTTCCCAGCTTTCGTTTTCATTCTCTTTTACACCGTCTACTCTTAAGTTATTTCGCCTTGAACGATCTTCCATTTCCCTTAACTTGTTTTTTATTTTAAGGAATTCCGAGTTTACTTTAGTTATTTCACTACCAGATGGATTTATCTTTTCCTGATAACTAATTGCAGTTTTTATTTTATCATCAATAAGTTGTTCATGAAAATTTAAGCTCAATTTCATTTCTTCAACATCCTTTATTATTGACTTAACTCGTTCGGCATTGTCGTTTATATTTTTTTCACTTTATCTAAGCGGTCATGAACTATTTTTGCGCTTGAACTTACAATGGCTATAATGTTTTTTTCTTGTTGTTTTAAGATTTCTTCAAATTGTTTTTTGTAATCACTAAACATCTCCTTCAATATATTTTTAATGTCATCTCGAGTAACTGCCATAATTAAATTTATATGATTGATAAAATCTTGATTCAATTATTTCGATAGATAGAAACTTATTACACAGTTACTAAAATGTATCAGTTTGTATTTTTTCTGTAGTTTTATTATTAAACTATTATTTAAAGATATTTTTTAATAACAACTTTTTAGATTAAAACAAATTCTACACCATAAAAAAAAACACGTCCCATCAGGGTTAATATCAATACTGGAGTTAATATCAGGGTTAATATCAATACAGGGTTAATATCAATACAATAAATCAATACTGGAGTACCAAAAATATTAAATAAATAAAAATCATTATCATATTGTTTCTATCTATGTGTTACAAATATCTATGGTTTTCAGAAAAAATTTCACCCTTTAAATTTTTCTTTGTGTGAATAATTTAAACTTGGTTGATTCACTTAAAGATCTCATTGTAATGGACTCCAAAAGTCCATTACACTAAGTTAATGGTTATAAAGGGTTTTCTGGAAAAAAAAATTTAACTTAATATGCTTTTTTGCGATAGTAATTCATAATTTACAACTCAACTTTTCTTTGCTCGAAAAAAAATAACAGGATAACAATATATTCTATGAATAAGTGTTCTTAAAATCTCGTATTTAAAAGGTGATCTCAAACTTTTGTATTCAAAAAATTATTTTTAAACTCTCATTTTGAAAACTTTGAAGAAAAGTATTTTACAATGTATTATAAAAATTCTAAAACATGACAAAAAACTATTTTGTAAATTAAAATGAAATTTATTTTTTCATGCAAAACTTATGACTGCAATGATTTATGTAAAAAAATAAGAAAAGGATTTTAAAACCTGTATTATAAAGATCATATAAAAAACATCTCTACCATGAAGTGAAAATGATTGTAAGTACTTGATTGATTATCTTTTGTAAGTACTTGATTGATCATCTTTTGTAATTACTTGATTGATTATCTTTTTTAAGTAATTGATTGATTAACTTTTGTAAGTACTTGATTGATTATCTTTTGTAAGAACTTGATTGATTATCTTTTGTAAGTACTTGATTGATTATCTTTTGTAAGTACTTGATTGAGTATCTTGTATAACGACTTTGAAAGCATAAGACTTTAAGAATATAACTTAGAACTTTGTGAGCTTCAATAAATAATTCTGAGTATTATATAACAAAAAAGTTGAATTTGTTTATGAACCATCTCATGAGTTTTCTTGTATGACTCTTTAATCTTAAAATAAGAATGTTGCTGAATTTTCCCTATTCTTTATAAACCTTCATTTTCGCTATTCTTTATAAACGAACCAAGTATAATCAAAAAGATCTGCAAAAATCTTTAAAATTATTCAACAATTATTTTTCTAACCATAGTATTAAAATTTTCTTAATAACACTCTCCTTTGTCTCCAGTAACAACTAGAGTACTACAAAGTTCCATCCTTGTTCCTGTTGATTGATTCTCATCTTTATCTCCAGTAACAACTAGAGTACCACAAGGTTCCATCTTTGTTATTGATTCTTATCTTTATTTTTAATTTTCTTTATAATCTTACAACTAAAGTTTTTACTAATGACACAACTAGATCCAGTTTTCATAAAAAATAAAAAAATAAAAATGTTTTTTGAACACTAACAACTAGCAGCCAGTTAATTTAGGTTAAAATTTGGGTTAAAAACAGAAAAGAAACCTCAAAAACTTTTGTTTTTTAATCACTATTATCACAATAATTATTAATGTTGACAAATATTTTATGTTTCACTGTTGACCTTTAATGGAGATCGTATATTCAATTCACTTTATTAAATCTAATTTAAATCATTCATTTTTATTATATCACTATGCCTCATAATTAATAACAATATCAAAAACAAGTAAAAAATCTCAATAAATGAACATTAGTTATGAATTTTATAACTTGATAACAGTTATTGGCTCTCCTATTTATAAACAAAAAATTTAGCACATTTAAGTTCATTTTATTTATCATGAGTTCAACAAAAATAAACATAACACCATTTAATAACTAAAAAAAAACCTTTTGTGATGTTCTTTGTGTTATTTTGCTTTTCTTCTAACGCAATTTCCCACAAAGACTTTTGAGTACTAAATATAAAAAATTGGCTTTAAATTAAAATTTATTTACAATAGCAAAACTATTCTCCAAAAAATAAACAACTAAAACAACAGAAAAAAGCAAAGTAATGTAAACTGTAATAACAAGATTTTTATTATATATATTATTAGAAGCGATTTCTATTAAAAAATATTTAAGGAAATTTTACATTAAAAACATTTTACTACAAAATTTTTTATTAAAAAATATTATTAGAAAAGATTTTTATTAAAAAAATAAAAAAAATTTTTATTAAAAAAAATAAAAAAAATTTTTATTAAAAAGATATTAATAGAAAACTGCAATATCAAGATTTTTATTATTTAGGAAACAAAATTAACTAAAAAAATATTAAAGCAGAGGACACATTCAGGCTGAGGAGACAGCAAATAAAGACCAAGGTAGTTTGTACAGGTAGAGCCTGAAGAATCAGATAACTGGATCGTTGAGGGGACAGGATTTAACGAGAGAAAACAGAAATTGCAGAAGCAGCATAACTGGAAACCACTAAATCTGCCAGGTAAAGAATTTACAAGTAATTAAAATATTAAGTAATAATTAGTATAGTGTAAATTTACAAATAATTAAAATAATTACAGAAATTATAAAAGCAGACTATAACATATTTTTGCACCATTTCGAAGAAATTTTAAATTAAGAGTTTACAGTGATAAAATGTTATAAAATAACATAATATGGAGAGAGAGTATGAAGCTGAAAATGAAGAACCAACTTTTGAGTAGCCATTTTTCTTGTCCTGTTTCCCATTTGTAAATGAAGTATTAACTAATTTCAAGATATTCAATTAATATATTCAGATATAATAATAAAAATTTTTTTTTTTATTATTATATCTTTCTTTTTCTAATTTTTTATTTTTACTGTTTATGTTATTAATTTAAGATTTGTTTAAAAAAACATATTCTGCCTAAAGTTAATGCGTTAGTCCAAAAATAACACCTGATTTTTTTATTTTTACTGGCACAAAGCATTCCAAATCTTATTGCCTATAATATTGAAACTTATTCCAAATCTTATTTCCTATAATACTGAACTTGGATAAGTGAGAAAAATGAAGGTGCTGTAACAAAATTTAGTAACAAATACCTTTTTGTGTGTTTCTTTATTAGTTTGTCATAGATGTAAAATAATAATGCATTATTTCCATTTTATGTTGTATATTTTATATTCTATATTTTAAATTGCTTATATTATATTGCATAATCTAAATTGTAAATTTTATAGCATATTTTTTAATTTAATTTTTTTTTATTTAAACTTTGTTGCAAAATCTCCCTAATATAATTTATTATCTCTCTTATATTGAATGCTGAAACTACTTGACTTCTTACGAGCTTCCTTTTACAAGCTATTTTTTTTAGAAATTCTCATGTAATCTCAAGAAAGAGCTTTAAAACACGTTTTTGATTCTGTGGCCCAATACAGTGGCAGTAATAATTACTGAACTTCCATTGTTTAAGTTATTTCTCCCTAGTTATAGCTCTCTTCTTCTCATAAGGTCAATTTATATGGTGTACATCGAAAAGTTTTTGAGATTATTGAATTATTTCATTATAACTTCAGAATTCAAGTCATTTTTGAAGGCCAACACTCTTCTTCATTGCTAGTAACTTCTTAGGACTACAAGGTTTTAGTCCTGTATTGTTTTTCAGTTATATTCTTAATCTTCCTAACAACTTTACATCAACAAAGCCTCTTATTGCTGACGACATAACTATACACTCCTGACTTGAAACTCTAGACTTAACAAAAATCCATCACTTTTTGATTGCTTAGAACAGAGAGCCAATCTTTAATTTGGTCTCTATTCTTAGAGGTTGCATTGACTTGTGAATTTTAACTGTAACACAATTCAGTTACTACATACAATTGTTGCAATATTGTTGATATTTCTAAATCAGCCCATGGAATCAGGGTCGGCGTTCAACAACGCCATCCTAATTGCCAACTTAAAAGTATTTAAGGTCTGCAAAAAATTGTTGACCTTGTTTCTATGTTTTATGGTAAGTTCTTTGTGTCATTTTTTTTTTACTAACCTGATGCCAACTTCTAACAGTAGAAGGCTTGCAATTTATTGCCAACCTCATTTTTCCTCAATGCCCAGGTCTGTTATATTGATGAATGACAACACTCTCAATGAGTCTTCATACTTTACATTGTTTACTACTGATCTCTAGTAAGTGACTAAGTTCCAGCCCAGAAAAACTATAAGATTTAGCAGAGTTTGATAGGACAAATACAATAGATAGTTGAACAAATTGACATATATTATTCAGTAAATATTTCCCATCGTTGATGTTTAGAGTGACCCCAAAAATGTTTAATCATCCCATGTGCAAGATTCTAAAGAAAAACAGTTAACTTTTCATCCATCTGGGTAACACATGGTAATATTACCATATTTTGGGTTTACATCCACTAATTCAACATAATCAACAAGATAATTATTTTTGTTTGTTAAAACAAAACGTCTAAGAAAAATGGGACCACAAGTTAAACATGAGGGTGATGAAGTTCCAGATGATGAGCGCCAAGGGAAATTAAATGAACTGCTATCTGGACATGGAATAGCAAATGGATACCAGGAATATGTTTAGAAAATCTAGAAATAAAGTAAATAAACATTTATTTCTGAATTAGAAGGCAATAGTCCTTTAAAGTCTATACTGAGACAATTTATAGGAAATATGAATTTGATTAACTCGGTGACATATGCACATTGATAACACATTGATTTTAATTCTGAAGAAACATGGGAGTTAGAGCAAATTTTCTTACCCTCCTCTGAAGGAAAAGGTAAGCTTTTAGAATTACAAAGTGAAGCATACAAGTGAAATGACTCCTGAACTATTTTTAAGGTTTTTGTTTTTCGGTTATCAAACATAAAAGCTACAGAACCCCGATTAGTGGTTAACTAGAATTGATTTTATACAATAAATTTCAAAAAGCTACAATAAGTATAATATATGTTGGTTTGTTTCGCAAAATCAAAAAACAAAATTTGTTCGATTGCTGACATTTCTTATAGTAAAAAATTTTTTTTTTTAAGTTTTATTTTAAAGATCTACAATGAATTTAAATCAATAAACGTTTAATTTGGAACTAATATCTTTTTATAGTAAGCAACAGGGGTTAAAATTTGACCGGGGCAGGGGACGGGTTTGATAAAAGATAGCCGGAGTTGGGTCCAAAGCCGGGGCCGAAACTAGGTTTGTGACCGGGGCTGCATAAACATTTATGCACCTGAAAGTATATTTTTTTCATTCAAAATTTATGTTATATTTTGTATATATTTTGTTATATGCATATACAAACATCATTATGATCAATATGATTATTAAAATCATCATTACTATCGTTTTTTTCTAATCTGTTTAAGATTATGCCTTCTTTCCTTGTCATGTTAAAGTCACACCACACATCCATCTGATCATCTTCTCTTTCGGTAAATACTACACAAAAAAAATTCTAAAGTTTACATAAATATGTGAGGATATTGTATGTTAGCATCTAAATAAATAGCAAACATATATGTTTATATCCATATTATGAATGCATAGATGGGCATCTTTTCATGGATCTGATTTTTCATAGGTCTGATCTTTTTTTCTTCTCTCTAGAATAGGAGCATAGTTATTTGGAAAGAACTTTTTTGATAACTTGAATGGCCATATTCTTCCGGTCATACCAGTTAAACAGATTAAACCATTGTTAAACATTCAAATCACTCTGGCGTCCAACGCTAAAGTTAGTTCTCAATTATATCTAATGTTTATAGTTCACACAAGATTTCCATCATAGTCTTAAAAAAGTGTTATCCAGAATTTATTTTAACTTTTGCTAAACTATTAAAAAGTGCTAAATAAGTGGTTCCAATTTTAAAAACTCTAGAAAACACTTTGACCTCTTTAACTATCTAACAATCAGTCTTCATTCTGTTATTAATTTCTTTATATAATGTGTTTTAGATTATTAAATCATTCCTTTCTAACTGCAGTATTAAAGATATTCTTGAAGACCTACACTGTTCTTCATTTCGAGTAATATTAAGGGTACCACAAGGTTCTTTGCTCCTGTATTGTTTCTTATCAACAATAAGGATCTTTATAAAAATTTTACATCTAAAGTGGCTCTATTTGTTAACGACTCATCTTTATACTCTTGCCTTGACAAAAAAGTCTTCACTTTTTGATTGTTCAGAACAGGCACCCAATTTTTAATTTGATTTTTCTTCTTTAACAACCTAAGGCTTGCAGTGGTTTATGGATTTTAATTCTGCACTTAAAATTCACAATTTTTGTTAGACAAATAAACTCATTTAATTACTGCAAAAAATATTGTAATATTTTTGGCATTCCAATAATAACAACAACAACCCTCTTACTTTTAGACAAAGTCTAAAAATACATTGCAAATTTAATTAGACCTGCTTTATCTGCCAAGCTTGAGACACTCTCCCATTGTTGTAAATTTGTATTTCTTTCTTTTTTTTACAAATACTATTATGGTCAAAGCTCAAACGAGCTATCATTATGATAAACCAAAACTCATTTTTGCTTGGTTTCTTATTCAACAAGTTGCATCTTTTTACTGTATTTTTTCCTTTGTGCTTTAAAAACTTTTATTAATCCAGTTTTTTTCTTTGCATACCAAAAAATCTTATAACTCTTACCCATTTCATCTTTTCCTTTTTTATAAAACCTACAACTTTTTAAATCTTTAGTTAACCACTTTTCTAGCTTTTTAACCCTATCCTCTATTTTAAAGTAACTCATAACTTAATAGTAGTTGCTTTCAACCTTGTTAAAACTAAATAAGAGTTTAAAAATATATAAGTATATGCCACTATTTAATATAGTAAATGTGAGTATAAAATTATCATATGTAAAGTATTATAAATTTTTATGTAGCCGTGTTTGCAAAAAGGGTCATTTTTAGCTGGGGCCGGAGCTGGGGCCCCTGTCAACTCCTATCATTATACAAAAACCAGAGATATAGCAATATGTAAACAATGCTAAAAAAAAAATAAAACAGCAGTTGGAAGTACTAGTGGTTTACATAGTTATCAAAAGAGTCAACTTATATAAGTGCGTTAAAAAGAAATATAGAAGACTGCTAAAAAAAACTGGCAATTACTATAGCATAAAATTACTTTTTTTTAAAAAAAAACAACGAATCTCTTGAAGCTGTACTTTTCGAAATTGATTGCAAAAGATGGCGTTCCTTTAAATAAATTTTGTAAATCTGAAGATTTAAAGATATTATTGAAACCAAAGGCAACATACAGATACCAAAACTGCCCAAAACCATTTAAAAAAAAAAATAATTTATCAATTTTGCAACCTATTATGTTTGCCGTTAAAACACTCTGTAAAGGTTAATTTATATGTAGCCAAATTTATGCTAGATGAATTAAGTAACCAAAAGACTTTTTTAAGCATTGCACTAAAAAAAATTATTAATGTTATCAGACGTTTTTTACTATATAACCGACTGTGGTTCTTTCTGTTAAAGGCAATATGGTATTTTTATTATCAGCTGTAAAGTCACAATAATTTTAAGTATTGTTGAGGTTGTAGAAAGCATCTTAAACACTAAGAATGCAGAATTTGGTGATACTGTTAAACCTAATTCTGATTTTTCTATGAAGGAAAAACTTCATTATTTTAACAAAAAACAAACAGACAAGAATTAAGAAATAACTGTTTTAAAAAAGTAACAATAAAAATCTAAAAGAAATTATAAAAAATGAGCTAGAGTACAGTGCCGTACCGAGCGTTAGTTTGGGCGCTACCGTTTATACAAATTTTTTCCTCTCCCCAATCTCTTTGATATGGAAGCCTCCATACCAGGATCCATGGAAAAGGGCTGGTATGTAGTAGCTTCCAATATCATGCATCTGATGGAAATTCATACTAAAATTTATATTAACATATTTTGTGTTTAGGAGGTAATTCAACGATGGAAAGAAACGTATAAAAAAAGAAATTATGTTCTCTTATAAAAACAGTTTTTAATTTAAAAGGCGTTTAATAAAAGTTACTAATGTATCGTTTATGAGGGAATCCTTCTTTTGGTACTGTCTCGAAATCTATCGATGATTGATTCCCACATTTCAATACTTAATTTATCAGGACCCAGCAACAACAAAAGCATTAACTTATCTAAAGATGATACTGATAAATAACTTCTCTGCTTGGTATGAAGCAGATTAAGAGCAGAAAATCCACTCTCAACATTAGGAACACTTGGAGTGATAAGTAATGACAACTTAAAAAGCTTCATAATTGAAGGATATTGATTTTTATCTTTATAAAGCTCAGCATAAACTTCAGATAAAGTAATCGGATGTATTTTATGATATATTTCAATATCTTTGCTTTTCAACTCCCCAGATCGAACTTTATCGGCTACAATTTTTTTTTTGTTAGTAACTCCATCGCTTTTTGAAAATCTGATATAAAGTAACGTATCATTTCTTGGTCACAATTGTGGTCAAATTCAACTAAAGCTGCTGCTGATATTGTTTCGCCGTTAAATCAACGGTTTCAGCTTCGCTAAAATTGGTCTGAATGCTAAAAACATCAAACGATAAAATAACTTTGTCGTCCAATTTAAAAGCGACACTGATTTCTTTTTGAAAATCCTCAATAAAGGGCTTTTTGATTATTTTCTTAAACCGATTGACTCGTTCTAAAAAATTTTCTTCATCGCTTATTGCATTGTTTCCTCTTATACGGCCTCTTAAGTTATTTCTTTCCAAAATTGTTTTTAAGAAATTAATAGCATTTTCTTTGAAAAGCGGCCCATCATTGCCATTTATAGGCTGGATAGCCGCTTGTAGCTGTTGTACTTTACGGTTGACACTGCTAAATAGTAGGTTTTGAGTTTGAAAAAATGCAGACAGTCTGTTTACATGATGAAGAATATCAGCCAAAAGAAGCATGAACAAGACATTGTCAGGTTCTAAAAACTGTTTTCTTATGCCTATATCTGTCGATTCTTTGCTTTGTAATATAATGGTATCAAGTTAATCAATAAGTGACTCGAAACAAGATACAATTCTATTAGCTGCATCGCTGTGCGAAAGTCATTGAGTTTTGGCTGCTTTTAATAATTTACGTTTTTGTAAATCGTTAACAAGTAGGGATTCGGCAAATATAGAGTTTTTAATGAAAGAGTATTTGAAGGACTTCTATAGAACCAATATATTGGAATCAAATTTGTATAAACACTCATATTTAGGGATTAAGTGCACAAACACTGATGAAAGGCGGAGTTTTCTACAGTCAATATATTTTCAATGGGGTGCATAATGTTGAAACCACCTCTGCAACCCAGACCTAGAAGTTAAAGGAATTAATTTATAAATATTTGCACCTTCGGCTATGTGATAAAAAATGGACTTAGAAGTAATTATCATTTTTTATTGTAATTACTAAAAACGGTATTTGTCTAAAACCTTATTTTCAAATGTTTTCACGCACTGCCAATCCTTTGCATGCAATGAAATAAACAATTTTCATCAACTTCTGTATAACGTTTCTGTTTAGGTGTATTCGTTTGGCTGTTGCAGTTTCGGTTCCACGCAAAGCCAGTTTGTATACAGAACCTTTCTCTACAGATCTTTTAATGTACTGCTGTTGTTTTAAAGCGTCTGTATGCTTCGCAGATGAAAATTGTCCATTAAATGTGCAAATTGGATGTTTCCATAGATTCACACCTTCACTTTGCCATTTTAAGTCACCGACAGTACAATATTCTAAGCATACTCGACAAAGCCAGCCTTTTCTAGATGCTGAATAAAATGCACAGTCGTAAAGTTCTTCCCACTTTGTATGACTCTGGTAAACAACCAAGTAAAAACTAGTACAACTAGTTGAGAAACATTTTAAAGATGAGCAATCCTCCTCAACATTTGAGGAGGATTCCATTTCACTAGAGCTATTTTAACTTAACAGATTGGGTTTGAAAATAGCATTAACTTTATTTTTTTTAGCAGGCTTAACCCATATATCAGTAATATATCGTTGTGATTTATTATCGTCGCTAACTGACCGTTTTGACTTATAAGTAACGGATTTTTTATTGTGGGATATTGCAGAAGTGCATGGTCTGATCATTCTAAAATTCGTAATGTTAATTTACAAATATTTAATTAAAAATGTGTTTTTTTTATTTACAGAGATTAATAAAATAAGTTTTTATGTTTGGAAAAATTAAAACGTCTACAAATAAATTTATACAAGCAAATAATACAGATTATCAAAAGTACAGATATCAATAGAGAGAAAAAGTAAAATTAGAATCTTATCGCAAATATTATTTTTCCATTCAATTAATTTAAATAAAAGTTTTTCCGAGTACTTTTGACAAGAAAATATATGTGGGAAGTATATTCAATTAGTTTTTGGTTATTTAACAACCATGCATTCAACAAGTGTTAAACCTTAAACAGTATTTTCGTGGGTGGAGACGAGACAATAGATAATTTAAGCTTTTCACTAAATTACTTTTTGAAAAATGCTTTTTAACAAAATGGTATTACATTGTTTTATTTGTATTGTTCTTTAGATATTAAAATGTTTATCATTAATATACTAATGATACATTGGAAAATTACCGATAAACATATTAATATCTGTATTAGGTATTAAAACTTTCATTTATAGGTTAATAAAAAAGTCAGTAAATTTACAAACCCTGCTTGGTTTTGCTTAAAAGAGAAGATGCATGAGAGAGGCTTAATGGAAAACTACTTGAAATAGTACACAAACTTAGTTTATGCAATGCAGCTGCAACACTGTTTATTATACTCATTGGCTTGCCGAAAAAAACCACTGAATAACATCCTTTTTTTCAACATTTAAAAAATTCTTAAACAAACATACATTACAACATATAGTTATAACAGTATAAACATACCTTACGCCAGTTTTCAGTGTCATAGTACTTTTTTTTTTCTAAAACCTTATATTACAATGTTGAAATTTAGTTAACTAAAATAAAAATTATATATATATATATATATATATATATATATATACATATATATATATATATATATATATATATATATATATATATATATATATATATATATATATATATATATATATGTATATATATACATATATATATAAATATATATATATATATATATATATATATATATATATATACATATATATATATATATATATACATATATATACATATATATACATATATATATACATATATATATAAATATATATATATATATATGTATATATATAAACATATATATACATATATATATATATATATATATATATATATATATATATATATTTATATATATATAAATATATATATATATATATATATATATTTATATATACATATATATATATATATATATATATATATATATATATATATATATATATATATATATATATATATATATATATATATATATATATATATATATATATATATATATATATATATATATATATATATATATATATATATATATATATATATATATATATATATATACATTGTCCACGCATAGAATAAATTTTTCAGAAAACGTGACCGCGGCAATATTTCGTAAGAAAGCGGAACTTACCCACAGAGAATAAAAAATAATATTAAAAAAAGGAAACAAAGTCTAAGCAAAGTTTAAAATTGAAATTGGATGTAAGAAAAATATTTTGATAGTAAAAAAAAAATTAAAAAAAAACAAAAAACCTTGTAACAAAAAAAAAAAGTCCTGAAGATTTTTTTCAAAGTTTTTATACTGTTTTTGTTTTCTTTTTTTAGGGTTGCTATTTTCTGCTACGAAATTTGATACAAGTCAAGGAAAAGACAACAATAAATCATAAAGTTTTCACGAATATAAAAAGACTTGATACGTAATTTATTTACTAACTTTATCAGACAATGTATTAAAAAACTTATTTATTATTTACGCTAGACAAATTTGACTAAATTTTTTCATTTGATTTAGTTTTTACGAAGGTTTATGCAAAGACGATGTTGTTATTCCCCAATACTTAGACAAGTAAATAAATTGCTATTTTAATTATTAAATTATTATTTGAGATTTTAAAGATAACAAAATTTTAATGTGAAAAAAGTTCTCTATTGACTTATTCTAAACTGATTATACTGAGTCAATGCTCGCCTTTTATTACGTTGAAATTATACAATTGCATAATTTTGTAATTACGAAAGAAGTTTTAAAAATAATTGCATTGCTTCTGTTGACATTGTTACAAAAACAGTTCCTTCGGGACATTATTATATATTAACACTCGTTCAAAATGTCAATTAATGATTGCAAAATAAGCAACCCAATCGTTTGACAAAAAATTTTTCTTTTATTTGAAAATTGAAAATAAACATATTTTACAAATAAATAGCAATCGTTTTCGCGCTTTCTTGCGTGTCAATACATTTAAACATTTAAATGTATTTACGAAAAATTTAAAAATTAATTAAAAGTTCTATCGTGAATTTTAAAGTATTACTGTCTAATAAAAGTCATAAACAAATTTTACATTAAAAGGTCCTTTTATTTTCATTAAACAATAATCTTTTTCTTTTTCATTTGATTTTTCTTAATGATTTGATTTTTTTATTGATTTAATTTTTCATAGCTAAAATAACTACCGCCATAAAAAACAAAAAAAATAAAGAAATAAAATATAGCTAAATTTTTTTTTTAATATACATTAATTTTTAAATTTGAAAGCACAAACAGATTTCTTTTATTTACTTGAAGATTGCTTGCATTTTTGCAGTATCTTCGTTTAGCTTTGTATTATCGCGAATTCTTAAAACGCATAATAATAAAACGTGGTCAGTTAGTTAGAAAAATTTATTCTATGTGTAGACAAACAAGGCGTGCGACCGCACGCCTTTCCTGGGAAAGCCTGATATATATAATATATATATATATATATATATATATATATATATATATATATATATATATATATATATATATATATATATATATATATATATATATATATATATATATATATATTTATATACATATATATATTATATATATATATATATATATATATGTATAAATATATATATACATATATATATATATATTTATATATATATATATACATATATATATATATATATATATATATATATATATATATATATATATATATATATATATATATACATATACAATAATATATATAATAATATATATAACTTATATAAACTTGGCAAACAAAAAAATTTTTTTTTTAAACATAAAAAACAAAAAAAAACAAAGTTTTTAACAGGAGAATATTTGGTCATAATATAATTAGAATTTAAAAAAAGTTTTTTTAAAATTTGATATTATCTTTTTAAAATTAATTTTTGTCTGTTAAAAACTGAGCCTGCTTATAACAAATTTTGATAAATGAAAAACAATCAATAAATTCAAAACACCAATATCAACATAGTAAATTTATTAAATTAAAATTAGAACAAAAACAACTGAGTTACTCGGAGTAAGCAGAAGCACAATAAGATAAAAAAATTTGAGACTAATTATTTCATTACTATTTTTATATCGCTCATTTTGCTTCATTCAGTAGTAATATTACTACTATTTGCCTTTTCTTTCTGGATTTTGATCTTTGATGATATCTTTTCTTAAATTCGTATACAACTTTACTTTACAAAATAATAGAGACAGTATAGATAATTTATATGTCTATTGTGGCACTAGTATAATAATGTACAGCACTATTTACATACTTGCAAAGGTATAATATAACTAAACAATAACATGTATAAAACAATAAAAACAAATATAACATAATTAAACATAATAACATTGATCTAGATTAGAAAAAAGCAGAAAAATCTCTGCTTGAAATTACTCATGGCATAAAAATAAACTTTCCTTGCTACTTACCTTATTTACTAGCTTTATTTATGTTATTGATAAAGTAAAGACAATAAGAATCTTTAAAAGTTATTACTAATGATATTACTATTATAACAATGTATTTACTTATAAAGATTACAAGTGTCTTTAGTTTTTTAGAAATGGTAATTTTAAGCAGTGATACCTTTATTTTCTAGGTTAGATTTATCAAGCTTTTATAAAAAATTTGATAGATTTATTAAATTTTGATGAATACGAATTTATCAAACACCAAAAAAAGATGCATAGAAATTGTTTTAACTTCTACAGTTAAAACAATCAAAACTTAAAATACTACTTAAAAAAATAATAAGCAAATCTACAATCAGACTTATTTAGAGCAAAACATTTAATAAACATAAGCCTAATGTTTAGCGTTTATTCTTTTAATTTAATTATAAAGAAGTATCACAATTTTATTCATTAATAAAGATTTAAAATAAGAATAATATTGAAATTTTTTAAATATATAGAAACAGACTGTCGCTAATACAATTTTTTTTTGTATCTAAGGACTCGTTATTGTTTTGAAAGTTCAGGGGGCGTTATTTTAAACTTTACGTAAAGAGTAAAATAATGCCCCCTGAACTAAAAACTTCCTATATACGAAACAATAATTTATTTATTTTTTAAACATTTTAGTTTATATTTTTTTGTTCGTTTTTAAAATATAAATAAAAATTAATATAATTTATATAATATAAGTAAGCAAATGCTACTAACATTTTAAAAACTAGGTATCTAAATGATCAGTTGGTACAACAATAAGTACAACAATAGTAAAATAATATACACATACGCATATCACTTTGCAGTAATGATAATAAAGTTTAATAAATGTTTTCATAATATAAATGTATAATTATATGTATTTTGTAATATAAATGTATAATTATATGTATTAAAATAAATATGTATTTTCATAATATAAATTATAAAATTTTGATAATATGGGATGGAAAATGGTTTTTCAGCTTAATTTCGAAAAGATGCAAAGAAGTAGGTCGATCGAAATAAAATAAGGCGAAAAAAATTTATTCCAAAAATGGGTTGACGATAGCTAATCCAAAATTGGTTATTTATTGATAAGTTTCAAGGTAACTAGATCATTAGAAATGACAGGAGAGAGATTATTTTTACATATATATATACGAAGCATAGAATACTAAAAATATTGAGTTTGTAAATAATAAGTATTTTCATTTCAGAAAAAATCAGGATATTAATACCACTTTACTAACGATTTGTTTCCTTGTTTACGAATAACCTTTTCAATTCTAAATATTTCTTGATTTGATTTTTGTAGTTCTTGTTCATAAAAAGTACCTTGTATTTCTTCACAATTGTAATCAGTTATTTTATAAGTTGGTGGATCTGCGTACTGAACTTTAATGTGAATACTTTTTCTGTTCATCTAGGTGTGTATACAAACGCTCCTTTCTTTTTAGCTATTCTCACTTTATCACCTAATGAAAACTTTGGTTGAATTGGCCTAGATATTACATTTTTGTTTAAATTCATCCAAACTTTATTCTTATTTTTTTAATCACTTGCTTCAAACGGAGTCATTTTAATTGAAGAATGCTTTGTATTGTTGTATTGATTTACCATTTCATCTTAAACGTCAATGTATTTTTTAGTAGAATTAACAGAGAAGTACTTGAACATTTTTTCTTTCATTGTCCTGTTCCATCGTTCAACTACACAACTTTTTTCTTCATTTTCAGTTAAATAGATCTGCACTCCTAATGCTTTAACATGCTTGTTATAAAATTCTAAGCCTTTATCTACCCATATTTTTGTACACTTTCTATCTTTAAAGATTTTGTTGAAAGCATGAGCAACTTCAATTCCAGTTTTACTTTTCAATGGAACAATCCATCCGTACTTTAAAAATACATCAATCACCATTAATAAGTATTTTACACCGTCTTCGAATTTAGAAAAAGTTTGCATGTCAACTAAATCAGCAGCCCATATATCATCAATTTTATTTGCAATTACTTTTCTTTTTTTGAAATTTTTTACAACATGTTTATGAAGTTCGTTTGCAAGTTCATCAATCCATTTCAGCGTTTTGAATTTTTTGTTGATCGCTGGTAGTTTTTTGACTTGACACCTAATCCAAACTTTGCTTTAGCAGATATGATAGGTTTTATAATCTTTTTTTCTAATTTTTCACGTTAGGCAAAAATTCGCCACGTAAATGGCGAATTTTTGCCTAACGTTAAACCTTTTCCAACTTTTTCATATTGTTTATAGTTTCCAGTTCCTTTTCCATAATAGTAGTAGTATCCGTTTCCTAAATATCTTCCTTTTTTCCAATCATTTATTAATAATCCTTTTCCTACTTTTCTTCTTTAATAGATTTTTTATCATTTTTCACATGCAAAATACCAATTTTATTTGGTGCTTTCAGCAGCTGCTCCTACTGCTGTTAATAATCCTGTTGCAACAGCAGGTACAATTTTTGCAGCTAACAAACTTTCAATTAATCCTAGTAAAGGTAGAAATCCACTTTCCACTTTAGAATTATGCATAAGATGTTCTTCATTTAAATGAAGTGTTATACCTTTTCTACTTTTAAATGCATTGACTACTTCTTCTAATTGTTTATTTTTAGATATAACTAAATACTCGTAAACATAATTTAATAAAGTAAATGATAATAAAACAGTTTAACGAAGCAATGATCGTTAAACGATTTAAAAGAAATGTTTTTCTTTATAAAAAGAATGGAATATAATAGGGACTATAATAACAAAGAATGTAAAAATGAAGAATGTAAAAGTATTTATCCAGATCTTAGCCAGTTTAGAGTTGATCCAGCTGCACCACTACTATCAGATCAAAGATATCAATTAGATAAGATAAGTGAAATTCAAGGTAAGATAAAATGTGAAAAAAGTAGAAGAGCTATGTTAAGTAAAAAGTATCATAGAGCTGTAAGAATAATTTTAGCAATTGATAATGCATTAATATCAAGCACAATTGCACTGTTGGTATTGATTTTTTAACAACAGCAGTAGCACCAGTAGCTATTGCATGTGAAAGTGTAGCTTTGGGAGCATGTCTATTATCAATGATAGGTGGACAAGTTAATAAAAAATTAAATATAAAAGCAGAAAAGCATAAAAAGATTAAAGTATTAGCTAATGCAAAATTAAATACTATAAGGGACCATATTTCTAAAGCTTTAAAAGATGGTAATAACGATGATGTAGAATTTACAATGATACTTTCAGAATATGAAAAGTTTCAAGCTATGATTAAACAAATTAGAACAAAATCTAAAAATGAAATTAATGAACAAACTAAACAATCAATATTCAACCAAGATAAAGAGAAAGCTATGAAAGAGGCGATGGAAATGTTAGAGAATAAGTTTAACAAAAATCAAAATATTAGCAAAATAAATATAAATTAAATTATAATATATCTTCAAGTAAAAAATATATTATGTTCAAGTAAAACATATATCATGTTTAAGTAAAACATTTATCATGTTTAAGTAAAACATAATATATGTTAAAGTAAAACATGATAACACTTTACTACTTATGATTTATGGAAAATAAATTAAAAGAAAATGTTATGTATATAAAAAATGTCGTTTTTAGATATTGTAGATCCAAAAGAAAGAAATGAAGCTTTTAAAGAGCTTGAAAGATTGAAAAAAAGTATATATCAAGATACAGTAAATGAAAAGTTTGGATATGATGACTTACAGCATTGCTTGGGTAATTTATACAAACTTATTATAGATAGTCAATCTAGAATAAAAAAAAAACTTAGCTAAATTAGAAAATAAAGCTGATTTAGCTATCACTTTATCATATTATCCTGCAACAATGGATATACCTGAAACTAAATCTGATATGAAACCAGATAGTAAAATAATTTCATTAGGAACTATAGCAACAAATTATTTAAAGTCAGCATATAGTAATAAAAAGCAGCAGATTTTACATTTGGTATACGCTCAAAAGATGGAAAATTGTATATCGGAAAAAAATCAATATTAACTAATAAAAATAATATAATAATTGATGAAAAAAAATATATTGGAACTACTGGTCTTTGGTAATTGTTAAAAAAATGTAGTCCTGATAAAGATATATATAATGAAGATGATCTTAAAAATTATAAAAATATATTAAAAGAAACAGATGCTATTTCTTCTAGTAAATATCCAGGAAAGCCTAGATCATCTAGAAGTGAAAAATATAATAAGATAATAAAACCCATTTGGGAAGAGATAACTAGAAAATCTGGGAAAGGAGTTATCATTCTTCCTAGTGATCCAAATGAATTAGTTAAAATGCTTGCATTACGAATAGCTGCATTTGAAGCAGGTAATACTGGGTCTAGAAATGAGGCTGTTGCTATTTGTGATGAATTATTACGTCAAGGAGAAATTGATTCTGAATATTATAAAGCATTACAGAACATTTTTAGATTAAATAAAAATAGTAGGTAAATAAAAATGTTAATTGTTGAGAAAAAAGTTCATAAAAAGCATAATTGGTGATATTAGTAATGTACGTAATTAAGCAAAATCTTCAGATTTTTTTAAAGCATTATCTGGTATGAAGACTATGTTGACTAACCATTTTAGAGATAATTAAGGGATTCAGATTAGCAAAGATAATTAGAAATAAACTAAATTAAAATACTAAGTATATAAAACTGTTGATTGTGAAGAAAAAAGTTTATAAAAAGCATTTTGTCAATGGAAGTGGTACATTTAGTCCTTTTAGAGGCTTACTTAATAATAGATCGTTTAATAATGCACTTAAAATATCACGTAATTTAGCTAATAAAGCTGTTTCTAGCGATTTAGGAAAAAATGCAATAGATGCTACAAAAGTAGCAGGTAAAGAACTAGCTACAAATGCAATCTCTACAGCTAATGATATTATAGTGGAAAAAGGAAACAAGTTGATTAAAAAATCAAAGCTTAAACCTGAGAGTAAACAAGTACTTGCAAAATTAGTTGAATCTGAAGCTAATGATCTTGCTCAAAATCTAACTAATGAAGTCACAACAAATATAAATAAATTGATGATGGGATCTGCAATACCATCTAAAAAATTAAGCCATTCAAATGCTATTAAACTTGAAGAATTAGTAAAGAGAGGAAGAGGATTAAATAAAAAATTAAGCCATTCAAACGCTATTAAACTAGAAGAATTAGTAAAGATAGGAAGAGGATTAAAAATGGCATAATTTTCAGTAATATTTTTTATAAAATTTTCATTAATAAAAAATTAATGAAAATGAACTAAAAAAAAATGTTATGTATATAAAAATGGCAGACTATAAAAGTTGAAATTTAACAGAGCAACCCTTTATTGATGAAAGTATTTCTAGATTTCAATTTGGAGAATATTCTCCACCAACTGGTACAAATATAAATGATGCAGTACCAATAAAAATTAATATTGAGATGAGATTCATTTTTTTTACTATCTAAAGCTTATTTACAAGTTAAAGGAAGACTTCAAGCAGCAAGTGGTGCATCTTATGCTAATACAGATGTAGTTACACTTGTAGTACACACAATGGAATTATGCATTTATTTGATAGAATGGCATATGATTTATCAGGACAGAACATAGAAACAGTAAATAATTTAGGGCAAGCAACTACAATGTTAGGAATGCTTAGGTATTCAAACGACTTCCAATTAGCAGAAGCATTAAATCAACTATGGTACAAAGAAGCATTTGCTGTTATTATATCAGAAAGATTTGGTAAACTAAAGTCTAATGGAGATAGATTTAACTTTGAATAATAGAAGAAGAAAATTATAGTAAAATGTGCAATAAAAGTATTTTTTTTTTTAAATAACATAAATAATTTTCTTGTATATATGAAAAGAATGGAAAACGAAATGCAAAACGATATTTATGAAAATTATTCTGAATATGAAGCAGAATATAAAAAAAGAATAAAAGAACAAGCTAAAAAATTTAAGTTAAAATTTGTTGAAATATAATTTTGAAGATATAGGATTACTTAGCTTAGGATGTGAATTAGTAGATGATGAAATGTATTTACATATATCGAGATCACATGATAATGAAGAAGAGTTAGAAAGAGATAAAGAAGTAATAGAATTTAGATTAAAAAAAGAAGAGTTTAATGAATTAGATTTAAAAGTAGAAAAATTAAGATTAAAATAAAAAAAGAACTTAAAAGATTACAATTAATGGTAAGCAAAAAGTTTTTTATTAGATTTACTAATAGAAGCAGGATTATTAAACAGATTTGAATTAATATCAGAATTAGTATTTAAAAAAAAATGTTAGGTTCTGAAAGTACCCTGGCTTTGCTAGATCTCTTTAGAGATCAAGGTTTCGCTTGCTCACTTCGTGACCCAGACTTTTTTATATCCCGAAGGGATCCTGGCTTCGCTAGATCCTGTTGGGAACAATGCTTAGCTAAAAAGATTTCAAAATATACAATATAAACATAAAAATTTAAATCATATGAAAATGATTTAAACTTTTTTATTTTCTATATAAAAAGAATGGAAATGTATGACGATTATAAAAAAAAAAAAAATATAGTAGCATTGAAGAAATAAATAATGATATGATAAATATATATAATAGAATAAAAAGTATTAATATAACTAACGAAAGGTTCGAACGTGAAAAAGATGAAGTAGGAAAGAGAGCGCGACGTGAAGAAGAAGAAATGAAAGTTCATGTAAAATGGAGCGTGTCGATCTTAAAACCAGAGAAACTATAACAACTATTGCAACTTTTTCAACAAAAGCAGAAGTTTTTTTAAAATCGACAGATTTAAATGACTTTTATGAAAGAGCAGCAAATAAAATTTTAGAATCTTTGTCCACATTTCAACAGATGGGATCAAGTTGAAGATTTGTATCAGTTGAAAAGATGGACATTAATATCATTGAATATAAAACACTTAAAGGTAAATTTTACATTCCTCTTCCTAAAGAGTTGACAACTAAAAAAGCAATCAATAATATTAAAAATGAAGACAACGAATGCTTTAAGTGGTGTGTTGCTAGATTTTTTAATATGAAAGACAAAAATTCTGAAAGAGTAGATGAAAATCTGAAAGAACAAGCTGAGAAATTAAATTGGTAAAAACAGAATTCCCAGTGTCACTCAATCCGATAACACTATTTGAGAAAAATAATCAAAACATAAGTGTCAATGTCTTTGGTTATAAAAGTTCGGTTTATCCTTTGAGAATATCAAATGAGAAAAATAGACAATATCGAATAGATTTATTACTCATTTCAAATGATGAAACTAATCAATATTGCTTAATAAAAAATTTAAGTAGATTACTTTCATCACAAATATCTAAAAATGAACATGAAATGTTTTATTGTAGAAATTGCTTGTTAGGAGTTAGTACTGAAGATTCTTTGTCAAAGCATAAATTGTATTGCGACACTCATGATTCAGTTCGTATTAAACTTCCGAAAAAGGATCTACAATTAAATTTAACTATTTTAAAAAAACTATAAGAGTACCCTTTGTAGTTTATGCAGACTTTGAAAGTTTTATAACACCTACAAACACTTGCACACACAATCCAAATGAATCTTATACAAAACAATATCAAAAGCATGCACCAAGTTCATTCTGTTACTATATCAAATGTTTTGATGAAACTGTATATAAGAGTAAACCAGTCACATTCACTGCAAGGGTTAGAGTTAGGGTTAATATGTTAAAAGCAGAAATTAAGAAGATTTACAACATTTATTTAAAATTTCCAAAAAAGATGATATTTAATACCAAAGACAAAAATAATTTTAATAATGCAAAAGTATGTCAGATTAACGAAGAAGAATTAAAAGAAAATAGAGTAAGAGATCATTGTCATATTGCAGGTAAATATAGAGGTGCTGCTCATAAAGATTGTAATTTACACATTAAAATTTCAAAATTCATTCCAGTACTATTTGATAATTTATCTGGTTATGACTCTCACTTATTCATAAAGAAATTGTCAGAATGAGGTAAATTAAATTGCATTCCTAACAATGAAGAAAAATATATCAGCTTTTCTAAAGAACTTAAAGTTGATGAATTTACGAATAAAGAAAATAAAGTTATTGAAGTTAAACTACAACTTCATTTCGTTGATAGTTATAGATTTTATGGCTTTTAGTTTAGATAGCTTATCTAAGAACCTAAAAAAAGATCAATGTAAGAATATTGAAAAATACTATTCAGGAAATGAACTCGATTTATTATTAAGAAAAGGTGTTTATCCTTATGAATGGGTTGATTCTATTAGCAAATTAAATGAAACGCAATTACCATCGAAAGAATCATTTTATTCAAGATTAAATGATGAAGGAACAAGTGATGAAGATTACTCACATGCACAAACTGTATGGAAAGAGTTTCATTGTAAAACTTTTAGAGATAATTACAATGTAAACAATTTTTTAGATGTATTGTTATTAGCTGATGTATTTGAGAATTTTAGAGATTGCATTAAAAATTATAAATTAGATCTTGCTTGGTACTATACTTCACCGGGGTTGGCTTGCGATGCTGCATTGAAAGAAACAAAAATAGAATTAGAATTATTAAGTGATTATGATCTTATGATAAAGATCTTAATGATAAAGCAAGGAATAAGAGGTGGAATTAGTATGATATCTAACAGGCTAGGAACTGCTAATAATAAATATATGGAAACCTATGATGAAAGTAATGAATCTTCCTACATACAGTATCTAGATGTTAATAAATTAAATGGATGGGCAATGAGTAAACCACTTCCTACACATGGATTTGAGAAGATGAGTGAAGAAGAATTGAAACATTGGAAATCTATTTCTTGTATATATGAAGTAGATTTAGAATATCCTGAAAATCTACATGATAATCATAATTATTATCCACTTGCTCCTGAAAGAATAAAAATAGACAGGGTTGATAAGTTAGTACCTAATTTAAATCATAAGAAAAACTATATCATTCATTATGAAAACTTGAAATTGTATGAAAGATTAGGATTGAAATTGACTAAAATTCATAGAGGAACAAAGTTTGAAGAGAGCGCATGGCTAAGTAGATACATCGAGCTCAATACAAATTTAAGAACAAAAGCTACTATCGACTTTGAAAAAGACTTTTTTAAACTCATAAACAGTTCTGTTTTTGGAAAAACAATGGAAAACATTGAAAACAGAGTAGATGTTAGCTTAATCACTAAAAAAAAAAAAGCTATAAAATTAGCATCAAAACCAAACTATGAGATTAGGACTATGTTTGATGAAAACTTGATAGCAATACAAATAAAAAGAACAAAATTATTTTATAACAAACCCATTTAATTGGGTATGTGTATTTCAGATTTGAGTAAGACATTGATGTATGAATTTCATTATGATTACATCAAAAGTAAATATGGAGATAAAGCTAAACTCTTATTCACAGACACAGATTCTTTAGCATATGAAATAAAAACAAAAGACTTTTATTCAGATATTAAAAACGATCTTGGAAGTAAGTTCGATACAAGTGAATTTGACTAAAATCATCCAGTTACTCAAAATGGATTTAAAGTAGGGCTAAATAAGAAAGATTTAGGAAAGTTTAAAGATGAAGCTGGAGAAGCACAAATTGAAGAATTTGTAGGTCTAAAATCAAAGTTGTATTTATACAAAGTACATGGAGAAGATAAAAAAAAATGTAAAGGAGTGAAGAAAAATGTTGTTAAAAAATGTATAACACACAGAGATTATAAAGATTGCCTAATGAATAGAAAAAATCAAATGAGAAAAATGAATGTCATCAGATCTCATTTATATGATGTTTACACAGAAGAAATAAACAAAATAGCACTCAGTGCAGAAGATGATAAAAGAGTTATATTAGAAGATAGTATACATACGTTGGCGTATGGTTATTATAAATTAGTTTCTATGGATCCGAAGGATCAAACAAAGTCAGGGTCCCTTCAGGATCTAGAAGATAAACCAAACTTTTCATTTCAGATTGATTGGAATGAAAGTGATAGTAATTCAAATAAATGAGCAAGCAGGCAGGCATAAACAAAAAAAAACAGGCAATTTTTTATATAAAAAATCACAAACTATTAATAAAAATGAACAAACATATCAATGTTGAAAGAATAATATTACCAAATGTACCATTAACAAACTTTCAGTTAATAAAAGCAGCAAAAAAATAAAAAATAAAAAACTTTAGAGGTGTATTTGTAAGAGATGAATTACCAAAAAATACACAAAAAAAAAGAATATGGAATATTAAATACTGGAGAATCAAGTACAAATGGATTTCATTGGATTTGTTGGTATAAAGATATTTATAAGAAACTAAGTTTCGACTCTTATGGACTACCACCACCAGTTGAACTCGTTCATTACTTACACAGTCCTGTTTACTATAAGACTAAACAAGTTCAGTTTGGAAATACCTCCTATTGCGGACATTTGTGTCTTTATGTCTTGAAAAAACTAAATGATGGAAATGAATTTCAAAGCATCATCAATTCACTTTGGTAGATCCAATAAGAATCTAGATATATTATTAGATCCTGAAGTGATCAAGATTAGCGAAGCTAATTAAAATAAATTAAATTCACTGTGGTTAATCCTAGATGATTTTTTTAATTATCTAAATAAAAACAATGAGTATATAAAAATGATTATTAATATATTCGGTAGTAATTCAATGAAAGGATAATCTGCTTTTGGTAGCACATCAGGTGGCAGTTTAAATCTTAATTTTAATATAGAACGTTCAGACGTTGATCTAAATACACATAAAATAATAAATTTAGCTAATCCTACTAATGCGCAGGATGCAGCAACAAACATTATTTAGATAATAATCAAACTTCAAGTAGTTTATATATCATGGACAAAATAGTGCGACTGCTGACATTAATCTGAATACGCATAATGTATCTTATCAATGTAGCTGATCCTACTAATGCACAGGACGCTGCTACAAAGCATTATGTTGATAATAATCAAACTTCTAGCAGCATGTATCTAAGAACTGATGGTTATAATCCTGCTAATGCTAGCATTAATTTAAATACAAAATAAACTCATCAATGTAGCTGATCCTACTGAACCTCAAGATGCTGTTACAAAGCATTATGTTGATGATATACAAAATCAAAGTTTAGATATCATTCCCAAAACAAGTTTGACATGCTTTGGCTTAAAATCTCAAGCCATATATGGAACTCCAGGATCATACACTATTTATAGCTATAGTGGTAGTTCTGGAATTCTAAGAAAACTGTGGATTGCAGTTACAGGAACAACGAGTGGTAGTGTTACTACTGTACCTGGTAACTTGTTTTTAAAAATATATACTGATAATGTACTTTGCATAGCTAATGATTCGATTGCAACAGATGGTATAGGCATTAATAATACAGCTTTAGCTTGCGATGTATTATTCGCTCCACTTGGAGGTCCCTATTATAACAACTTCTTACAAGGGTGCAATTATGCTAATACTACTGAACTAGGTGGATATTTTACACTTGATCTCCCTTTTACATCTAGTTTTTACATTCAATTGTACAATAAAACAAACAGCTCAGTTACATTTTGGTTACAACCTTTCATCACAAGAAGTTCATCGTTGCAACAAACATTAACTAGTATTAATCCGCTAATACCTAGATTCATCTCATCCATTAAGTTGTACTCATCAACATTTAGATATCTAAATACAACTTTTGGCAGTGAATATATGCTAATGAATGCTATGGATAATGGAAACGGAGTGTATTTGAAATACATTAGAATGCATATCATTGGAGGATCTGGAAACTGGTGGGAATCTAGAGTTCGCATTTATGATGGATATGCCGCCCCTACCAATACTAACTCTGTCATTCAACCTTGGACACCCTATAATAATAATGGATATACTACATTTCCTGGATATGATGTTAACAGTCAATGCATCTACGTTTCATCAGGTTTAGAAGACTTTTACTTGTCTTCATGGAATAGCATCAATTTGACTTCATTCAGCAACACAGCATCAGGACTACTGTATCAATCTGGTACTTCAATTATCCGAACAACAACAATCTCATTCTATAGAAACTTTGATCAATCTGAAGGTATGCCTAGCGTTAGAAGTGGAAGAAGAATGGTAGTCACACTCAACTCTGGTGATGGACAATCTGGAAGCTTTTATTTATTGTTAGGACAATGCTACTACTACACATAAGCGCTACTACGCATAAGCGCTATTATGCTTAATTAACGTACTAAAAAAATTGAAATGAATTAAGTTTCTAGACAAAAATAAAAAATGGTTCTACTTATTTCAATGTTATATAAGAAAAATAAACAATAGATTTAACAGAACAAGTAAGGCTAGAAAAGTATACATTGAATTTAGAGAAATTGAGAAAACGTCGCATAACTGAATTTAAAAATAAAAATAATATAAAATATAAATCGAGCAAAGCAAGGATCCCAAAGTGACCTTTGACGTCACACAAGAAAAATCCGTGACGACATGAAACGAAATTAGCACTAGTTTGAAAACTGATTTTTAAATTTAAAAAATTAATCAAAAAACTTATTTCTTAAATATACTATTTATACACACTATGGATTAAAATGAACTATATATTTGTTTATTTATTTCGTCATTAAATGAATAATCTTTTACAATGTTGTTTTCAACATAAAAATTATAACATTAAAGTTTCGACCGGAGCTGGCAGAAGACATGATCTTATCATCCAGCCCCGTTAAAATAACTAAAAAATTCAGCCGATAAAAATGAAAAAGGAAAAAAGAAACTAAAGCAAGAACTGATTTTAAGAAGACAAGAACTTTAAAATCAAATTATTATTTACAGAAAGAGAAAAAAAAAAAAAAAAAATTCTTCTCATTATTATTATTTTTTTTAATTCTCTATTTTATTCTACTTTTATTTTTATTATACACGCACGCACATACACATACGCACACGTACACACAAATATATGTCCGTTTATATATACATACAAATCAAATAAATCTGTATTACATTCCATCTACAATTTGCGTAAGATATAATAAATATTGCATTTACAAATTACGTTGTTATTGTAAAATAAAATAATATCATACATGTTGTACCATACAATACAATTGTGATGTTGAGTCAATTTATAAGACATTAAATAACTAAGATTACCAAAAGTTTTTAATAATACGATAGTATTTGCTTTGTGTCAAAACCAAATAAGTGTTGTTTTGTTGCACGTTTAAAATGTTGAGTTAAATTTAAAGTTTTTATATTACTTGTTAAAAGCAAGTTTCATAACCGCGGCCCTCGGCAAGATATCGAAAAATCAGCTTGTTTTGATAATGTTTTTGGTATAATAAAATTATTTGTTGAGTATTTAGTTTCGTATTTGTGGTTTAAAGAAAAAAAAAAAGTTTGAAAAATGCTTGGTAGCATACCATTTTTAAACTTAAACATGAAAATAAGTATATTAAGAATAGTTATTTCATAGACATTAGGCACTCCAATTTCTCTTAGCACTCCAAGTTCTCTTAGTAGTATATTTAATAAAATATATGGTTGAATAAATGGTTGAAAATGAAAATGAGCCAGAACCGGCATATCCTAACTACTGCTATGAATAAATGAATGCATAATAAAGTTGGGATAAAACATTTTTAATTATAAAGATTCTGAACTTATAAAAAATTCCAATATTTTTGGAAACTTTAGTACCAACGTTATCAATATGTTGCTTTCGTGTGATTTTCTCATCAAGGAATAAAACTAAAAATTTTGTATCGCGATCTCTTTTTATTACAATATGATCAATAAAAATATTAGGTGGAGCTTGGGGTAAATAACATTTTACAGTTATCGAAGAAAAAAGAATCCATTTTTTTTTATTTAGGGTAAGTTTATTGCATTTGAAACTCTCTAAACTTTGTAGAATGTGCTTTTTTAGGCAAAGACTAGGAGAAACAAACTCCGACTTAAAAACCCTCTGCCTTAGGCCTTTTGGTTGAGTAAAGGCTAGAAATGGTGTCTCAATAAAAATACTCATCTTAAGCTGATGTTAACAGCGTCCAGCTACTGTCTCGTAGGAAGCCTCCTAAGCAAAAACTTTAGTGATAAGCTGAATAATTCTGTTGACCAGCCTCGAACCCCTTCTTCATCTAATAAACTGGCGTAGATGTAAACCTTTGTCATAGGTTCCTTCTTATAGGATGATAAATGCAGGTTTTTCTTAACTTTTCTTGCTTGTGCCTTTTTGATAGTGGCTATGCAACTCTTCCTGTTATCTCCTAATGAGGGGTATAATTCTAAAACTCTGTTTAATGGTTTTGAGGTCGACGAAAAGATTTCTTTAAATCTCTTTTGTCTCTAGCTCTCAGAGAGGCTAATTCCATCAACAGCTGCAAAATGTCAGAGTATTAACAGGACCATGTTGCGCATGGATGGTGTCCTTGTTAAAGCTTTTGGTGCGCATTGTCGAGGCCACATAAGGAGCCCTATGTTAAGACTTGCATAGCTCATTGCTTAGGCGGCTGTGCTTTATCTATGAATGAGTCAAGTTCTTGTTAAATTTAAACATGTCAAAAGTAACCCAAAATATTAAACATAAAAAACCATCCCCACCACCTAACTGTTTTAATATATCTTTTACTAATATTCGTGGTCTGCGAAGTAACCTTTCATCAGTTGAATTCTGCCTCTTGCAAAATTTACTAGACTTGCTTGCCCTTAGTGAGATTAATTTAAATTCTTCTATTCCTTCTTCTGATCACAGTGTTAATGAGTACTAATTTTTGATTCGCAAAGACTCCAACAGTCGCATGCTTGACTTGGGGATATAAACACGCATCAATTCACTTATTTGTTGTAAAATTAGATTCGAATCCTTAGACCATTCTTTTATGTGCTTCCGCTAAGCACCTCTTTACTCTATCAACTTTCTCTTTGGTTTTTATCGTTTTCGTTTTTCCCAAGACTGCACTCTTTTAGAAATAATTTCTGATCAAATTTGTTATGCCCTCTCTTTTTACCCTTTTGCCAATATTGCTGTTATTGGTGACTTTAATGCTCATCACACTGAATGGCTTGGCTCTAACGCCACTGACCCTGCTTGCACTAAAACCTAGAACTTCTGCATTTCTCAATATCTTACTCAGATAGCTATCTTTGTGACTCGTTTTTCTGACAACTCTTATCATTTACCTTCTCTCCTCGATTTACGTCTGGTCTCTGATCCAAGCTTGTGTTCAGTGTCTCCTTTTTTTCCTCAAAGTGGTCCTAACTATGCAATGATCTTATCAAATCTTTCATGTCGCACCTCCTTTTCGAACTCTCCCTATTATTATCTCCTTATTATTAAGAACTCTTCCACGCACTTCTTTTTGGAATTCTCTCTATCATCGCACTACTTACTACTACTCTAAAGCTAACTGGGATTCTTTTCGTGACTTTCTTTGTGACAGACTTTGAGCTGATGTCTTTTCCCTCTCAGCTGAAAAATGCGCTTCCTACGTATTCACCTGGATTTAGGCAGGAATGGAAGCTTTTATTCCTTCTCGTCTGCTTCAAGTCAAGCATCATTCTACTCCGCGGTTTTCACCCTCTTTTGCAGCTGCTATATTATATTAAACCTTTGTTAGACATTCAAATCATTCCAGCTTCCGTTGCTAAAGTTATATCTTGATTAAACTCTTCTAGGGCTTGTGGTGTGAACAACATTCCTGTCATAGTCTTACCAAATTGTTCTCCACAACCATCTTCAATTCTCTCTAAACTATTTAATAAGTGCTTGACTATAAAATAAGTGCCTGATGGAAAATGGCATCTGTTGTTCCAACTTTTAAAAACTCCGGTGAACATTCTAACACCTCCAATTATCGCCCGATCAGCCTTTTTTCTGTTATTAACAAGGTCTACAGAAGGTTGACAGAATACTTGAGAAAATTTTGCGATGAATGAGTCAGAAAAACATGAAGATGGGAGAGAGATCCAAAGGGTTGAAGTTAACTGAGTTTTGTTGGAGTAAAAATTTACAAGCCATTGTGAGCGCTAATCTGTTACAGAAGTGAGATCAGATTCAAGATTGGCTGCCTGGTATAGGACTTTTTTTCAAGAAAGGAGTATAAAGTCTCACTGCCTCCATCTAATACACCATAAAATCTTTTAGCCGCAGCAGTAAGCAAGTCAGCTGTAGAGGGAGAGGATCAAAAACCGTATTGATTGTTTGACAGAAAGTTATATGACTCAAGTTGGTATGTGAAAAATTTGTTGATCAAAGACTAAGGTTAAGGGTCAGGGTTAAAAGACTTCAGAGATTAAAAAATTAAAACTTAAAAGATTAGAAGCTTTATGCAATTTATTATTTGATATGACATGTTGATCATGTCTGATATGACATGTTAATCATGTTTGATATGACATGTTGATCATGTTTGCTATGACATGTTGATCATGTTTGATATGACATGTTGATCATGTTTGATATGACATTTTGTTTGTTGTTAAAAGTTTTTTTTTTTTTTCACATCTTTGATTCCAACAAGGCTACAAGCAACCACTATAAGAGTTGGAAGTTACTGGAAGAGAAAAGATGAAGTTTGTAGAGCAAGATAACAATTGATAGACGACTTAAAAGATTGCAAATTATATGAATCAATATAGGCAGATGAAGGAAGCAAATTCCTAAGAACTGATGTTCGAGGAAAAAAATTTTTGAAAAAGAGTTTTTGGAACACTTAGGAACAGTCACAGAAAAATAATGAGACTTAATTGAATGACGAGTAACACAAGAATAAATTTTAGTAGGTGGCACAAGAGACGCTAGATCTTTAGAGCAGTGCCCATAAATTTGTAGAAACGAGAAAGAGAAGCAACGTTACGACGATGTGATAATGGTTGAAATAGTTGGCTGTAAGAGCAGGTCCAACTATGTTTACAATGCGTTTTTGCACCTTGTATAAAAGAGAAAGGGCATCATTAGTAGATCCGCTCCAGATATGGCAACAGTATTCCATACAAGGACGGATTTGAGATTAATAGAGATAAAGAATAGAATCCGGAGTAAAAAAGTGTTAAGCATGATAAAAAGATTCAACCTGAAGATGCTAATTTTGCTATGGATTTGATATACGGTTTCAAAGAAAGATCAGAAGTAAGAGTTAATCCTAAAAGATTAAGGGTAGATGACTTGTCAAATACGTCACTTCTCACAAAATTGGGTTTTATATGAATTAAAGTTCACCAGCCAATTGTGAGCCCCATGCTGTAGCAGATGTAAGTTTCTTTTTAAGGTCAAATTTCCCCTCAAAGCAATCAGAGAGTGTAGGCTTCTTAATTAGAATAAAGGTAGTATCATCAGCGAACAATGCCACCTTAAATGTGAGAATATCTGGAAGATCGTTAATGTAAATTAAAAAGAGTATAGGGCTTAGAATTAAACCTTGAGGAACCCCTGAAATTAAGAATATAAAGAAGAGTGCTGTCCATAGAGGACAACTTTTATACTACAATTGGAACGGAAGGACTCTATAATCTTAAAGAAGTTACCGTAAGAAGAAAGCTTATGGAGAAGACCAGCATGCCATAATTTTTCAAAAGCATTAGAAATGTCAATAGCGATAGTCTTAACCTCTCCACCTTTATCTAGTGCCCTATAAAATCTATCGGTTATTACTTTTAGCAAATCAGCTGTAGAACTATAAGATCGAACTCCATTTTGATGATCAGAAAGTAAGTTGTTAGATTCAAGATGAGAGATTAGGCGTTTGTTAGTTAAAGATTCAAAAACCTTGCTTATGATAGGAAGAAGACTAATATAACGGTGTTAGACGAGTCAGATCGCTCTCCAGAAAATTTGGAGAGCGATCTTTTTGGTTAACCAACGACCAACCTGTTTGACAGCTATATCAGGTAGAACGCAACTAGTGGAATCAAGAGATGATATTGATGAAAAGTTCTTTGCAAACAATTTAGCTTTGTCATTAGGTGAGGTGACAAAGCCGGAACCCATACAAGAGAGGTGGAATAACAGATTTGCCCTTATTATTGATAATGTTAAAGATTCTCCAGAAGTCACAAGAGCCTAATTTTTGTGATGAAGTACGAGATTTCATGACCTGAGAATAGTGAGCTTTGATGTTAGACAAAACTTTTTTTTGTTGTTGTTGAATGTTTTTTATTAATGTTATTTTATTGTATTGTTTATTAAAAGTTGTTTGTTCAAAGTTGAAAGTTGTTTGTTGTTGATATGTTAAGAAAGTTGTTTGAAAGTTATTTTGGAAGTTGTTGCTGTAGTCATTTCATCCTTATTCTCAGACCGTGCTCAACAGTGGCATATTCAGGGGGAGTAGGTTCCTGCACCCCCATCACCCTAAAAAAATTTAGGTTTCGGTTTAGGGATATGACTCTTAAATTTCTTAGTGAGCTTTATCATTATTCTCTAATAATGATTAAAACAGTTTTATTTTATTTATTTTTATAATTAAAGTTCTGTTCGGTGATTTTTTCGCGCTTTCAACTCTCTGAAAATCTCCGTGTCAAAGAACGCAGATCACTAACAGCACTACAACTAATACTGAGATCGCTATAGCAATTTATAATGTAAGTTAGATCAAATTTCGCAGGTCATGCTTGTGCATAACAGGCAAGACCCGTAGACACGCCTATGGATGTAGTGTTGCTTTGACTTATTTCATTATATTTTGAAAACTTGGAAATTTAAAGTTTGTCGTTATTTTTTTAGTTTTTTTTTGAAAAAAGTTGTTTTAAATATCTAAAAGTGAAAGTTGTTTTTAAAGTTGTTGCCGCTTTTGAAAAATGATTTAAAATTTTGATTTGAAGGCGAGTTGTTATTGTTTTGCAAAGATGGATTTATCATTGAAAAATATTGAGAAACTAAGAATGCAAAACGATTTAAAATAAACTGAAAAGCTATTAAAAAAAAACAAGCAACTTTTACAAAAATAAAAAGTTCCAACATAAAAATAATAAAAATAGTATCAGAAGAATGCATAGAAGAGGAAAAATTGGAAGAGCAAACATCAAGGAAATGCACTCTTAAGTTAATTTAAAGATCAATGAAAAAATAAATACCTTAAAAAACAAAAAGTAGATTTAAAAAACAGATCTCATCGCAATAATTTAAGAATTAATGGTATTGCAGAACTACCTTTTAAAACGTGGGATGACTGTGTAAGAGTAGATAAAAATATCTTTAAAAATCAGCTTGGAATTGCCAGTGATATAGTGGTTGAGCGAGCCCATAGAAAAGGAAGAGTTAAAGACAAACTACCAAGAACTATAGTCCTAAAACTATTAAATTATGAGGATAAATGCAAAATTTTAACATCTGTGAAAAAACTTGAAGACAATGAAATTTTCACCAATGAAAACTATGCAAAAAATACCTGGAACATTGTAAAAACTTATTGGAATAAGTTAAAAGGCATCATAAAGTGGGTAAGTATGCAGTAAACAAATATGATAAAATTAATGTGAAATTAATGTGAAATTAATGTGAAATTAATGTGAAATTAATGTGAAATTTATGTGAAATTTATGTAAAAGATATGCATAAATAAAATAACGTTATCGCCAGAAAAAAATTAGATTTTTATTTTCCGGCGATTTTTTTCCGGCTTTCACTTTTTTTAAGGTCAACAATGTCAAAAAATAAATTAAATGCTTTAGCCATTTTGTCAATTGAATCGTATTTTATTGAATCAATATCATATGTTAATATTATTCAATCTTTTGAATGAAAGAAATCAAGGCGCCATGCTTTGTAAATACTCGTAATAACTTGTTGGGATAAGTTTTAGTTTAAAAGTTGCTTTGATTATCTTTTAGTTCATGTTTTTAATAAATTGTGATTTTTACCAAGTCTTAGAAATTGTTTTATTGTTAATTTTTTTAAGAGGATATTTACTCTATTTGTTTATTTTATGTTCCAGTAATCATTACTTTATAATTATAATTAATTTTTTAAAGCCTATGGGCAGCAAAACTGTCAATTTGCCTCTGGGCAAACAAATCAAAATCCTTCATGTAAACATTAGAGCCATAGATGTTTTTTTAATGTTGTTGATTGTATATTTTTTTCATTATAAAGTATATATATATATATATATATATATATATATATATATATATATATATATATATATATATATATATATATATATATATATATATATATGTATATATATATGTATATGTATATATATATATATATATATATATATATATATATATATATACATATATATATATGTGTTGGAACAGAATCCTCAAACAAATAAACTTTAAATGAGGACTTTAAAAAAAGAACATATAACTGTGACCTGTGAGTCTGATGAAAGATACCTCGCTCATTACACATCACCTAAAGCTATACCACTATGCAAACCAGCCGAAGAAGCCGCATGTGCTCTTTACAATTGGATGGTTCCAAGGGCTATCCAGATTTGACGGAAATGGTTTGCTGTCAAATCTGGAACAACTCGTAGGGAGAAAGTTATTCTGGTCTATTTGTATGCTCTATTGGAATGAATTACTATTGAGGCACATAATTGTTGAACTGGATGGCCCCACTAATTCAAAGGATGGTTTTACTGGCCCTATTGGAAAAGTTTTATCTAAAGTCAATAGCATAAAAAGATTTGAGCTGCTGGAACCTTTAATTAAATTTCCCAAAAAAATTCTCAAAACAATGTCAACAGATGCAGCTCTCTGTCATAAATTGGTACAATCTTTGTCCACAGGCAAGATGGACATAAGTCTTTCTAAACCAAATTGTGGAAATAAACAGCAGAAGCTTTCATTTTCTTTTATATGAGTGATCACACTTTCACAGATAACGTACTTCGAAAATTTCATTTAATCGTTAAATGCTCAAATATATTTCCACATGTGGTATGAAATCGATGTAAAACACAGTATTGCAGATGGCCCAGGTCATTTAGTAACACTGTTGCGACTGCTGAAAAAACAAGATAACAAATTTAAAAAAATTGCCACACAATACATTTAAAGTGGAGCCTTTTCAACCACTCGAAATCCTTTATATTAACTCTTTTGTCAAGTTCAGATGAAGAATCGAGGAAGTTTGCCATTAAAACAATTAAAGATAAAAGGAAAACCTCGCAGTTCGGAGACACAGCTTTAAGGTCAAGAAAAAAGGTTTTTCTCAATACAGAAGCTTTGTCTATCAAAGAACTAATAGATTGGGAGAAGGAAAAAATATCAGAACTAGTGTTTACATGCCAAATCTCTATATACGATCTTGACAAATATCTGTTCACTCGCTTTGAAGCTCCGTACTTTCCTCTTCATACGCAATCTTGTGAAAGTGCAGTAAAAGATGTCACATTTTCACAGAAGCAGCACTTTCCGTTTGTGGTTTTGAAAAAAGAGACGGTTGTGTGTGTGTACAAATGAATAACAGAAAAACTTTGCCCGAGCTTAAATCAAAAAAAATTTTAGTAAGCTTTTTATAACAAAATTATAAAATTAACAAAATTATAAAACATTTTTATGACAAAATTATAACTTAAATTTGTTTTGTATTAAATGTTGTTATGCTAAACGATGTTGTTAAGTTGAACTATAAAAACGTCATTCCAACAAATAAAGTCTGAAAATTTATTATGATAAAATTTCTAATTTTACATTTTTTTTCAATCTTATAAGGCCCTTTCTCCAGCGAAAATTTGTTTTTTTTTAGAAAAAAAACTATTCACGTTTCACAGCATATGGTAATATATATAAAAAAAATCTAAACATTTTCATATTTCAATAATTTGAATTTTTTTACCCTCCTTGCATATATGCATAAATCATTAATTTTACCTTTTCGAAAATTGCAAGCCCGCCTAGGTAAAAAATTTTTTTTTGAAGTTTATTTTTACATATAGTGGCACCATTAAAATCATCCGCCAAATCCAAAATCAAAAATTTGAAAAGTATGATGTACCCTAGTATACATATTTGTGTTTCTTTGTAGATAATTAAAAATACGTATTATGTTGCATTTAATAAAAAATTGTGATCATGACACAAGATCACAATTTTTTATGAGACTTTGTTGACCAATTTCGATTAAATTTTCAAAATTTTTGAAATCTGTCGCGCTTAAATTACAGAAGGCAATAAAAAGCATTAACTGTAAAAATTTCATTTTATATCACCTTTAAAAATGTTTACAAAAATAATTTTAAAAAAATGTAAATAAAATTGCAAATATTTATAAACTAAACAAAATTAAAGCGTAGTATAGACCAGTTGGATATAGTTTTCAATCTTTTTCAAAGTACTTGTCATATCTGCTCTTCTTTTTCCCACAAATTATCTGTCTGCGTTTCTTAGTTCTATATTTTTATAACTGGCTAAGTTTGGTTATTTTAATTATTTTATAAGTATCTTTCTAATAAATAATTTCAGAGTCTCAAGTTCATTTTTTCTCAAAATAAAGCAGCTTGTGACAAATGTTGAAATAAGTAGCAATATCATTAGCACCTAATTGAATATGTGCAAGGGAGACATAATTACCTTCAGGTTGAAAATCTTGGAAATTGAAAACATAATATATGTACTCATATTATTCTGTCCACGTAATCGCATTGCCAATATGATGTTAGTTTCAAAACCTTTTGTTTGTTAAATGTTTTTAAATAAGATTACTTTATTTGACTAAAAACACTGCAGCTAACATAGAGACAGAAATTTATATGACTTTTCTTCTTTTTTTTATGTGAAGTACAACTTTGTCATGTTTGACAACTTCGGAGCACATAGAGTAAAAACGTTCTGCAGGGTTAGGGTTAGGGTTAGAGTAGAAACATAATTTAGTAGAAGAATTTACTTAGAGTAGAAACATAATTTAGTATTTCAAAGTTTAGAACATGAGAAAAAAAACCATAAAGATAAAAATATAATAAATTCATATAAAGAGCCTTAGAATTTAAAATATAAAGAAGGTTCTGTAAAAGCTTCTTTTTTACAAGCTTTAGTTCCAAACATTCTTGAAAGTCACTACAATATTTCTATATTAATGAACTGCCTCAATTTAGATAAAATAAAACACTCATTTGTAGCTAATCTTAGGCTTTGTCAAATAAGGTGTGGTTTATCTTTAAGTGTTATGGCTACACAACCTTGCCATATATGCGAATGGAAACAAATGCAACCATTTAAAAAAGAAAGTCTTAGAACTTTTTATTCTTTAGAGGACGCAAACTTTTTTTAAATATATGTTTATATATCATATTTCATCATCATATTTATAATATAGAGAAATATTATAGTATTGAGAAATAATTCTATATAGAGAAATGTGGTGGTGAAAACGAAGTTGCTTAGATGTCAATGATTCTAAACATTTTGAAAGAGGTCCGCAATAATGCCTTTAACGTTAATGCCTACCATAAAATTCTTTAATGCTATTTTATAATAATTTTAAATGTACTTATGTAGATGGGTGCATTGCAAGTTAACTTAAAGCCATTGCCAAAAGGGCTTAGAACTTTAAACAACTTGGTTGAGTCTTATTTTGGACAAAAACGTCATCATTATTTTCAAATACATGTTAAAAACTTTGAAAATCACTACAGATTGAATTCTATAGAATAATTGTTTCATTAAAAACTCATTTTATTTTAAAACTTTTAGGTGTTTTTTAGGCAGTAAAAGCGTGTTAAATAGGTTGCTATTCTGAACAAGCTGTTAAAGCAGGGCCAGATTAAGATATTTTTAAACCTGGGGCTGTATGTATAGGAGGGCCTAAAAATGTATAAAGTATAATGTGGCGTTAAAGTAAGAATGCCGAGCAAAAGCGAGACCATTTTTACCTTACCGCCATATATTGTCTTTTATACCCAGAGCGTGAGGGGAGGGGGGGAGGTAAAAGGAGATTTGAAATATTTTTGAATGTTTGAAGTTTCAGAATTTGTATTTTTTGATGAAATGATTATTTTGATTTTTTCTAGTAAAGGACCACCTCAAATAGAATACTATATCTCTATTTATTTAAAACGCCTCCGAACGCCTCCGAAGTTCCTAATAAATTGATTTAAAAAAAACTGAGAAACATAGGAAGAGTTATCTGGTTCCATAAAATAAAAAAAAGTCAGGGGACTTAGGGCCTAGTTTTTTGTAAGGGCCTAGGTCTGCAGCCCCATCCGTCCCTGCCTTAATACGGCCCTGTGTTAAAGCAATTCATTACAGCTTCGTTAATAAATCTTTGAATAGATTCAAAGCTTCCAAAAGTAACAGCTCTTTTTCTTAACATTGTAAAAAAGCTGTTATCAGTTGTAAAAATGTGAAGAATTGGTACAAGAGGAAGCTGTTGTTGTTTGAGAAATGTTTAATTGGAACAATAAAAACCCTGGTCTTCTTTCCTTTGTATTATTGAATTGTCAAGTGTTTGCAGCAATAAAATAAAATGTTTATACCCAGATTTTGGTCTACCAAAGTATAAAAATTTATTTAGCCATACTATTTTACCTCGAATGAGTTCATTAAACAATATTAAATCTTTTTATCTCCTCTTTTGTTACGAAGGTACTTTAAATTTTTTTCTCCTTTTTAACACAACCATTATACTCATTTATTAATGAGAGAGAATTTAAAACGCAAAGGTTGCGATGCAATTGGCAAAAAGTTACAGACTAAAATAAATTTCTATGTTGAATCTAAACAACAAGATTGTAATCTTTTGCAAGATAAAATAAAAAATAAATCTATGCCAGTTTCTAGTCAATCATCTACATCATTATCCAATTTTAGTAAATTTACTTTTGTGAACCATTTTCTCTACTCTCCAATTATTACGATATTGGTTATTTGGTTTCTAACTATATTAGGTTTCTAACTACAAAAAACATTACTTTTACAATTTTTGGATAAATTTGTGAATTTATTTTAATAGAAATTTGTTTAGTTTTATGTTTTTAAAAGAAATTTCTGATTGATTTTAAATTTTAGTTTATTATTAGAACATTACTAAGTAATTATCTGTATAAAGAAGATAATTTTTGAGTTTTAAAAATGAAAAAAATTTTTTTTTTTAATTTTACTATTTTTCTTTATTTTCAAAAAGACATTTCATTCTATTATAAAACATTTCTACGATGAAAGTTTATAATTCTATTTAGTATAATGGTATTGTGCCAAACTCTCTCTCTGGCGTATATTTCATCCGTAACCAAATAAAGTAAGTTGAAAATTGCATATATGTGGACAATCTAAAGGTTAAAGCTGATCTAAAATGTCTTGAACATAAAAAGCCAAAGGTGGCACCTTTTTATATTCATACACCATGATAGTAGTATTTTCATTTTTTGCTTTGCACTGAGGACAGATTTTGTTTTTTCTAACTTTCAAATTAAACATATTTTCGAATAAGGGCATTGCCTAGGGGGTTTGAATTATTTAATCTATATACATATATATATATATTTAAAATATAATAATCTCTAGGGGTGGGAATTTTTTACATTTTTTTCTTAAAATCAATTTTCCTTAATACTACCGGTGGAGAAATAATATAAAAAGTATTTTAAAAATAATTTTAACCGTGACAGATTCAAAAACCCTCAGCGCAAACTCGTTTTTTTGAAATAATAAAAATTTTCAAAAATTAATTGTTGCGAAAGATTGAAAAGTTGTGTTTTTAAAAGGAATAAACTTTATAAACTAAAATATTAGTTAAAAATAACAAAGTAACAAATTTACATAGGGCTGAAAATATTTTAAAAACAGTGCTGTGGCTAGAGGGTCAGAGTCCCACTCTATCTGTTATTAAGGCGCCAAAATCTTAAAAACCTTCCATTAGTAGGTGTAAAACTGAAAACAAATCCTTATATTTAAAGAAGAGACCCCTAGATGTGAAAAAGGGCCCCCAAATTGTCAGACCCTGCATATCGTCTAGAGGGGCTAGTCTAAATGGCTAGTCTAATAACCCTTACAAACTACGCATAAAAATTTATGTAACTTGAGATAAAGATATTGTTTGTTGAGTTCTAAATTTATAGTTATAAGTCTTTAAAAATTACGTCTCGGAAGTAAATATAGTTCAAATACTAAATTATTTTATTAAAATAACACACATAAACTGATCAAAGTTTACTACAGTGTCTTAGAAATTTAGCCTCTAAGTTGATGACGTTTCTTTGAAAAAGTAATTTAACTTTTTCAAGCTATCTTTTGCACACTTTATTTGTGTAATCAATGTCAAATGGACAATCATTCAAAATATTTGAATGATTGTCCATTTGACATTGATTACACAAATGTTTTTCCAGTGTTTTTCCAAACACTCCAGGCAATTACCAGTTAATTCCAATTTTAACTTTGTTATATTTTCAACCTTTCTTCTACAAGAGAACCATGGCACGGCCCAATAATCTACAATAAAATTGCACGCCTCTATTATTGATTATTTTTTTGCCTGAGTCAATGCATATATTTCAAGCAATAAATAGCTCTTGAATTCCATCGTGCATTTGAAATAGGCCCTGATTTAGAAAAATGAATCGCTGGTAAATTCATTGTGTCCCGATAAGACTTGTATCCTTTACATAACAAATCCAGCTCCGTAAAAACATTCCTCCCATATTTTTTGCATTTAACAACTTGCCCGTTAGGTATGTATTTTTCCATTAAATCATGGTAGTTACTTGTCAACTCATTAATGAACCAGTAATTAGTATTAGGCGATGTTGATAAGGAATCAAACTTTGAGTTCATAAAATGCTTAAGAATCAGGTCAAGAACATGAAGTTGACAAGGATGATACACTAAAACCTGGAACAATTTTTTCAAATGCCTAATTACTCGATTTTTAGAACCTGTAGTTATTGCAGTTGTGTCACAAATTACAACGGAAATTTTATTTGATAAATTAAGTTCCAAAATAATATTGTGTAACATGTTATAAATAGAAACTGAGTTGCCTTTCTCTAATATTTTCAAAGACATAACCAAAGATTTAGACTTGCTCGAAATGCAAGTGCTGTAATAATGTTGTTTGTCTATGTTCTTACCATCAAAATGTAAGCACCATATTTCTTCTAGAGAATCTATATAAGACCTAATTAAGCTTATTTCATGCATGAGTGTTAAAGATGCTTATTGGACTGCGGATCGGCAAATCGATGTCTCATTAACTGCATTGAGTACAGCTTCTGCAATCTTTGCTATGCAACTTATTGAATAACCTTCATTTTCATTTTCATATTTTAGCTACCATTTTACCGTGATCTTTGAACGTTTTAATGGGATTGTGAAATCATCAGTTGTACTGTTATCTTCTGAACTTTCACTACTAGAATTGTCTGTATAATCAAATAATTGATAATTTGATTCAAGTTCTTATCTTTTAGGCGGCAGGTCTTGCGGATGTGTTGTAATAGGCTCTGTCACAATACTGCATTGACTTTGCACCCATCTGAAGATTTCTGAAGTTCATAAAAGACTTTGTCTTCCAGATTTTTAAATTTACATTTTTAGGCAATAAGTCAAATAACTTATCCCAGCTACTTATAATACTTGTCTTCTTATTTGTACTTTGTGTTGATTTAATAACAAATTTATAATTTTGAATAGTAGACTTTACTTTTCTTTGCACAGATTTCTCCGTAAAACATGGTTTTGTCATTTTATTCCATAATTGACAAACTTCAATTGATATTTCTTTAATAACATCACTTGATCTAGAAATATTACCCAATTCTAAAAGGAAATGATATCTTCCTAATATCTGCTTTGTTTTACATCATTTTAAAAAATCCATCAGTGGCTTTTCAAATTTCCATATATACGATTTTTTGGCTTTGAAATATTGGAAGAGCAATCAGTTTGTGCAATTAAATTTTTCTCTGATATTTAGTACATCTAAAATACAGCTTATATATCAAAAAAATTTATATATCAAAAAAGTAAATATAATATATAAAAAGTAGTAATAATGTCAAATGCAAGCAAATAAAATATATCAAAAAGAAACTCCGGCAAAGTTATTTTTATTTGAAAAATAAGGTTTTTCCTTTTTTAACAGGATATTGCCAATTGGCAACATTATGCAATATCGGGTTAAACAGTATGAGTTATTTAAGCAAATTTTCAAACTTTTGACAATACTTTAAAATGGATTTGCGCAGAGGATTTTTTGGGTTTATATAGATTATTTTTACGTTTTTGTGAGTTTTAGGTTATTACTCCACCAATAGTTATAAGGCCGTTAATTGAAAAAAAAAATTCCCACCCCTAATGGGCAATATAAAATGGGATATAGCCCAGTTCAGTTCTGAATCTTAATAAAAGAAGCACAAACAATATGGTAAGGGTAAATCTCCTTAAAAAATATATTTTATATCGAATTTTGCTCGCTTTATTGCTAGTGTTTTTTTTATAAAGATTCAAAAAAAAACTTTCAGTGAAAACTTTCAAATGATTTCATCCAACTAAAAAATTAAAATTCTGGTTTTTTAATTGGTTTAATAATTGGATTTAATTGGTTTAGTAACTTATATAAGGTTAACGGTAAGATTTTTATAACTAACTTTTGGTTTTCTCTTAGCAATATAGAAAATAACTTTTTGTAATCATGATTTTGACATTACGAATATTTTGCTTTCGTTCCCTTGGGAGAGCTTTTGTAGTATTTGCTAGTTCCTTTTCAGCCAAATCTATGCTTCTATGATGTAGAAAACCTGGCTGAAATGTTTTATTTATATTAACTATAAGAACTATGTCGTATTTATATGTGTACATTAGGGTGCAGCGAATTTTTTTTTTTTATCTAAAAGCTTAGGAAGAGGTGTACTTTTATGCAAAATCAAATTTTAAAGAGGGTTTCTTAAAAAAAAATTTTGATCGGAAAAACTTTTGATACCCAAATATGGACTTTTAGAAATAGCAAAAATTAGTAAAATCTAATTTGTCACATATCCTTCATTGTATTTTATATTTTCATTTTCATTGCGATAAAATATTAAATGCAAATATTATTTTTAGATTATTGAAAGTTTTTTAGATACCTTTTAAAATCATTATCTTGCATGGATCCTATCTGCAGTGCAGACATTTTTTAGAGGCAGGAGGAGGGGATATTCAATTTTTTATGAGGTTTAAATTAAATTAAAAAATTTGATCATAACAGTTCTTTATACTTTCACCAAAAAATAGGTGGTTTATTCCCCTATCTTACCCCAATAATATTTTGATAGAACTATTAAAACACTATTAAAAAACAAATAAAATAAAAATCTATTGAAGTTAAAAATTTAATAAAATCTCTTTCTTTGTTTTAAAAACAGGTAGCAACTCTCTATGCTGAGCTCTAGCTCTAATATACCCATCTCTTGCATATGGTCCAACTACTGACATGGATGCTACTGTCACTTGTTTTACAGCACGTTCAGTACTTTGAGTATGAATTTTAATCGGAGGAGTTAATAAAGGTATCAATCTAAGTAATAACAACTTATCTCTGGTGAGTAAAAACAGGTTCTTCTACAACACCATTTTCCCATTTAGCTAGCTCTTGAAGAGTAGTAGCTGCAAAGTTAAGTTTAGGTGTTTTTCTTGGTCTGATTCGCATATCTCCAAGGATATCATTACCCCTTAGTTTTAAAATTTGATCAACTGCAAAATTGCGATCTTCTGCATTATTACTTGATAATAAAGAGATTAGTATACTTTCATGGTTCGCATACCAAGCCCCTAACTGGATGTAGGGAAACACAATTTCTTTTACTCTATCAGGTTGCATTCTAAGAGTTCTCAATTGAGACAGAATGTGATAAGAAGCATCTTCAAGTCTGTTTTTGACCTTTATGTCAAAAAGAAGTTTAAAGTAAAATTGTAAATAAAATACAACAAGTATTTCTAGATTTTGCGAATTTTGATCATTTAAGTTGTGTTTCCTTGTCCACATAAAGACTATTCTCATGCCAGTAGTGAGCCATCTGGCATGACTTAAGGGGCCACATTAAATTTCTCTAAAATTAGGTGACAATAAACCAATCTTAACTGCTTTACATAGCTAGTAACATTGTTTCTGATCTGTTGATATATTTTTTAATATTGTTTCTGGAATGTCAACAAAGCTCTCTCCAATTGGAAGAGCTTTAAATTGAGGATAATACTCCATTTTATTAACATCAGGAAGAAATTTTCCCACAGGACCTACAAATTCAGTACTACATGATGTTGGTCCATCAATGCCTTCTAAAAGGTGACGCAAAAATAATTCATTCGAATGAAGCATGCATATAGCCCAGTGGCACTTGTGACCTAACAGCTTTTCAAGATGCGTTATAGCACCACCTTTCCACCCTGTGTTAATTGAAGTACTGTCAGCTCCAAGTACTAAACATGATTCAGTAACATTATATTGTTGCAGCAAATTATAAACACCTTCAGCAATCTTTTTAGCTGGCTTATCTAGATGATTAGGTGCATTTGGGGTAAAATGACCAAGATATCAACCACCAGGTTCTATAGTCACAGTAATTTGCTGCTCTTTGATAATAATAGGATGAATCTGTCCATTTAAATCATTTATCATTGCTCTTGTTGAATCTTTTCTTCCGTCAAAGTAAATGGCAATATTATCTGCTTTCGGAAGTTTTAAATTATCATTTTTCTTCGCAACTACCATCACCTTTTTGCTGTATCTCGTCAACTTAGAAGGATCACAAGCAAGGTAAGAGGACTCAGGGGTGAGAAATCCTACTTCAATTAAATCTTGAAGATAACTTGTAGCAATTGCTGCAGTTGCGGCAGGTGAAATCCCAAACCTATAAAATAAGAATGGTTTATATTTATTTCTATTAACTCATGTTGCTGCTCAACAAAACAAAAGTCAATATAATTACCTTATACTAGCCAGAGCTGTGTTTTTTATTGACATTGTATTATATCTTGACTCCTTTTCTAAAAACCGTGTTACAAGGAAAGCATAGACACCTAACTTTTCCTTAAGCAGCGTTTTTAACCAAAAGCTTAATTTCATTGTCTTGTTTTAAAGTTAAGTTAACATTATCTAGATTATAGTTTTCATCGAGAAAAGAAAAAGCCAGGAAAAATATTTTTTTGATGTTCTTTATCTAATTCTATATCTTCTTCTTCAGCGACCTAAAATCAAACTAAAATCAAAATACACACACACACACACATATATATATATATATATATATATATATATATATATATATATATATATATATATATATATATATATATATATATATATATATATATATATATATATATATATATATATATATATATATATATATAATATATATATATATATATATATATATATATGTATATATATATATATATATGTATATATATATATATATATATATATATATATATATATATATATATATATATATATATATATATATATATATATACATACATATATATATATATATATGTATATGTATATATATATATATATATATATATATATATATATATATATATATATATATATATATATTATTGTTATTATTATTATATGAAAAAAGAAAATATTTATTATTAAGAAATTATATTTACCTCAAAGAATGCTTGTTCCTCCTCTATTTTTTTAATTCTTTTCTTGTAAGCTTCTTCATCGCTGACTTTTCTCTTATACTTTTTTCTTAGTTTCATTGTCTCAATCTTATCAGCATGTCCCATCTGCATGTCAGACTTTTCACCTGTCTTATTTCTTTGACTGTATAACCACCTGAGCTCCATAGTTGGAATTTTTTTAGAATAAATACTGGTGCAATTTATATGTGATTTATTTTTACAATTTTTGGGAGAAGATCCAGACAGATCATGCTCGCATAGCAGTATTGTGTGAGGACATGTTATGAGGTCCATTAGTTTATCTAACTTCAATATTAGCTCTTCTTTTACTTTTACCTTAGTTCTTCCCCATGCAACGTTTTCTACTTTCTCCCAAAGTGTTTTTATTCTATAATAAAGCGATTTCTCCCCAATAATAACTGGTTGATGAAATAAAATACTTGCTTTTTTCCATTGAGCAAGTGGAACTAGATTGCTAGCAAGATCTTTGTTAGAATATTAATTTTGGTACAAATTGCATGTTATGCTTTTTTGTTCTTTTAATAAAATTCCTTTTTGAATAACTGCTCTGTTTGTAAGCAGCTCACTAGAAATAATATCTTTTCCAGGTCCAACAAACTCAGAAATTCTAGTGGTGGATGAATATTTAGTTTTAACTTTCGACATTTATGAATAAATTGATAATATAACAAATAGAATATTTACAGACTACGATCTCGTTTAGATATTTTTTACGATGGAGAGCTAAGAATTTCTTTAAAAATTGATTTGGCACTGCGCTTATTATGAGAAACTAAACATAAAACTGGATTAAATTTACTTTATAATAATTAAAGTATATTTCATTTTAATAACGTTTTTTTTTCATGTTTTGTTTCATTTTAATAATGTTTTTTTCACAATTTTAATTTCAATTTAATATGAAAATTTGGGTATCAAAACGTTTTCTGATAAAAAGTTGTCCATAGCAAACCTACCTTAAAATTTAATTTTACATAAGAATACACCTTTTTTTAAGCTTTAATTTTATTTTTTTCAAAAACATATGAAATTCACTGTACCCTAGTGTACATTTTTATGGGCTAAAAATATTTTTGTAAAAATTTTATTCTATTGTTAAACAAAATAGACTGGTTCAGAATTTCTTCAATACTATTTAATTGTAAACAATACCTTTGTTTTTTTTTATGCCAATTGACTAATAATTGGTTGATTGTCTTAAGTTTTTTAGTTTAATTTTGCAAGCCTGCATAACCACTTTTTAATTTTTGTTGTGTTTTTTTTTGTTAAGTCTCATTATTTTGTTAAGTCTGCATCCCCTAAAAAGATTGTTTGTTCTAGCTTCCTTTTTTTTTTTACCCAGAGCCAGATTCAACCAGACTTTTTTTTAACCAGAGCCGAGACTCTGTTTTTGCCCCACTTATGGGTTTAATAGTTTGCCACTAGACCAAAGCCTAACACCGCCCATTTAAAGGTTTATCTCCCTTTAAACGTTCCGAGTAGACCGAGTAGGACCGCTTTAAGATTTTCAGCCGTAGAAGAAAACGACAATAAACCTCTCACATATTTTTTAGTCAATAAAGCGCTCTTTTTTTAATTATATTAAACTACAATGATTTTGTATTTCAAAACTAAAAACGGTATATTATTAAAAATTTTATTTTATATTTTATAGCTAAAATAAGGTAAAATATTTGATATTATTTGTAAATAATTTTAATTTTGAGATAATTTTATACAACCAAAATGGATATATATATATATATATATATATATATATATATATATATATATATATATATATATATATATATTTGTAAATAATTTTAATTTTGAGATAATTTTATACAACCAAAATGGATATATATATATATATATATATATATATATATATATATATATATATATATATATATATATATATATATATATATATATATATATATAAATATATATATATATATATATATATATATATATATATATATATATATATATATACTTTTAATTTAATTATACGTTTAAACATCAATTAAAAAATTGTTCTACCAAGTTCCGTGGAAATATATACTTTTTTCAGTTAAATAACGTTTGTTCTTTTAGATTATAAAGGATTTCTGCGGTGTCCTGCGGTCTTGGGAGTTATTAAAGAAATACAAATGTTAATGAATCGAGAAAAATCTTGTTTTCTGCCATTTTTTTAACATTTAAACAAATAATAATGGCTGGAAACTGAAATTCGAGATTATTACTTGTATAAATTTATTTATCATGTGAAATAGTGTTTTCTTATTTTATTTATATTCATCAATAAACTTTATTCAAAACTTTTATAATGTTTTGAAATTATGAACTTGTAATAATTTTACCCCCTCAAATTAAAACACTGAATGACCATTTGTTAGTGCTAAGAAATTATTTTATGAAGTTTGAGATTTATCAATGAATACAAATTTAGTTAAAAGTAGACAATATTTTTTGTGCAAAACTTGTTGTACTCACATTTGGGGCATTAGTTTTGGGTTTTTCTTGGTTTCCAGGCTGCAATCATCACAATCTTTTGCACAGCATCCTCATTTGAAATATAGTTTAACTTGAAATGTTTCGAGCTTGCTCCAAGTCTGGAAGTTGTTTTATAAATAAATAAAAATCGGAAGAAGTTTTACAAAGCAAGGGTTTACGCCGCCCGACCCGGAACATTATGTGCATTATGCACATAATTTATTTTTTTCAAAAACATTATTTCATATGTTTTTTTGAAAAAAATAAATTATGTGCATTCAATTAAAAGAACAACATTTGTAAAGTTATCGCAGTTAAAAGTATAAATTAAAGACATTTTTTCGCATTTCAATAACTAATTTTATGCTTTTCAAAACAAAATTTCGAGTATTTTGTGATGGTATATGGGTCGGGATGTAAACAGCATCGCAAAAAATAATTCAAGAATAAAAGTCCGAATTGGAATGGGTACATTTTGGAATTGGGTTACCTCATTTTGAAATAGCTTTAGGCAACTTAACAATGTAAGTATTTCCTAAAACATAAAAGTATTACTTTTATATCCCAGACAGCCTCCCGCTAGCGGCCCAATGCCGGCCCAGTTCCGCTTGCGACTCCAGCGCGATGGCGGCTATCGATTACGGGCCTGCATCGAAACAGCCATTGGTTCAGCACTGGCCCGCTGTCATGGGCCAGCATTGGCCCGCAATCGATCGCCAGTACTGGCCTGAGATCGTTTGCAAGCACTGGCCCGGGATCATTTGCCAGCACTGGCTCGCGATTGCTTAC